>JAOTAW010000201.1:17919040-17931058 GCA_025629945.1 Erythroxylum savannarum | reverse complement strand
TTTCAAACCAAACAATGGAATAGAAATTCTTTATCTATTCCATGCCTTAAACCAAACAAAGTAATACACATTCTATTATATTCCTCATCTTTTCTATTCCACAGAATAACTATTCTATTCATTATCTATTCCATTCCGTGAACCAAACATGCCATAAATGTTTTACGTGGGAATTGGAGGGATAGGGATTGAGTTTTAAGTAATTAAGTAGATAAGACTTTTATTTTTAAAATTTTTAAAATTATATTATTTTTATTGTCATGTGTATAATGACTTGTAAATAGACCAATCTACATGCTATTTCACATCAACATTGTTAATAGTGGACTATTTTTGTAAAAAATTAGAAGTTTGAAGATTTGATTGATATTTTTAGTAGTTGTGAATAATATTACAATATCAAGTAAAAGTTGAGATTTAAAATATAATTTATCCTAAAATAACCTATTAACTTTGTAGTTTCTCTTTGATTTAATTAAGAATTAGCTAACCAATTTAGTTCACCCTAAAGAAGTAATCCATTATATACACAACCTTAGGGAAAGATGAGTATCAAATACACTATTTTTATAACTTCTCTTCGGTTGAACTTAAAATCAATTAATTAATTCAGTTTAACCAAAAGAAAGGACAACGAATGCATAATCTTAAAGAGATGAGGGTTTTAAACACACGACCTTATGAAAGAAGAATAATACTTTAACCATATCTATTTTGTGACTTTAACTAAACAATTATTTATTTTGGTAGGAACAAATACTTTAGACTTTAAAAGTTTTTATATTTTTACATTATTTCTCTATATCTTGAAATATAATTTTTTATATAAATAATAAATTAAAATTTTATATATTTGCTCTTTAAGACAATATGAAAATGATGTTATTTATGCATTAGATTTTAATGCAGTGATTATATTAAAAAATATAAGTTTTAATGTTAAACTTTTGGCTAATTTTTTCAAATTGGAAATTTTATACATTTATTTTTCTTCTCAAGTATCGTATTAAAATTTTTAATATATCTATATGATAATACATCATATATAATTAATTAATAAATGTGATCTAACACCTTTTTTATATAGACTTTAAAATTATCTTTTATATGATTTATATTTTAATTATTACTTCACATTTAATTTAACCTTATTCAATTCGATTCAACCTATTAGACGTTTTACATTAGAGCTCAATGCTTTGATTCGATTCTTTAATATTGCTTCTAACTACAAGTGAACCTATACAACTATAAAGCAAACTACTTTAAAAAATTGGGTCATTTTTATTTATTATTTGAGCTTAATTTTTTTTTTGTAATAATTCCTCATGTTTCAAAAATCTTTGTCCACAAAGTTTGAAGTTAAAATAGTGGCAAGAGTTACTATCTTTATCATCCTTTATATAAGTTCTCTAAATAAATAAGAAAAGTAAACATAAGTATATTATATGAAATTTAGAAATGTAAAGCCTCTTTAGATCTCATCATGTGTAAGCGGAAGATGTTAGGATATTTTAATTGGGTTACTCATAGTATATTCTACAACATTTTGTTTTGAATTAAATGATACGCCATAAAAAGTGAACTCACGTATATGATTTTAAAAGGTATCCTACTTGGATTGAATGTGGGAAACGATATATTATACATATGTATATAATTAATGTGTTGATTATATATAAAAAGATATTTAGCAGATAATCACATTTAAAAGACCTAAAACATACATCGCTAACAAAGATACAAAATTCTTTTAAAATAGTTAGGAAACTTACTAATATGTTATTTCAAAAAAGGTTTTTAATTTGTAGATAATCTATAAATACTTAAGTGATGATATACATCTATAATATTATTTGAGTATTATTATCTTATTTATATATGAATAAAAACATGCTCTTTCCTATTTAAATTTTTCTTTAGTACCTATTTAAATTTTTCTTTGGTACTTTATTTTTTAGATGAAAGACATAAAACACCCTTGTAGTTTGAAAAATTTTAGAGAAATTCCTTATTATTTAAACTTATCGAAAAAATCCCTTTGAGATTTTAGAATTTTTAGAAAAAAAATTCCTTCTATCAGACTTGGGCTAATTAAATGTAACTAACATGACGATTCAATCAAAATTTTAATCTCGAATTGAACTAATCAAGCCCAACTAAAACTAATAATTTATTATAATTAACTTCAATTATTATTTTAAAGCTAGGTTAATTAGTTCGAATTAGGTTAATAGCTGAGTTGAGTTATCATATTAGTGATATTTGATTAGTCAACGTATAATGTTCATATTGTGTGTATTTCATCATTATTTTTTAACCAAAATCTAAGAGAATGATTTTTTGGAAAATTGAAAACTAAAAGGAGGTTTTCAATAATTTTAAAAATTAAAGAAAATTTCTAAAGTTTCTTAAACAACATGGGAGCACTATATCTTTTATCCTGATTTTTATTTTACCATTCATATTTGGAACAATGATGACTATTTTAGTGACTTTATCATTCAAAAACTTCGAAATATTATCTATTGAGTTTTCACTAATTAAATCAGACCTAAGATATCTTTAGTAAAAATTAACTTTATGACAATCATACTTAACACACTATTCTCATCCATTAGCACTTTATAAGCGACTTATTTATTATGGATATGAACCTTTCTTTGCTTTAAATCAGAAGTATGACAACCATAACTTTAAGTTTCATCGTGCAAGCTATACTCGACAACATTTTAAACTACTTTGTAATTAGGGACAAATCTTCTTGTTTCTTCCATATGTGAGCCAATATAGTTGCAAAGTAAAATTGAGCATAAGTTAGGATGACTCCAATTAGGCCAACTTTGTCAATTATAGCCTATCATTTTTGTTTTTTTTTACATTTCATTACTTTTGGAGGCCCAATATTTTGTACCAATAATAATTTTTATAATCCCAGTAACTATATTTGCTTATTCAATCAATTTGTACTTGGCACCTTTTAAGAAACAATTTCATTGAACAAACTCCTAATCACAATTTCATTAAGTACTTTATGCCCCTCTTCTATATATACAACAATCTTTAAATTTTCAGTATGGTCCCCTAATTACTAGCATCTTAATACTTGTATCCCATTCTTTGACTTGACTTAAATTACTTCCTCTTGTCAAGGTGTTCATACACAAAACAATAACTGAACTTTATTTTCTCACAAGCCTTAATATCTTCATGAGGTGCAAGCCAACTTGATGACTTAACTTTTCATCTATTAGGTCTCTAAATACTTCGTCATGCCTCCCTTTTATGGGTAGAAGATACCTCCCCTAACTTAAAATAATCATTAATCAATTTGTTTCTTAGGTAAAATTGATGTTATCTAAAAACTATCCCTTCCAAGTTCAATTTAGTAATATTCATCTCAATTCTCGTGAGATCTTATTTATATGACTCATATTTTATAATTCATAAAAAAATATGTAGCTTTATTTAGTTTAATATAGGCTAGAGGAACAATGTCCCGTGGGAAGTTGGTGTGAAATTTTCATGTTAAGACTATGCGTTCAACACAATATGAATGTGAAAAGAGTTGTTAGAATTTTCAACTCGTTCTTATAATGATTAGACTCATAACATATAAATATGTATAAGAAAAAGAAGGGTTCAAGAGTAGTTGGAATTTATTGGACTCTATATAATTTAGTATATTATTATTGTACCTCTATTTTTTAAAAATATTTTTAGTTTTAGTTTTATAACACTTGTCTTTATTGTCAATTTTTGTTAACTGTACGCTCTAAAACAACATTATATAATGCAATATGTAATAACATATGTAATGTCATGTAATAAAGATGACATCGCTTTAGAATTTGTTAATAAAATTTTTAATAGAAATTGAAGATAGAAAAAAATGAGTGTTATAAAATTTAAAATATAAAAAGAGTTATTAATAATTTTTAAAAGTAAAAGATATATGAAGAATATACCGAAGTTACATGGATTCCAATAAACTTAACTTGAGAAAAAAAAAATCCTTAATTAGAAGCACAGGGCCACAAGAAAGGGATATTATAGAACAAAGAAAATTGAGTTACTAAAAAGAGATGAAATTTAAACCTTACAATCGACCGAACCTAAAAATGAGAACAAGTTACCTGATCTTACTCTGTTCTGTCTCGTCTCATCCATACATTTATACAAGACTTAAAAAATATATGGATAAGACGAAATAAAAAAAGTAAAAACATAGTAAGCAGAACAAATGATTTCATCCTCTTAAAAAGTGACCCAAGATTGCTGTTCTTAACTACAAATACTCAAGCAGGCCTATGTTACAGTAACCTATTCAAAAAGCAAAGAAAAATTGTAGGCAAATCATATGTTACCAATCCCTTCAAAGCCCATAACTGCAATAGGTTCAAATTCCAATCCCTTACCAAGCCCATCCCACGCATTAAGGAAGGAAAGAGATACTACTTGCCGTTTCAGGGATGATTGTATATATGACTCCAAAATCACTTGCCAAAGCACGGAGCGTGGATATACAGCCACAAATGACACCGGCAACTCTGCTAAACCCACAAAACCTTGAGGCTTTCTTTCCTGCAAGTGTAATTACTAATCCCTCCTCTTCATCTCCTAAGCTTTCTTCTCTGAAATTTCCGAGGAAGGTACTCTCTTTCTGTTACGCTGATGATGACCATGTTCTCGGCGATTGCGTCGTCTTCGAAGAGGGTGTATTCGAGGACCCATATCTCCGTTCCAACTTCAATGTCGTCAAAGATTCCAGTTCCGTTACAAAGAAACCAAAGTCCAAGAAAACTGTCGTCCCAGAAGTTCAAAGGCAGAATTTGGTCCCAGACCACTGGACGGAAGTGTTGGCAGAGATTCATATGACTAAGAAAGAGAGACGGAAGATTGCTCAAGAGATGGAATTCAACAGCAGATTGGAAAAGAAAAGGAAGGCCTTAGCTCCCATTAGGAGTGTGAATTTGGAAGAGTACAAGGCCTACAGAGAGGCCAAGTTGGCACAGTTGAAGCCGCTTGTTCTCGATAACCCCACAACCTTTCCGGTGAAGGAAGAGGAGGACGAGGACGAGGACGAGGACGATGAAGTTAAAGAGAATTCCGCCGAGCGTGTGTCTCCTAAGAATCCCAGATGGGCAGTTTATGGGAAGAGTTTCGATGATGTTACGGAGTTTTTTAACAGTGGACAATATGTGCCTGGGAAATCTGAAGGTATTATCTTCTTCTTCTTCTTCTTTATATTATTACTTATGCTTCTGGTTTATTTTGGTTTGTTTTTATGTTTCTTTTACTTCATTAGCCCGGCGCAAGTTGTTCACCAAAGATGAAAAGACCTTGTTGAATAGGAAGATTCCTCATCTAGAGCCTGCTACGTCTGTGAGTTTACCATTTGACTCAATACTTCCTAGTCACTATCTTTTTCTCTGATGTGTGTGTGTGTCTATATTTTTGATGGTTTCGATGTTCGTTCTTGTTCCATCCAATAGGTAAGGACCAAATGAATTGTAGTAAGTTTTTTTCTAAACTACGAATTATTAGTGGTTCATTTATGGGCTCTGAAAAACAATCTTCTGCATATGTGGTATTTTAGTTTTGTTTATCTCAAGTTTTAAAAGGAATTGTCATATCTTGCATAATTCGCTGGATACTTCCCACATCTTGTCATTTAATGTTGATAAGTGTTATCCATCGTCTGCAGAGAAAATGGCTTCCATTGCACACTCTTGCTGCATCAGGAGAATTCTATCTTACGAATATCTTATTGAAGTATAATGTTAACATTAATGTTGTTGATCTGGTACAATTAAATTTGACAATTTTCTTGGTGAATGATACATTTCAATGGCTCTGGTTTCCTTGTTTATTGATTAGAACTACCATTTTTCCATTCTAGGATGGATGGACGCCATTACATCTTGCTGTTCAAGCTCAAAGAACCGATAGAGTGAAGTTATTATTGATTAAAGAACCGATAAAGTGAAGTAAGAAACAAGGTAAATGACTATTGATTACTGGTATTTCCTTTCTCCTTTTTTATTGGTTTACTACTACATTTCAGCTTGGTTCCTGATCCTCTTGTTCTTGTGTACTCTTCAACACCTTTTTCACATTATTGATATTATACCAAAGCTTGGGGTGCGTGATGTGCTTCAACTCATAAGATTCAAGATCCTGCAGAAATGTTTTATTTCATTGCAAAATGTGAAAATCTCTTTCAGTTGTTGGACCATCCTTGACCAGTTTAAGAGCTTAGTAAAGTCAACTAATTACATTTTGTATTTGATCGGCAGACTACAAAATGGCATTGTTTCTGGTTTTGGTTGAAATAGGAGAGGAGGAACTCCTTTGATGGCATGCGGATATGATTTGTCTATAATAGCGTCCTTTTCTTTCACCGGTGACTGAATCTTCAGTCATCATATACTATCTGCTGTGTTTCTGCGTATAGCGCTATTCCTTAGATTCATAATCCTTGGCCATTGTTTTGCTTGTCTCAGGATGGTTTAACCCCACTTGAGCTTTGCCTTTATTGTGGTAGAGGCACAAGAACTTACGAACTTATCAAGCTGTTGAAGCAGTTTCCCAGGAAATCCACTGCTTTTGTAGAAAACTCGTCTCCTAAACTTTTGGCATCCTAACTTCTTTGAGAGAACGTCTATTGATCTTACCGTCATCCAGATTTGGAAGAAAAGTCACCACCCTTTCTGGTGGTGAAAATTTCCCAGCCCCCCAACTGCTGAAGATAATGCATTTCCAAAAAAAAAAAAGGCCATAATACGGTTGGCATTGAAAAGAAAGAAAAAAACTTCTTTAGCTTTTCTCCTTTTTTGTTGGTACGAAACTTGTACGATCTTGTAACTACATACATTGGCATTGGGCTGTAGTGTAAATTGTACTGGTTAGAGCTAGTTTATAATTGTACTGGTTCAAGTAAAAGAGGGCCTTATGGCTTCTTGCCATCGATATTTGTTTATCCTCCTCCATCTCTTCAAATAATTGACTTCAATTTTGTGAATTTTCCTGGGGAAAGGTGGATTTTAGTTATTAAATAGAGGAAATGATTCACACCACAATCTATTGCAATTTGCTACTAAGGAAATTATAAGCAATAATAATGACAATTCCACGGTTTATTTACTTCAGACACATTCATTCTAAACGTCACAAAATCCGATGCCATAAATGTGGCAAACATATGCAAGTTACTTATCCCCATCCTTGGTCACACTTGCAGTACATGCTATTAAAATTTACCTTTTCTCTTTTACTAATTGTTTAACCATTATGTTTATGATTTCTGATTTACCTTGCATATTATGGAAGGATTTTGTTTGGAAGTTACAATTAACTTGCCTATAGTGTATTTGAATTATATTCTCAGATGCTATCAGAATTGGAGATAATTATCATGTTACCTTCTCACGATCTCAAAATGGGTAGGGAGAAAAAGAAGCATTTATCTATTACAGAGATGGTTTAATTTGTTTTATTTTTATTTCCCGCTTCTAGTCTTAGAAAAAAGACGCATTAGTGGGGATATAAAGATTTGAAATAACTCTAGACTCAGTGAAGGTAAAGTTTGATCAAACATGTTATCAATCATTAAAATTTAGTACCATATACACTTTACAATTAGAATATTATCTCTAAGCATAAATCATAATTTGGCTCAATACAAATTATACTAGTACTCTATCTGCTCAATACTAGGTCTAGGTGCCAAAAAAATACAATCATTGGTTATAGATAAGTAACACATGCACTTTTGAATAAGAATGTAGAAACCAAATAAAAAGAATATTATACTTCAATGTAAACTATAGCAACACTCAATACATTCAATATCACAACTATTAGCAAAATTTACCGGGAAACATTTAAGATAAGTATCAACTTTAGTGAAAATTGAAAATATCATCTATAACTACAAACCATACCTTAACTTAGTACCAATGTTACCAATACTTTATTTATTTAATACTACACATACAAAAAAATACCATCAATCAATACAAATAAGCAAGGCATACTCTTTTAAACGAGAAAATATTGATTGAATGTAAATAATACTATGATTCAATATAAACTATACCAGCGTTTATTACATTTAATACTATCACTTAAAGCAAAAGTTACCAGGATGCATTTAAATAAGTTAAAACTTCAATAAAAAAATTGGAATACCATATTTGAGCATAAATCATATCTCGTCTCAATATAAATTTTACTAGTAATCTATCTACTCAACACTAGGTCTAGGTATTAAAAATATCACCATGGATTACAAATAAGTAATTCCTACACTTTTAAAAGGGAATAGTGATTGAGTCAAAATAATATCATGCCTTAATACAAACTGTAACAATACTTTGTACATTCAATACCACATCTAGAAACAACAGTTACCATGACATATTTTAAAAAGTCGTAACTTTGATGCAAAATGGGAATATCGTGATTGAGTCATAATAATTCAAGCATTAATGTGTTAGACATGGATTGATAAATGCCCATGAAACAGTCTATGTTGTATAAATGTTTTGTTTAACATCGTTTAGTGCACAATCGTGCTATCAACAGTGTTCTTATTTAAAAACTTGAAGAGAAAATGTAAAGTACACAAATTGGTACATGATTGTGAATGAAACTGTATCCGTTATAGGTTTTGTTCATCATAGCTTAACTATATAGCTTTGTGGTCAATCGTGTTGAAATTTAAATTTTAGTAGATACTCATCTATGGGTATGTTAAGCGGTTACAATAATGTGTGGGAAGCTGACACCATTGACTTAATGAGTGGTCTAAAAAAGTGGAGAATTCTCTGAGTGCTACAGTGCGATGAGAATGCTACAGAGAGATGCGCGTGCTACAGTGCGATCGTCGTTGTTCAGTTGCGCTGGTTGTCGTGGCTTCTCTGCTCCTTTTTGCTCCTTCATTTCTTAGATCTTCAAGTCGTTGACGCGCAGCCTTCCTTACTAGCGTCTTTCCCTCTCTACGCAACTTATCTGCGATTTTGGTATTGCTGTTATTAGGTTGGGATCTCCTTCCGCTCTTGATAAGGGACGGCCTCTGTGACACCAGCGGGAGTAGATCTGGTAGGATCCTGCTTTGTGGGGCTGTGGTTTTTGTTGGGCTGTGGATTTGTTTGGTCGGCTTGTGCTTTGTGGGCTGTGGAGAGCACAGACACGACCAGGGAGGTTCTTTGGTGCATCAGTCGCAGTGCAATCTAGACCGGAAAGGAAGCTAGTTGGTGAGCACTCCGTCGTTATCAGCAGCCCCGACAATTGTCATTGCAAGTGCACGAGGAGGGGCTTCTCTTTATTGCTTCCTTTCAGCTCAATCCTGTCTCAAGTTTAATGACCCACTCTTCACCAACGCACACATAGCGCGGAAGAACCCAGATGGCCGATTGTAGTAGAACTGACGAATTCAGTTCTTCCGAGGTGGGACAACCACCAGGGCCTGATTTAGCAGGTTCTCCGTTTGTTGGCTCCGTTTTGTCAGCTACTGCTGAGTTGCATGCCCAGCCATCACTTTCTTTTCGTGATTGTTTGGTAGGGCAGTCATCTAGGGCAAAGTCCACATCTTCGGTAGGTCAGAGTTTGGCTTTTGATCTTTGTAGTCAGTGGACAGGGAAAATTCGGTTGGAGTATGAAGGGAATGATTACTTGCGCCCCAAGGTTCTGGTTGACGATGATATTGTCCGGGAGGTTAGTGGTAAATGGCAAGATGCTCTCATTGTTAAAGTTTACGGGAAGTCTGTTAATTTTTCGTATTTGGAAAATCGGTTGAACTTGCTTTGGAAGCCTTCTGCGGGACTTGCTATTATTGATCTGGGGTTTGGGTTTTACCTTGCTAAATTCGAAGAGAAGGAGGACATGTTGCGAATTGTGTCCGACGGTCCCTATATTGTTGGTGGTCAGCCGTTGTATATTCAAAAGTGGAAGCCTGGTTTTCAGCCCTCGACGGCTAGAATTTCCTCAATGGTTACTTGGGTGCGTTTTATGGAATTTCCAATGGAATTTTATCGCGATGAATTCCTTTTTGCAGCGGCTACTGCTATTGACACGCCCATTAAGGTGGATAGGCAAATGTCCATGGCTACTAGAGGACGTTTTGCTAAAGTTTGTGTGGAGTTGAATCTTGACCAACCTCTTGTTCCTAAGGTTTTTATTGGCGGTGCCTGACGACGTGTAGAGTATGAAGGAATCTTAGGGGTCTGTTCAAGTTGTGGCCGTGTTAATCATAGTATTGAAAATTGTACGGAGGTGGTGGTTCCAGTGGCAACTAGGGCTGAGACTGCTGGTGTAGCTACGGATATACCGATGGTGGATGATCATTCCAATTCTAAAGAAGATATCTTTGGCCCATGGTTGATTGCACAGCGTCCACAAAGGCGTACTGCTAGAATTAAGTCTTCTCTCCTCTCTCAGGAGAAGACCATATCTCACACTACTACTGGTTCTCGTTTTGCCTCTTTACCGGTGGCGGATAGACCGGTTGTCAAGGTGGATGAGGGCTCAGTTGGGTCTGGAAAGAGGATGCCTAGTGTTAGTGGGCCTTTGGGTCCAAGAGATAAAGGTAAGAAGCCTGTGGTGGTTAAGGGGGTTGGGAGGTCTGGTAGTGTGAAGGGTCAGTTGCGGACTGGGCCTGTTGTAAGTAGGTTTGTTCCCGAGGACCCAATGGTTGTACATAGACGGAAGGATGCTTTGGAGGTTGGCCAACGTTCTGAGCTGAACGTAGACGGTATGGTGTCTGATGCATCTAACCAGATCTTGGTCGGGGCGACTCATGTTCCTCGCTTTTTGTCAGTAGGAGAGTCTGTGTTGCCGGTGATTAATACCGGTGGTGGTACGATGGTGGTAACATTTGCTTCAAATGAACCCAAACCTCCAGACTCGATTGCTGGTGACGTTGTAGTGTGTGAGGAACCAGTGGTACCTTCGGAAACTTTAACTACCACAATTGACTGTGTGGTGCCTACAGCAGTTTTGTCGGAGACCGTGAATGCTATTTCCGATGCTCTTGGAAATTGTGGAGGTCGCTATCGGAGTAGAAGCCCTCCTAGAAAGTTGTAAGCTTTTGGCTCTTTCTTTTATTCTCTTATTTAATGGATTTAAAAATAATTCAGTGGAATTGTGGTGGAGCTGCGAAGAGGGGGTTTTTGACCCATGTACGAAAGTTACGTCGTATTTATCGTCCCGACATTCTGATTATTGTGGAGCCTCGAATTTCGGACGACAGGGCGACTAGGGTGGCAAAGAAGGTCGGTTTTTCTGACTTCTTTCTTTCTCATGCTATTGGTTTTGCGGGTGGTGTTTGGCTGTTTTGGAATGCCCATGTTTGTGATATACGTTTGCTACGGAGGGATACTCAGTTTATTCATTGTTCCGTGGCTGTTCGGGGGAGTGGTCGTTGGTTTCTTACTGCTGTGTATGCTAGTCCTATTCGTAGTAAGCGAGATTTTTTCTGGTCTCAGATGTATGATCTTGCAGAGTCTGTGGATGAGCCTTGGTTGTTATTTGGTGATTTTAATGACATTGCATATGTCCATGAAAAGAAAGGGGGTGATTTACCTTCTGTTGCTAAATGTGGTAGGTTCTTACAACATTGGAACTATTGTTCCCTAATGGATTTGGGTTGTGTGGGTTGTCAGTTTACTTGGACACGCTCTATTGCTAGAATTGGTGTTATACAGGAACGTTTGGATTGGGCTTTGTGTAATGCTGGTTGGAGGCTGAGATTTCCTGAAGCTTCTGTTATGTCCTTGTCTCGGCTTGCTTCTAATCATTTTCCTCTGTTATTGTCCTTGAGAGGTTTCTCTTCCTTTCCTTTGGAGAGGCCGTTCCGGTTTGAGGCTGCTTGGACTTTAAGGGAGGATTTTAAGCAAGTTGTTTCATCGGCATGGCTTAAGCCCCATGATTCGATTTCTAGTGCTCTTTTGTCGGTTCAGGAACAAGCTGTTCGTTGGAATAAGGAGGTTTTCGGTAATATTTTTAAGAATAAGC
>JAOTAW010000201.1:17831982-17842920 GCA_025629945.1 Erythroxylum savannarum | reverse complement strand
GGCACGGACTCGGATATCACCGTCGATGTCGGGTTCGGGTCTTGCGGAAGTGGGGTGCTACAGCGCGTCTCTAGCAAAACTAGGATACTAGGGCGATACATATGTAAATAATTACGCAGGATGGAAAGGAACCAAGTCCCCCTGTCTCCTTGGCAATTCCATATTAAAATCGACATAAAATAATCTATACTAAACAAATAAAACGGCCTAAACATCACCTCCTGTTGGACCAGTCGTAGGTCCCACTACCTGGGCCGTTATCGCCTGTTCCTCGTCGTCTTGCGGTTGAAGTTGGGCCTCCTGTTCACTCGACCTAGGATCGACAGCAGGAGGGGCCGTAGAAATTAGGGCTGGACTATCAGTCTGACTCTTAAATTCCTATTTTCTGTTTCTGGTAGAGCTAGACTCTCAGTCTGACTCTTAAAGCGTCCCAAGTACCAATCCATCAATCTTTTTTACTCGTTAAGCTCTAACTGGTATCAGTTTCGTGAAGCTTGTCTGCCACATAAATTATCTATCTTTGACATTAAATTCTTTTATATCACGCAACGGTCACTTCTCAAATACACGTTAGTCAAATTATCAAATATATCATAATTAATAAATTACATATTTTAATTAAATTATTTGCCCAGTCAATTGTATAGAACTACATTTAATGAAAACAATAATCACAATCAATAGTAAATTTTCTTGTGCAGGTCTGCAACAACTATATGTCAGCTTCCTACAACCAAAATCCAAAAGTATTTGCAATAATCTTTACTTATATAGATGCAAACCACGAAAATAAATGAATAGAAGCTAATGTACCAGAATCGACCTCATCCTAAGAAGATCCTTAACTAAGGCGGACAATATAGTTTGGCTTCCAGTTTACCTTTCATTAAAAAAAAAACAAAAACAAAGATATTTATATAGGGTATGGTCTCTTTGACTCACTTTTTTTTAACAAGGGAAAAAAAACAAATTACAGGATCCTCCGAGGGAGGCTAACCCTTGCCAAATCCTCTACAAGGATAGTGGCACACCCAGAGGGTGCTCTATCAAAAGTGGTGAGGCCGAGTCCCAATGTAAAAGCATGGTTGGCGAGCCAGTCAGCACACCGGTTCCCCTCTCTGTAGGTATGTCGAGGAAGAACAACCCAGTTCTGGATGAGGAGTTTGTTGATGCCCAGAACTAAAGGATTGATCGACATGGAGCGATGCGAGGCGTCCGATAGGAGCTTTTTAACCATGAGAGAATCTAGTTCGAGAACCACGCGTCAAAAACCAAGGGTCCAGGCCATTTGGAGCCCCGAGTACGAGCCCCAGAGTTCAGTTGAAACCGGGGAACACCAGCCTATATTCTAGGGAAATCCACCGAGCCAAACACCAGAGCTATTCCGAAGAACCCCACCTGCAGTGGTTGAGGAGGTTTTGCTGTGACACGCCCCATCGGTATTTAGTTTCCCACCTCGGGGTAGGCGGGCACCACCCAATAAATTACTCAGATTGCGGGCGAAGGGCCAGACTAGCGCGACAAAGCGAGATCGAGGCCTGGGAACTTAGACGGACATAGTTAAGGACGATAGTTGCAGGAGAAATTGGCCAGGAGAATTGTACGTTGAAAAGGGCCATATTCCTCTATATCCATAAGAACCAACAGGCAGTCCCAAATATAGCTGCCCAGTCAAGGCCCGAGACTAGCTGATGGTTCTGGAGGTTAAGAAAGAGCCATTCTTGAGGGTTACTAATGAAGAATTCTTCATTCATATGCATAATTCATCATCAAAATACCATTACACTCAAGCTAAAACCACTTCTATCATACTACTTTCAATTCATAACTAACCTTACCTTTATACCCATTAATTCAAGCCATTATAGTCATCAATTTAAGGCATCCATAAGCATCCTAAATGCACCAATAATTACTCCTAACTACCATGGCATTCAATTCATCATTAAACCAACATGTAAAGCTTAATTAAAGCTTAAAACCTTAAATTAACACTTACCTACTTTAAAGCTTCAACTACCAACTCTTCTACACTTGAAACACCAAAGCACCAACCTCCTTCACTTCACTAGCATACACAACACTCATCATACCAAAGGGAGGAGAAGAACTAGAGGAAAGTTTCACTTTGAGAGAGAAAAAGAAGAATAATCGATGATGATAGGCAAAATGGGAAAGGATGCTTCGGATGATGAACAAAGGCCATCAACTTACTCATTTTATTGAATTAAAACAAGGAAAACCGATAGGCATCACTTAGGAGCATTAAATGAAGGTATTTTGGTGGCTTAATGTGATTGGTCAAGGGTTTTAAAGAAAAGTCAAACTAATATATTATAATCCAGATCAAAAACTAACCCAATCAACTCCAATGACCCTAATTTCAATCCCAAAATAATAGACCCAATAGTACAGTGCCATTGGGTAGCAATTTTCGCTACCGAAAATCGACCGGTTCGCCAATTGGCGATTTTTCCGGTCCGGGAATTTTCTCCGGAAAAATCCAGAAAAATTCCTGAAAATCCCTTAAAATAGAAAACAATTTATGGCGCACTCAGAATAATTTTTCAAACCCATTAACCATGTTAATCCCAATAAAATTGTCTTAGGCACGCAAACCGGGAATGTCATGTATGCATGTCCAGATATTTTCATGTGCACAATTGTGACTGTGTACCAATCCTATTCTGCCTGAACAGTACTAATTAATCCCTCTCAAACCCATCCTATGACAAATTTCCTATTTTACTATTCCAGTAGGGGGTGAGATGTTTCAATTAGAAAAAAAGAGACTAAAAATATGCTCATTAATTGATCTGAAAAATTTACTTGAAAAAACTTTTTGAAAATTTTATTAGAGAAGCTCTAAATTTGAGTTTTTTAAAAAGTTATATTTTTGCTTGAAAAAAATCATATTTATTAAGAAAGTGTCTTTTTATTTTAAAACTAAACACCTATTTTTCTTAAAAAAGACTTTTACGGTAAAGAAAAATACTTAATTGACCTCCTAAAAACCTATCTAAGTGAAATAGAGTAGTGAAATAGAGTCTAGATTGATTAGGTTGGGAAACATTTCAACTGTTACAATGAGCAAAGCAAAATTTATGATTTTACTTGCCCATATGAGTTTGTTTCACAAGTTGGTTTTGGGCTAAGCAAAATCTTCTCTTTATTTGGCAAGTACACTTTCCCGATAAAGTTCCCAGAAAATTTGAAACTTTACCGGTTTTGAGGTGGTTTGGCTTGATTTCAGTGTATCCAACGTCCTCTTTTAGTCAATCCATTTCATGACTTTTCTCCGATGTCAATTCTGAGCATGTGCCAAAACGCCTGCAATCGAGCTCTGGATCAATGCTACCGTGCCGTGCCGTGCCTCGCCGATCCTGGTACGGTTTCCGTTTGGGTCCTGAGAAATCTGGCGAGAAGATCGGTTACCTTTTTCTTTTCACTTAAAAGACTTGAACTTCCGTCTTCAATTGTAATCCTTCGACAAGCTTTCTTTTGCAATTAGTTCATTTTGCTTTGTTGTTTCATGATAGCGAGGAGATCGTCGTTGGGATTGAAAGCTGCATTGGTGATTCTCCATGTGGTATATGTAGGAATTCTCTTTCTTTTCGATAGTGAATTGGTAGAGAGAACGAAGCAGGAGCCATGGTATGCTAACAATGACTATATTATCTTCTAAGCAAAAAGTTCGAAATTTATGTCCTTCGATATTGAATCTAGAGAAATTTATTTTCTTTTCATGAGAGTAGCCTT
Organism: Erythroxylum savannarum; assembly: GCA_025629945.1. Taxonomy (NCBI): domain Eukaryota; kingdom Viridiplantae; phylum Streptophyta; class Magnoliopsida; order Malpighiales; family Erythroxylaceae; genus Erythroxylum; species Erythroxylum savannarum. The sequence goes on along the minus strand of JAOTAW010000201.1, from coordinate 17,839,161 downwards.
TTCGTTGTTGGAAACATAAAGTGTTTACTGCTTTCTGTAATTTTGAGTTAATGAATTAGGAGGGGATTAGATGAGTACTTTATCTAGTAACTAGGATTGGGTCTTCAAAGAGTATGTAAAAAGTTACTAGACCTTAAAAAATTGAGGCAAACTACTGACTGCTTTTAGGAAGATGAGGTAGGTTTTGGCCAATTGAAGGAGAAATGGAATGAATCTTGTTTTGGCCAATTGAAGGAGAAATGGAATGAATCTTTGTTATACTTAAATCTTTCATTTATTGTATATTGGAAGCAAATGGTTATCCTCGTATCTCTTGAAGAACTTCCTGTGAGGGCTGATCAAATTATAAGCACAAATACATATGTGCTTTTAACAGAGGAATTAGAGTCACTTGATTAACTTTGTTAAAATTGTTTAAGGGACTAATGGTTCAGATTTTTCTTTCCACTAAGAATGTGAACTATTCACATGTAGTAAGAGAAGCATTGAATTCTTTTCTGTTAGGGTTTTCTACTCTGGCTTCATGCAATTTATGTCTTCATGTTATTGTCATTGGGAACTTGCATGTTTTAACCAAAAACACCATAGTCTATTATGAGAAAGAATTAAGGAGAACTGGTCTATTTTTCCTATTGCACACAAAAAATTGCTTAGGTATAACTGAACCAATCAACATACATATATCAAAAAGCGTTCTATGCTTCACTTCTTTTGGCTTTTAAACAATCAAGATATGTTACTTTATCCTTTTCTTTTCCACTTCCCCATAGTTTTTTGTGATGCCGTACCATATCTTATCATCACTTGAACTTGAGCTTGCAACATGTTTGAAGCTTGATTAGTGTAGTTTAACGTTTCCATTTCTCTCAGGTACATTGCTCTATACTTGTTATTATTTTCTGCAACACTAGTTCAGTACTTTGCTACATCTGGTTCTTCTCCTGGGTAAACTTCAGTCCAGTTTTTGCCTCTTCATTGTTGGATATACCACGCTTGCAGCTCATATGTTTTATTTTTTTTAATTGCGTGACATTCTTGCTTGCCTAATGTTTTACTTCAGTTATGTTCTTGATGCAATGAGGGCTTTGAATGAAAGCAATGCGCTTAGAAAGTCATCAACGATCTCAAAGTAAGGCCTAGTTTTGGAGTTATTATTTTAAGAGATCAATTCATAACAAATAAGAGGTATTAACATTCAATAGTGATGAATTTAAGTTAGAGCAAATAGTGCCCCTAACTATTGGGTTTTTCTATGTTTGCAAAGACAGCCTGCTTCAAGCAAGAGTGGATGCTTTATCATAGATGTGGATCAGAATCAGCCTGGAAGAGATATTACAGGAAGTAGTTTAATGTCTTGGACAAAGCTTGTATTGGACATGTACCCCCCTGGTACATCTGTAAGGTACCCAAGCACTTACAGTTGATGGTTGAAGCCTTTTTTTTTAATATTATTGTATTATGGTCCCTGATTCTGGATCTGGTTACAGGACCCTGTAGTGGAAGTCCCCTAGTAGCTCTGCTTGTATATTGGGCCTAGAAGACTTCCCCCCTTGTCTACCTATATTTTTAAGTAGAACAGAATAGAGCTCGTTAAGAGAAAACTCTGAATCTCAATATGTTGACTGTTTTGAGTGAATAAAAGCCTCTCTTATTATTTTGCTGCATTCCCATCTAAAGGATACAAGACAATCTTGAAACCAAATCTAGTGACAAACTAACAGACTCTTTATTATGGGAACAAAAGACAATCCTACCTATGGACAAAGCATTTGTAAACTTGGTCTAAAGACACCATCTTCAGTGAATCAGGTTCAGGGACTTGATCCTGCTGTCCAGAAGTAACATCTTTCCAACTGTTTGCTGATTTAATCTGGATTCTCAGTGCATAATTATTAGATGGTTATCCACATTGCTCTACAATGACAAGTTTGCTATTGATATGATGGCTGCTTCTGGTCGCTGGAATTTGCTTAGTGTAAATGCTAATTTCCACAGTTTAAAAACAATTAGAGAATTTTCAGAAAATATTTAACTGCTTGGCTAAACATAAATAGGTATCACCTACATTGAAGAATGACTTAGTGTAAATTGTTCAGTGGAAGAGTGTTATTGTTTCTTTCTTTATTTTTATTTCATGTTTTTAATAGGCTTAAATTAAAGTAAGTCATTGTGCATTCACACTGGCTATTTATTGCTTTCTCTTGGTCTTGCAGAAGTTTGACATGCACCTATTGCAACGCTGAACAGGTATTTATATATTATGAATTCATCCCTGCATTATGGAATGCACCCAGATGCATGGACCAAAATTTTATTACAACCACTAAAATGCCGAGAACTGCTAGTCGCTGCATTCAGTAATTCATTAATCTTCTACAAATGAAGATCATTGCTTAGTGTTTGTGGTAGGATTCCTGGTTCTTGTTGAATAGGCATTTCACACTTCTATAACTATAGGATTGCTAAATCTTGCCCTAAATGGAATGGCTTGCTTAGTTAGGCTGTGCCTGGACCCAAATCCCCACAGAAAGAGAAAAAGGAGAAAAAAGCTAGCACCCTTTTCTTGGTTGCCAAGCATAGAAGCACAAATGTGCATGATATACCTTCATTCTTTTCCTTGATTACATTGTCATTGTTATCAGGCTATATGGATGATGTGTAAAATGGTGACTATGATTGATGACTATGAATTGATCATCAATGAAAAGAATCAAAATTTCATTTCATAATTTGCTGTCCAACTTGTAAAACACATAAAAACCTGCATACATGATAGTGATAAGCTGTGGACAAGTTTATTAATTAGATGTAGTAAGTTTTATCAGAAATGTTAACTTCTTGGATTAAGGTGCACTGTAGTGTTGAGAACTGCTGTGGTGTAAAGCACCACAGAAATTGGGTGTCTTGAGTTACACCTTATACAAACCTTATTTTGCCTATTTATAGATTGATATTTTATTATAATCTCTCAACTGTGCAAGTTTCTGAATGAAAGATATGTTATGAGCAATAAAACATGTATTTCTGCTGTTTCTTAAATAACTATTCCCCTTTTATGGAATCATTCGTACTTTTAATGCTGTGATTTCAGCCTCCACGAACAAAGCATTGCCATGATTGTGATAAGTGTGTGCTTCAGTTTGATCATCATTGCGTTTGGCTTGGAACTTGCATTGGCCTGAAAAATCATTGTCGTTTCTGGTGAATTATTCTTTCAATATTCGTTTATGCTGATTTAACTAATTTATGAAACTATTTTATGATATTTATGTTATTGTGTCCTGGTTTCCCTTCTTTTCTCATTGTGATACTTTAGGTGGTACATATGGGAAGAAACAGCATTGTGCTTATGGACTGTCATCTTATACATTGAATACTTGAAGGCTAGCATCACAAGGGTTTGGTATGAAGCCTTGGAGTTCATTCATGTTTTCTGGAGACTTTTTCTCTTCCTATGTCAAATGTGTTTGATGCCAAACTAATATCGAAAAACTGAAAAGGAAAAAATGATGGAAGTGGTCATGTACTAAATTATCCACCTTCCAGTAGGTTTACAATTAATGCATTATCAGACTGCATGACGGTAGATTGGATCCTGAGATGAAACTGTTCTTGCAGGTGGAAGGGTGCTATCATGATACTGTTGTTGGTTACCTTATCAATCTCTTTGATCTTTCTTCTCCTCCTGCTACTCTTCCATAGGTAACTCTTGTTATCTGTTAAGCTTTTTAGCATGAAAGTTCTTATGCACACCTTTTTGATTCACAGGTTCCCTAGGTTATTCTATGAAAGCCTTACAATCAAAATTTGCTGTTTTCATCTGGTAGTGCATTTTACTTACTGATGCTTAATAAATATAATTTAAATTTAAAATATCTTGGGAATATATAAATTTTAAATAAAATTAGTTTAATTATTAAAATAAATATTAATTTATAAATAAAACTTTAATTATTAAATTATTTATTTAAAATATAATAATTTTCACTAATAATTTTCAATGAATATTATATCCGATATTAAAATAAATTTTATTTATTTATAAAAAGTTATATTTAAGTTTTATATAATATGTAATTATTACACATTAACAATCATGTTTTTGTTTTTATTTAAAAAAAACATAAACTAAAAACATGAAACTAAAATTAAAAGTGGAAGTGGAACTAAACAGGCCCTAAACTTTAAGCTTGCTATGGTGCACTGGAGCATATGAATATTTTTGGCTGCTCATCACAGTATATTGTTCTACCAAAAATTCTAACGTTTTGTCGTTTGAAAAAAAAAAGTTATTTTGCATAACTGAATGCATCATCCTCAACTGCCACTCCCTTTTTCCCTCTCACGCATGTTCACCAATCTCATCATTTTGTGTGCAGCTATCTTATTCTGACAAATCAGACTACCTATGAACTTGTAAGGCGTAGACGTATTCCATATCTCAGGTCTGTTTCGACTCTGCTTATTCAACAAAATTTTTTTATTTCTAATGACTATGAAATTTAATAGAAATCAGGATTTTACATGTCATTCTAAGTTACGAATCAGTGTTAATTATGCTTAAAGGTAGGTATTGTAACTTCAATTATGCTAAAAGGTAGGTATTGTAACTTCTTTAGCAGGACATCTTTTGAATGAAATTGAAATCGAGTATAAGGTTATGATTAAGACATCTATTGGATGAAGCTGGGACTGGTTGACAAGTTCTTCGCATGAGACTTTCTGGAGTTTGCTTAATATCTAATTGCATGTTGAACTGGAAAAATATGAATGACCATAATTTAACCGGTTCACTTTCTGCTGCTGTGTAGGGGAATCCCTGAACGAGTGTTTCCATTCAGTAAAGGAGTTTGCCAGAATATATACAACTTCTGTTGTGGTCAAACCAACTTGTACAATTTGGAGCGGTTACCCACAGCATTGGAGATTGAAGAGAAATCGAGACCATATACATGCTTAGATTTTTTGACCTGTCGCTGCTGTTGAGATGTTAAGGGGTAATTTGATAAATTTTCATTGCAGGAGTTCAAATGAGGTTCTTGTAGAAGAAATTGGTTGTTTCAGGTTTTTCAGAGACATTGGTCATCCTATTTTTCTGATCACGAAAATTTTTAACTCTCTGATCTTCTTATGCATCATGTTGAACCTGACGCCGTCAATGCACTACATATTAGATTTGCATTGTGATTCTGCATGAAGAAGAGATGGTTGTTGGAATTCAAGCATTTCTGTCTAGAATTGCTAATGATACCTTGTAATCAGAAAATTTTTAACTCTCTGATCTTCTTATGCATCATGTTGAACCTGACGCCATCAATGCACTACATATTAGATTTGCATTGTGATTCTGCATGAAGAAGAGTTGGTTGTTGGAATTCAAGCATTTCTGTCTAGAATTGCTAATGATACCTTGCTAGCTTCAGCTACGGTTTGTTTATTGAAAAAGTTGATTTAATGGTTGCAGGATGAGTGATAAATTACACAATAAACTCATAAATTCAGAAGTGAGAGTGATACGCTAAGTGATTAAATTAGAAGACAGATTATATGCTCAGTAGCATTCGAAGCAAGTGGCAGACACGAATTGGATTGTTTTATTGTATCTTCGTTATTATTAAAACATCCAAGGAAAAGGAACCAATAAAAGAATTTGTCTGCCAGAGAAAACACGTTGAGTGTGACCAGTAAGAACTCGATATCTTTCTTTGCAGAGAAGTTGGAGATGAGAATATCAAATAAATAGCACTAAATTTATATGTATCATAGTATCATATAATTATACCCGTACCATAATAAGCTATGAATAGATTAAATGAAACTCCTTTTTGTTGAGATGAAATAGGTTGAAATGAATATAGTATTGACAGGAGAAACTCGACCTCTGTTCGAAATAATATAGAAGACACCAATAATACTAATTTAATTAATCGTACTATTTGTCTCGGTTATCAGTCAATCCTATTATCTAAGACTTTGGGATAGTTGAGAGCCTCAAATAGAGCAGCAAGAGCATTATAAACTGGCAACTTGGGATGAACTCGAGAGCAACATGATCATCTCTGACATGAGACGAAGGTATTGCCCGTGGAGAGCGCAATTGTGATTGAGCAGTAGGTGAGTCTTCCATTTCTACCTCTTCACCAGAGTCTGATTCATCAACTTTTACATCTGCGTGATGTGGCAGTAGAGCTGAAACCGTGCCTCCGAGATACCATATACTCCAACTGGTCTTTGGCTCATTATAGCTGTGTCCCCTGTCTACATGCTCGCCACTCATTCTTTCTACTTGTCTCCTCATTACTGGAATACTGAGACCCATCAGAACGGTGTACATCCTCTCAGGGCCTTCTGATTCACGATCAACGACCTGATGGTTAGTCTCCGAAGTTTGTGGCATTGAAGGGCCAAGTCCTTTACTGGTGCTGAAATGACCAAAAGCATATCCTTGTCATAATGATCACATGTTTCTATTATTTTGTTTTCATTTTATTTTATAAGTATCAATCCAATAAATAAACCTATAAAAAAATGATAGATAAGTGCTTATAAAATAAAAAAAAATAAAGTATTGAAAACAAGTATATTGAAAACAAGTATAGATGGATACCTATATTATAATAACAGACTAACAAGAACGAGTGATTTCACTGAGTTCAGATCTTCTATCCAATATTATTCTGTCTTATTCTATCTAATAGAATCTCAGTTATTTATTTTACGGGACTTACGTGAGACCCATTCGAAACCCACATAAATAAATGGCTGAAATTTATTGGACACAATCAAATACCATAATATTGGACAAAAAATTTAGACTCAATTTAACCTATCTTTGACAGCTTGCGCAGCTGTATTTGCTTGCCTCGAAGATTATGCGGCTGCTTAAGCAGCAGATTCTGCTGGACCCCGATCCCGGAGCCCAGCCGGACGGAGCCGGACCTCGTTCTCGGAGCCCAACTATCCAGAACCGAAACACAACCGAAGACCGTTGGGCCCGAGTCTCGACTCCCGAGGCTGAACCCCGGATGACTCGTCGGGACTAACGAAAGAAGGGAAATACGGAAGCATTACATTCATCAATCATACATTCTCATTCACAAGCAAAATCAATCAGACAGATTTCATACCATCAAAGTTTACAAGTGTCATACAATTCATGCTTAAACAAAATACATCAGA
>JAOTAW010000201.1:17706167-17722610 GCA_025629945.1 Erythroxylum savannarum | reverse complement strand
GAAACCTAAAATGGGTCTCACATATAAAATGAGTTGAAGAGAGCAAAGTTATTTTAATCAAGTTGGACTTGAATATAAAATTTGAGAAACTTTATAATTAAATATGAGATATTTAATAAATAAGGATCAATATAAGATATTGAATCTCATTTGAGCATAATTGATATTTAATTATGATTATTTATAATTCTAATTAAAGTTTAAATGAAATTAAAATTTAATTTCAATTAAATTACTAAAAAGTTCAAAACTTAGTATAAATAGGCATAAGTTCTATAGAGCTAGTACTTCTTGCTTAACTCTCTCTGTAGAGAGTTACAAAGTTCTCTTAATCTATTATGTGGATACCGTTAGAAGTCAGATATTTGTGCGACTATGTTAGTTGAGACGGATCAGTTTTAGAAACGATTCGAAAGATACGATAAGGATATGATCAAATTTCGGAATAAAGTACAAATTTAAATTCACGTTTTATTATGATTTATATGCTAATCATTTTATAGAATCAAATTGATATTAGTTTTCAGAAAACCATTTAAATTTTTTAGTTATTACATTGTGTTCAAGATTAGATTTCGTCCTGACTTCCCCTACTTCAAGAACTATAAATAATTTTGATGTTGGAATTAAATTACATATCTTCCGTTATATGTTGATTGAACCAAAATATTGAAAAGTAAAGAGATATTTCTTTTTAAATAATTTGTATTTTTTAAAAGAGACTTCTAACTTATACTTCAATTTTTTAAATGTTTATATGAGTTCGCCTTTTAGAAAATAATTTTTTTTCGACATTTCTCTGCTACGTGATATCTCCATTGCTCTCTGTTTGATCCTAAGCTTGTTTTTCTAATTGTTTCTGGTGCAGGTAAATTGTAATTGTTGTTTCTTTACTGAGCTATTGATTTCTTGATAATTCATTTCGTAAACTAAACTTAGGAAATAAAAAGCCAAAACAAAGCAACGGTGGTCTGACATGAGATGTGGATCTGTAAGATAAAGAATGTGCCATCTCTTGCGTCTGATTATGTAGAGAGACAAGCTGACAAGAAGCACATGGAACAAAATGTTTACGGTGAGTCATCCACCTTATCGCATGAGTGCGCATATGTTACAGCTTCATAGGCTTGCAGTTCTGAATAAGTAAATAGAGAATGTCCCTAGCCGTGTACATGGCCAGATACATACAGTATCGTCCTGCTCGCCAATAATTGCACCAACATCCACTGCCGCATCCTAAACTTTTCTGCCGACTGATTGGAGTCCAGTTTCAGCTATCTAATCATTACAGGACATCTTTCCATCTTCTTTAGCTCGTGTGCGTAGGGACGTGATCACCCGTTTTGCTGTTCCACAACTTTTGCATTTTTGCTGATTCAACCTTGTCCTAATTTATCTTGCCCACATATTTTTGTAGGTTTATCATTTTTGCTGTTTCAACATTGTTCTAATGTATTTCATTAGTATATTTATGTAGGTTTTATATAAATATAGAGATAAGATAAATTAGAATAAAATTAGAACAATCATATTGATACAGATGATTTTATTTGATATACCTCAACGTGTTAAGAATTAACTTAATATGAAAGGTTCAAAAGTTTAAGAAATTTAGGTTTATAAGTCATCTCATAAAATCTTGCTCTTTTACATAAGTTACTATTAGTTTTTTATTGAACGACAATCTTTTCTTTTCTGATTTAAAAAAATGCAAATGGTCGGTCAATTTGAGAAGTGATGCCTTGACGCTGCTAAATTTAGAGATGGCTTTCAGCAAGCACCAATAGAAGCCAAAGTTTTGAGACTGAACAAACCCAAATCAAATCCTTAAACAGTCTCCTTCCCACAACAGAATTACAGATATTATTCATTTATGGATGGCCATGGCTGCGGCCACCTGATCATCCCCTAATTAAAATTATATTACAAAATAACTTTTTATTTGTTTTGATTGGAATATGACTCGCAGTCGAAACAGATATCTGGGGTATAGCTATGTTTGAACCATTTATAAACTAAGCCACCATTGACACATCTCTCCAATCTTCATGTTCTATTGTTAACGTAAAGGCGGTGTTTGACGGCTGCAACCCATAGTCACTGTTTTCTTTCTTTTATTACTGTTTTCTGTCACCTCTCTTTCTTCTTCTGGTTTATTACTCTTTCTTTGCCCTATAGCTTTTTACTATTTCATGGCTTGTTTAAGATACAAGAGCTGGACTTCTGTTCTGGGAATGCATTGGAGATGCTTGCCTGTGAAAGAAGAACAAGATACTGGAGAAACGGCGACCGGTTCTATTGTTTCTGACTCCACAGCTTTTCCTTTTGAGAAGGTGTTTCCGATTTGTGCAATGGGAGGGTTGGCGAAGCCCGACTTTGTTGCATCAGTTTCCAATGCCGGTGACCCTATTTGGGACGCCGTGAAAGAAGAGGCTAAGTTGGAGGTAGGCTACCCTTCTCGGTTTATAAATTGATGTTATCGATAATAATATATTCTTTCTGACTAAGCAGGTGTTTTAGAGTTGCTTAAATGATGAAGCAAATTTGTCAGGTTGCCTTTTCTGGGAATTCGGATTTTCTAAAGCTATCATTTTTATGTCATCTTATGAAATCAAATGATAGATAGATAATACTTTGTAGACGATACGTAGTTTTTCCAGATTTATTTGTTTATTTTTTAGTCTAAACTTTTCTATGAATTGTATGCACTTCGTAGTCCCAAGAACATAACCACCCAATGGAAAGATAATCTTTCGATGTTACTTAGAACCTATAATCAGGTTTGCTGACAAAATCTGTGAAATCAGTTCAATTCTGGGGAATGAATTGATGACAGAACGTATAAAGAAACCATTCTTGAGCAAGTATTAGAAAATTGCTTTCTTCCTGTGCAAATTCTTATTGCATTTGAAGAATTAGGAATCTGCTATACTTGTCTGGCATGGAGAGATTCGTCTAGAGATGTTATTACATGAAACATGTAACTGGTTTTGTTTTCAGATTTTTGGGTGGTAGTAGTTTACTCAGTTTAGTTATAGTTAACATGTATACCATCCATCAAGCGCTGCAGGCAGAAAAGGAACCAATCCTTAGTAGCTTTCTGTATGCTAGCATCTTGTCGCATGACTGCTTGGAGAAATCATTAGCTTTTGTCCTCGCTAATCGACTCCAAAATCCTACCATGTTAGCCACACGATTGTTGGATATAATTTCTGATGTCATTATGCACGATAGAGCTATCCAGCATTCAATGCGCTTTGATTTGCAGGTAACTTCGTAGTGCATAAATACACATGTCCGCATAAGTTCTTCGATTGATGGGGAAACTGAACCTGCTTCCCATGTGTCAAAATCTTTTTTCCTTCTGTAGGCAATTAAAGACAGAGATCCTGCATGCCTGTCATATTGCTCAGCTCTATTGTACCTTAAGGTAATTCTGGCTGAATGTACTGAAGGATTTGATTTGGTATTTTGAGGGTCAGGGAATTAGCATTGGTAATTTTCGTTTGCATTGCATGACATGTTGGTACTGATATATATAGCGAATTCGCTCGTCATGTGACTAGTCTCTTTGTTCTTAGGGTTATCAATCACTGCAATCTTATCGAGTAGCTCATGTTCTCTGGAGTCAGGGACGTAAGATATTGGCCTTGGCATTGCAAAGCTGTATCAGTGAGGTCCTTACTACATGCAGCTGATCTGCTTGACGTCGTACATTAAACTATTATAGTGGTTAAAATACACCAGTAGTCAGTTTTATCACCTACTAAGACTTCTATTATGTTTCTCAGGTTTTTGGAGTTGATATACATCCAGGTATAATACAGTAGTATCTTGTGTTATAGTCTGAAAAAGTGAGATATTACATATTTATGTGAACCAAATGTTGAATGTCTTAAGAAACATATTAGCATATAGATTTCTTGATACGTTTCAAATGTGAAGTGAATAGACGAGCTATTTATTCTTGGTGGTTGCTGTTGCCTTTTCTCTGGTGTGTCAGAAGATGAAAGTATTCTCTCTAGATAGCATGCAATGTCTTCTCTTACCGTTTTCCTTTGTTATGCAGCTGCCAGAATTGGTGAGGGCATATTACTAGACCATGCAACCGGTTTGGTGATTGGAGAAACTGCGGTGGTTGGAAACAGAGTCTCATTGATGCATGTGAGCCAGCCTTATTATTTCCTTTCAGCATCCTACTGTAACATTGCAATTAATCTGATTGCCTTCATGCAAATTATGCTGTTATCTTCAATTGTTGGTAGCTATTTTTAGCTAAGTTCTAAATGATATTGGGTAAATATTCTTGTCCATGCCTGACAGCTTTCAATTCATATCTTTCCATTTCTAGTTGCTACAATAGAAATGCTATATTTTCTTATAGTATGCATTCCCTCCTCTTTCTTTAGAATCTTCCTTGGACAAGCATTCCATGTGCACTGAAACCTTAATTGATCAATGACTGGATGGAATTTAAATGTACGTGGAAAATGACAAGCAATACATTAAGTAAAACTTTCATGGAAACAAGTAATGAATCGATGCTGTAATGGCTAATATCGCAAAACTTAACCTGTTAAAAAGGGTTACTTTATGCTCATAATCAAGTATGTTTGGCAGGGTGTAACTTTAGGAGGGACTGGAAAAGAGACGGGTGATCGCCATCCCAAAGTAGGTGATGGTGCCCTAATTGGAGCTTGCGCAACTGTGCTAGGAAATATAAAAATAGGTGGAGGAGCTATAGTTGCTGCCGGTTCTCTTGTATTGAAAGATATTCCCCCACATAGGTGAGACAATGATTAATCCTACTTATCGGCAATAGAATGTCTATGGTCTTCTAACTTGCTCATGTTGACATTCATGTCCTTTCTTCTCTTTTCCTTCTTCTTTTTCTTGGTTCCGTTAAAGCATGGTGGCAGGAGGACCTGCAAAGGTGATTGGAATTTTGGATAAGAAAGCTCCTCTTTGACAAGGGAACATGGTATGATAATGAGAAATTAGCTTCATTTCTCTGTTATCTTGTTCTTCTATTTTGAAATATATTGTGCGCGTGGTTTTGATGTAGCCATGGATATATCTTGCACATCTAAATAACACTTGCACTTCAATTTTGTTTTGAATCATAAATCAGGATAGCGTGTGTTAACATGCAGTGAGAGATTCTATTATGATGTCTTTTGGAAGATGATGTGAGAAGTTGATAGGAAGAAAACAGCAGTTGCAAGGAGGTTATATTAAATATTCATACAGTTTCATTCTTTTTCAGACATGTAGCAGTTGCATATGGAGAAGGAAGATCAAGTGGTTCTTTGTTATATCTTTCCATTTTGGTCAAACGAAATTGCCAATTAAGGAGGCTATTTTCTTCTCCAAGCAAGCTTGTTGGCTTTATTCCATCATTAGTAATATATCAATAGCTCTCACTTACTTTAGTCTTCCATTCCGTGCAAGAAATGGAAATTCCTAACGCGGAAACTTTTACTGAACCAGCCTCCATTAAAATATTCAGCCTCCATCTAAATATTTTAAGTCACTTTAGCTTTCGAAATATATGATATCATGAGTGTTAGTTTTTTCACACTCTAATAATATTCAATCTTAATAGAATAATATCTATTAATAATCTAGGGATAATACATAAATGCAATATTAATTCCATAATTATGATCTCATCATAATTTTATTTGTAATGTATATATATCTCATGAACTTTATGATCATATACATCTAAATATGTATAAGACAAAGAGTCCTTTTAAATAATTATTTCACTAAACTACAATCGACCAATTGGTAGCGTAAACTAACAATGTCTCACTTGCACTAAGCCAATCGTTTAAGTATCTTTTACCATATCACTATATGGCGATCATGCTACTGTTGGGATACTTAGATCTTTGATAAGATCTTAACTCCTTTTATATTCCTAATAGCTCTAAGGTTTCACAATTACAAGGAACTATACCAAGTTCATTAAATAACTTCTTAATCATATTAATCATTTCTACTAAATAAAAAATGTATTTTGTCTTAATTAGCAATTAATGCTATATTGGAACTTTCCAATCTCAAAATAATATTATTCCAAGTAAAACTTACTTTAATTAAAATTTACTTCTAAAGTTAATATCCATATAATTTTGGACCTAGATAGCAACTCATACATAAAATAATAGATATCTTTAATACTTTACAATTATCAGATATCTCAAATACTAAACACCTTTAGTATATTATCTATTTACTTAGACTTAGAATAGGTCAAAGAAACTTTCATATGTATCTCTATAGATCTAATTCTCATAATTAAGTTGTACCTTTACATATCTAATATGAATTGTTTTTGGACAATTATATCTTTAAAAATTGAAAATATGAATTATTGTTCTCTCTATGGCTAATATGTCTCTACATACTTTCACTAAAGAGGACATATATACTCTTATTAACCTTTATATAAACATGATAAATTCACAATCATCTAAAAAAAACTCTTTGAAATTATTATGAAAATGAATCTTTCAATGTCTTGTAACCTTTCAGTTATACATCAAACATAATAACAAAGACATTAGTTCCAATTGAATGCATAATTATGAGATTTGAATCTTTTAAATTTTATCTTACTCCCATTACTTCTTGAGAACCATTCTTCTATAAGTATACATTAAAATAATCATTTTATTCAGTATGTTTACAAGATTATATCCAACCTTTTGGATATCTCGTATTCTTTTATTATCTAATTTGGTTCTAAAATTATTGGATAGTAGATGCTTCAACTAAGCATTATATCTCAAAATTATTAATTTTGACTATTTCAAAGTCATATCAGTTCATATTTAATATGAAATCTTGCTAATTGATTTGATTGAAACTTTCAAAGCTAAGTTGTTATACCAGGCATACTATTATGAAATTTAATTATGGATGTATTTATTAAAGAATCTCATTCCCCATAGATGACTAAAAAATTTATATTTCACCACATTTTTCTTATTGAAGTGCTTTAGTATTATCAATGCCTAACTTCTACTTAGATTTAAATAATTTGAACTTCTCAAAAAAATTTAATCAATGTTTCGTTAGTAATCTTATGAAATACAAGTATCATCCTTTAATGAATTATTATTACATTCAAGACATCACATGTATAAGATTTAATAATTTAATATCATCATCATACTTTCATCAAAAATTAATTGGGCTATTCTTCAACTTAACAAGTTTCATAAGTTTATACAATTAATAATCAAAAGGATACATATATCTTTATATTTAACTTTATGGTTATTATTATGGTGATTTATCCAATATGACATGAAAGGATAGTCCCAGTTATTAAACTTTATATTCTTGCCATTTATATTAGGTATAAGAGTTTCCTTTGATCTAACATATATAAACTATTTGTATAAATTAGACCAACTACTTTTGCTCAATAATGTATTTCTTATCTTTCATTGAACATTATTATTATGTTGAATCTAAATTTAGTATCAAAAAATTAAAAGCATAAACTAGAAATACATATGATCTTTATCATACAAGTATAGACAAAAAATTCATGCAATCAATTTTCTTTTAAGGATAACTATTTTCATATCTAAGCCAATTCTTTCTATTGATGTCCATATTTATGTTTTTAATAGGCTAAATCAAATTTCCATCAAGGCATTATAACTTTCCGCTCTACATCATGTAACCTTTTACTTCATGTTATCTTAGTGTTGACATATGTCTCACTTCTTGACATTAAAGTTTATGAGACATTAATTAACTCAAAATGTTAATATATTTTTTCATTTATATAATACTAATATATCTATAAGACTTTAATACCAAATTCTTAATAAGGATTAATAGTAAAATTGCATAATAGGTATGCAATTTTTCTACTTGACATTGAGAACTCTTCTTAAACTTAACTTTTTTCTAAGGAATTTTGTTCACTACTTTAATATCAACTATATTAAACCACGTAAATTCTACTCAAAACAAATTATACATGTAAGAAAAGGAAGTAATTAGTTATATGTTATAACAGTTAAATACGATTGGGACTTTATTTATGTATTTAGTTACTCCTAATATTTTATTCGAGCCCTCACTACTATTTGGAAAGATTAATCTCTCTAGTGGTTTAGGATACCATTCAAATTTATTTGATCTTGAGTTTGCTTAATAAACCAACAAAATTTAAATTGGGTAGATAACAACTTTATCAATCACATCTCTTATGACTCTAAGATCCGTTAGGTGTCAACTCTTGTCAAAATATATCTTATATATTATTCATAACCCTACTTCTAAATTCAACTAGTCATCAGTTTGCTCATCCAAATCGAACACAACATTAGTGTCTGATAAGATCAAATTATCCAGATGCAATCATTACAAACATTATAGGTCCAGTTGAAGAACTAAGCATAGGTGTGGTTTCCTTAATTTAACCATCTTAATGAGGCATTGAATATTGCAAAGAAGATAAGGAAAGCAATAAACCAACAATAAAGAAACAAAACTAGCACTAGTCATAAGTCATCATTTCTTCTCAGCCTCAACGTACTTAAACCTCTAAATAACCTAAGTAAGATTCTCAATCAATATAGTATTTTCCCTATTTCCATTCCAATTATTTACTTTCCATAATTGGTTGCTTACCCTTCACTCCTTCTCTCCTGCTCTCCGTATATATAATCTCTTCTTTGCTTCCTTTTTCTTTTATGCATTTGCTTCTATCTCTCACTTTTGTTAAATGATTCTTTTCTCTTTTTTTGGTTACCCTTAAATTTTCTTTTCTTTTTGTGAATAGGTCTTTAAATCATTTCCTTATAAATTTTAATTCATATTTTTCCTTCAATCTCTCAAATTATTTCCTATTCAATAATTTTTTTGAAATTATCATATTAAAAATTAAATATGTTATATAAATGTCAAGTTAAATCAAAACAACAAATTTAGTTATGACAAAAATGCAATTATAAAGCAATAACTTAAAATCGAAACAAATGAAATTTAATTGAACAATATTAATAAATTATCAACCTTGGCAAATTTACTCAAGTAATACTAGAAAATTTTAAATTTTGAAATTAATAAGATGAAATTCAAACCTAATAAATATAAAATGAAAATAAAAATTGGACTAAAGTAAATATATAATAATTAGAATATATGATTTTCTTTTTCTCTTAATTTTTATAAAGAAACAAATTAAAAGAAGAAAATATATAAAAAATATTAAGAGTCTACACAATCTTTCAATCATCACATATTATACGCAATATTATACTCTTATGATTTGTAACAATTGTTTATTCAAGATCCTAAAATTATGAATGTTAATTTTGGTTTATGTTGTAAAGGTTATGTTTTTACATGTGATATCAAAGCATATGTTTTGAATAAACAATTTATTCATCTATCTTACTATTATTGTTTGATAATGATCATAAAATATTCTGATGTTTGAAGAGTTTTGTGATTATTCACTGTTAATGATTTCTATTTAAAAAATAAAGAAAGAGTATTTTTATATTATTTCTGCCATAAATTTATACATTAGTTGTTCTCATAAAGTTCTTGCTAAGAATTGAACTCAAGTATCCTAGGTGAATGTCAGGTGTCTTAACCCCCAAACAACAACAGATTATCAATGTAGATTTCACTATAATTATTATCAGTATTCAAAGTTCATATTTATATACTTATTTCAGTTTTTATTTTCCTATTTTTAAAATTTAAATAACATTTTTATTTTATGTTGATGCTATATATTGTATTAATTTTATTAATGATTTAATATTAGCTTTATGCATATTATTACTAGAATTTTCATATTATTACTGGAATTTAAAATTATGTGTTGTATTAAATTTATACATGACATCATAAAAGGATAATTTGTTAGTCACCAGAGTGACCAAATTAATTAAGCGAATTTTTGTCATGTATAAATAATCATTTATTCATAAAATATTAATGCCTATTATTGAATTAATTCTATGGATAAATGATGTTTATTAGTTGATAGAATTTTTAAATTTATCCAAAGGTAAATTAATACTCTATGACTAATAAACTTAATAGAGGAAAAATCAATATTTGATTGTCAAATATGATAAATATATAAAGATATTAATTGTATTTGATGAGTTTTTGTTTGATTATCTAATAAAGTTTGTATGGCATTAAACTTATGATAATATATTATGGGTTAATTAAAAAAAATTCAAACTTTACTTAATTTTGCAATTATAGCTATAACTTTAAAAAGTGTAAATTAAATACTCAAACTTTCAATTTTATTCAATTCTAGCCCAATGTTAATATTTTCATTAACGTTGCTAATATGGCTTGCCACATAAGACAGAAATCTTAAATACTTATATACGTCAGACTTAATTAAGTTTAACTAAACTACATCATTTTGATATTGAAATCCCTAAATCAAATTCGCTACCTAAATCACTGGAATTGAAAATTCTAAATCAATTAAGAAAGAGTGTCTAGGATGAAAAATTGGGATTTCATTCATATTGTTAGAAATTGTGTTGTTGTTGTCTCGCATTAGCATGACAAAGTGTTGTTGTCTCGCACCGACATGACAGAGTGTCGTTGTCGTCTCACAACGATATGATAGAGTTTGAATTAGGAATTTCAATCCCAAAACGACATAGTTTAGTTAAACTTAATTAAGTCTGATGTGTACAAGTGTTTAGAAATTTTGTTTTATATAGCAAGCTACGTCAGCAACGTTAACGAAAATACTGACGTTAGGCTAAAATTGAAAAATTGAAAGTTGAATATTTAATTGTCACTTGGTTAAGTTTGAGCTATAATTGCAAATTTGAGTAAAGTTTGAGATTTTTTTTCGCAATGAACCCATATATTATTGAGTTTACCTAAAGGAAAATCATATTATATTCTAAAAGTTTAATTATTTGAATCCATTAATTTATTAAGCATTTATGTATTTACAAATATTTCTCTTTATTGACATGCTTCTTTTATTAGCATGTTTTGTATTTTGCAGCTATTTCTCTTTATTAACATGCTTCTTTTATTACCGTGTTTAATAGTTTGAACTTCTCTGAATGGTGTAAATAAATGATTTTCCATTTAGGTGTTCCAGATCTTGATTTAGCATTATTAGAAGAAAAATCTAATGTTATTAAGGATATGAGCAGTGAGGTTGAGAAAACAAACTATAAAGCATGGAAAAGGTCTAACAGATTATGTCTTAATTTCTTGCGAGTGACTATTACCAACAACATTAAGACTATTATTTCACAAATTAAAGTGATAAAGAATACTTTAAATTTGTGTAACAACATTTTGATTCTATAGATAAGTCTCTCATTGATACAACAATGGTTGAACTTAAGAATGTGAACTTTGATGGGTTGCAGAGCATGCAGTAAGATGTCCTAGATATGACAAATATTAAGGAAAAATTAAAGACCTTAGGTATAATAGTTGATGACTCCTTCTTAGTATAATTCATTATGGACTCATTACCTCTTAAATATGGACCTTTTCAAATTAATTGCAATACTATAAAGGACAAGTGGAATGTTAATAAATTATCCAATTTGTCCATTCAGGAGGAAACAAGGCTAAAAAATCAAGGAGTTCGTTCAATTAATCTTGTGGTCAAGGAGCTAGCAAGATTCACAAGCCAATAGATAAGAAATTTAAAAAGAAAGCACCTGTTAAATCAACATAGATTACTACTAATATTGATAAAAAAGAACAAAAGACAGATGAGTATCATTTCTATAAGAAGGAGGGACATTATCATAAAGATTGTCTGAAACATAAGATTTAGTTTGAAAAGAAAGGTATCCAACCTTTTGTATGTTTTGAACTAAACTTAACTGAAGTTCCTTCTATTGATTATACCATTGAAACTACGTGTAGCATAATGAATAATAATTAAGCTTACTTATGACATAAATGTTTGAGTCATATATCCAAATAAAAATTGGAAAGATTGGTAAAGAATGAAATTCTTTCGAATTTAAATTTTATTGACCTTGATGTATATATGGATTGTGTTAAGGGAAAGAAAACTAAACATAGAAAAAAAGAAGCCATAAAAAGTACTCAACTCCTTAAAATTATACACTTCGATATATGTAGACCTTTTGACGCTTCATTTTTTAATGGAGACAAGTATTTTATCACTTTTACTAGATGATTTTTTACGTTATGAATATGTTTATTTGCTTAATGAAAAAATCTCAAGCTATAGATTTCCTGAGGTTTTTGTAAATGAGGTTGAAAGACAATTAGATAAAAAAAGTGAAAAATGTAAGATCTATTATAAGTGGTAATATTATCAAAAATATGATAAATTAGGACAATATATAGGTTCATTTGTAAAGTTTCTCGAGAAACATGACATATGTGCACAATATACTATGTCAGACACACCTCAATAAAATGGAATGTCAGAAAGGTAGATATGGATAGAAGTATGATGAGTAATTCTTCATTACCCAAAACCTTGTGGATGCATGTACTTATAACTACAATGTATTGGATGAATAGGATTCCTAGAAAGGCAGTACCTAAAATTGCTTTTGAGTTATGGACTAAGTGAAACCTAGTTTGAGGCACTTGTATGTTTGGGATTGTCCAACAGAAGCACGAGCTTATAATCCATAAGAAAAGAAATTAAATTCTTGAACAATCAATAATTACTTTATTAGTTACCTAGAGAAATCTGAAGGGATAAGTTTTACTGTCCTAACCATAGTCTAAGAATTGTTGAAACAGTTAATGTCAAGTTCATTGAAAATGGTGAAATTAGTGGGAATGTTGAAAAATATGTTGTGGATATTAGTGAAATAAGGATTGATGTTCCATTATTCATAAATGTTCTAATTTCCACATCTACACCAAATGTTGATCCAGTATTATAAGAACAAAATAATTCTGGATAAGATTTGGATGGAATAGCATCTCATGAAGAAACTAAAATACAACCAACTAATTTAAAAAAACCTGTAAGACTAAGAGATCAGTTATTCCTAATGACTATGTGATTTATTTGCACGAGTTATAATTTGATTATGACATTAATAATGAACCTATTTTATTTTCATAAGCCATAGAAAGTGATAAGTATGATCAATGGATTGATGCTATAAAAGATGAGTTAAATTCATTGGCATAAAATAATGGCTAGGACTTCTTTGATTATATGCAAATAGGTCTTTCAAACCAAACGTGACTCAAATGGAAATATTGAACAGTACTAAGCCTGACTTGTTGCCAAAGGTTATACTCAAAAGGATAGCTTTGATTATGAATAGACTTTTTCACCTGCCTCAAAGAAAGACTCATTAAAAATAAATATGGCATTAATGGATCAGTTTAATTTAGAGCTACATCAAATGGATGTGAAAACAATCTTTCTGAATGACAATCTTGAGGAGGAAGTTTATATGGATCAAATTGAAGGTTTTTTTGTAGAAGAAAAGGGTCATATGGTGTGTAAACTTAAGAAATCAATATATGGACTTAAATAAGCTTTCCAACAATTGTATATTAAGTTTAATGATACTATAATATCTTTTGTTTTTCAAGAAAATATTGCTGATTGTTGTATCTACCCAAAGATCAATGAGAGTAAGTTTATATTTCTAGTTCTATATGTTGATAATATTATAGTTGTTGCTAATGATTTGGACATATTGTATAATATTAAAGATTTTCTCTTTAAAAATTTTGAAATAAAAGATATAGAAGAGGCATCTTATGTAATAGGAACTTCAATATTTCAAAATAGATCACAAAGAATAGTAGGGTTGTCTCAGAAAGACCATATTGAAGGAATTATTATGAGATTTAATATGAACAAATGTTTAGCAAGGATTGTCTCAATATAGAAAGGGGATAAATTTAGTCTTATGCAATAACCAAAGAATGATGCAGAATATACACAAATGGAATTTATTCCATATGCTTATATTATTGGTAGTCTGATGTATTTGTAAATATCCATGAGACCTGATCTCAACTTTACGATTGAAATGCTAGGCAAATATCAAAGTAATCCTAGTATAAACCACTAAAAAGCTACAAAGAAAATCGTAAGGTATCTTCAAAGAACAAAGGACTATATGCTCATGTATAGAAGATCAAATCCATTAAAGGTAATTGGATGTTCAGATTCAGATTTTGTTGGATGCATTGACAGTAAAAAAAAATCAACGCTTGTTTATTTGTTTCTACTAACAGAAGGAGCAATTTCATGGAAAAGTGTTAAACAATTTGTCATTGCTCCATCCACTATGGAAGTAGAATTTGTAGCTTATTTGAGGCCATAATTATGGTTGCAAAACTTTATTTTAGGGCTTAGGATTGTTGACACCTTTACTAAGCCGTTGAAAATTTATTGTGACAATTCTACATCAATTTTCTTCTCCAAGAATTGCAAGTACTCTAGAGGTGCTAAACATATGGAGAGGAAGTTTATAAACAAAGATTGTGTATTGAACACATTAAGACAAATCTTATGATTTCAGATCCCTTAACTAAAGGCATTCCACCAAAGATATTTAAGTAGCATGTTCGAGGAATGAGCTTGGGTTATATTGATGATTGTTTTTTTGATGACTTTTGGACACCCTTAAGCTCAATAAAGTTTCTAATTGAAAATTTCTTATTTATTATGAATGTGCACATGTAACTATTATTAAATAAGAAATAAAATTGTCTAGAAGACATTAATATGGACCTTTATGATATTTATATATCAATTATGTTACCTAACTTGATAAATTACAAGTGTTATGGTATATGGAATGAAGTATGCAACATTGAAGTGTATGATCGTTATGACCCACATTTTGTGGTTTATTGTGTTGAGGTAAATTATGAAGATATTAAGAGATTTATTTGTGCACGTTTAATGTTTACACTATTAAAAAAAAGTCTAAAGTATCAAGCCAAGTGGGAGACCATAAGAATGTGGCCCGATTAGTGGCCATGTTCTAAATATATTAATAATGATATTAATATAGTTAAAGAGTCCTAATTGGTCCATATTTCCTAATTAATAGTGAAATGAATCTCAACTGTTTATTTTAGTCACTTGATAAACATATCAAATTAAAAATTATTGATTATCTCTCTATTAATTAAGGTTATAGATAGTTTTTCATTAAGTTTTTATAGCTGCTAACGAGTTGAGAAATAGAAACTAATTTTACTAAGAACACCGTGAATTTTCTTAATCTCTTTACGATAATGACATCTTTTGCATTAGGTACACAATATTATTCTCTTATAATTTGAATAAATTGTTTATTCAAGATCTTAATGTTATGAATGTTAATTTTAATTTATGTTATAAAAAAGTATATTTTTACAAACTATACTAGTTCCATCCATGTCCTCTCTGAACAGATGGTAAATGAACTTAAAGCCTCTAAATCAAGCATTAAAGAAATCTAACTATATAGCGCTGAAACACACAAGGCAAGACATCTGGCCATATAATATTAATTTAAAGAGAACATGAAGCTTTCACATGTTCCCTCGTTGAGTTATATATGATCCTTAAGGAAAATTATAACTATATAGATTGGTGGATTGACTCCATTAGTTTCAAATATGGAGTCCGTCACCTTGATATTCCTTTGAGGAAAGAACACCTCGTCTTCTATCCTTGATTTACCATTGTAAGTGGTGTGATTAGGTTTGGGAATCGTCAACACTGCCTTCAATGAATGTGAATGCCTCGACAACAATAATATTCTCTGTCGACTCATTAAGGATAACTTCCTAGTCCACCAATGCATTTCTCTTACTCTTTTTACTTAGGCAACATTGACCTTGTTTATTAAGATGATCATATTCACGTTTGCATCCACAAAAAACCTTTAAAGTGGTTAGAAACTTAAAATAACATCAACTTCTAACGAAACCTCTCTCTTTAACATTGCATTCTAAAGGGCAGGGTTAAATTGCTTTCCAAAATAATCTTGGACTAATGTTCCAGTCTTTTGTTAAAATAAGGTTTTATGTCCCCTCTTGTAGACCTAAAACTCCAATTGTTTATGAGTTCCTAGGGGAGAGATTAAATATTTATTGATAAGCCGAATTTGGTGTATATGGCGAAACAACGTTATGAATGACTCATATGTCTCGAAAGTGGCAAGCCAATTGAAGTTGGCTATAATGTCCTAGGAATTGGGATGCAATGGCTAGGGAACGAATTTGTATCCTTAAAGATACTCTTAACCATATCATGAAAGGAGAGCTTCGTACAATTCGAAAAATGTCATAATAGGCACTGATTTCCCCAAACCTGAGAAAGAACGTCCTTTTCAACTCACACGGTTATATTATACTCCCTCCGATTCATAATAAGAGTCGTTTTAGAAAAATGCACGTTTATTAAGAAAGTTAATGAAATATCTAATA
>JAOTAW010000201.1:17695919-17706067 GCA_025629945.1 Erythroxylum savannarum | reverse complement strand
TCCCTCCTCAGGTCTACCTACATTATTGGAAGAAGTTCTAGACCTGGTCAAGAGGACCCTCAGCTACTCACGAGCTCGCTACTGCTAGAACGAGACATGAGTAAACGTATCTTGGGAGATAAATTGCAAGGGGAGCTACAAAAGGAAAGAGCACTCGCAGATTACAAACTGATAAGTGGCTCCGTTAACTCACTTATAAGTCACAGGCCACCGGTTTGTCTCGTATCAGAGTCGAGTGTAAAGAATGAGTCATTTCCAGGTTACATACTATATATATATAGTATAAAATCAAAGCAAAATTAGTAGCATGTATTGTGTCGAGAACATTAGTCTCTATTAAGACTCGGGGTGGCAAATGATGTCCACTAGCTTATTCCATCTTTTGCCAAACCTTAAAATGACACCAGATTCTTTACACCTAACACTTCGTTTTAACACAATTTTGTGCAAAAAAATGACATCATTATATGTTTATTTATAAACAAAATAACGTCGTTTTTAGTATGGAATAGAGTTAAAATAAGATATTGGATACTGAAAATCTAAACCCCTCAAAACTGGCCATAATCTTAGGTCAAACCTAATGTATACCCACAATTTTGGTTAAGGACATGTCATTCTGTCTCACTCATGTTAAGATTGACCTATGATATGACTCGCCTTATAATGTAAAAGTACTCGCCTTGACATGCCCCTTATGGGTAGCCTAGTGGTAAAAAGGGGGAGACGATTGTATAAGGTTATGAGTTTGAACTTTGGGAGGAGCAATCTTTATTTAAGGGGATATAATCCTCCTAGTAGTGGCCTACCTTCTTCAGAGCAGGTACTTCTAATACTATCTAGGATTAGATTCGGATTTACTCATCCATAGGTTTAAGTTGGTGGCTCATAGGTTCCAAGATGATCGGGCGAAGCCCAACTTGAGTTATAAAAAGAAGAAGAAGAAGATCATCTTGCATCTCAGAATGCCTATATTCACTTGTTACTAAAATCTCCAACGTAATTACACGTAAACATATTGTATTCTCCAAATTGGATTTGTAGCATAAGCTGCTCAGTATGTTTCTTAGCTCTAACTTGAGGGGCCTGAAGTTGACAAGGCATCAATTATTCTTTTTGTATCACTATATATATACAACGTATGAATTAACTAGTTTTACATTTGAAAATGACTAAAACGCCCTTGAGAAAAGGACTGAATGTCAGTCGAGTTCCGAAGCCAAAAACTTCTGCATATTGCGGAAAAAATTCAGATTTTCTTTAGTAATCTCAATTATTTACCTGCCACCTTCTGATAATGGATAAAAACAACTCAGGAATTGGTTCTTAGTCTTCGCTTCAATTAAACTTTCTTCGTTTTTGACTTTCTTTCCTAAATTTGTCTAATGTCTGATTGCCAGAGTTACATGAGAGTAATTTTGCAGAGATGTCAGATGATAAGGAAGTAAGGTGATGTTGGGATGTTGAGCATGAAGAGTTTGAACAATTGCTTATTTAGATCAAGGTTTCAAAATGAAATCTTCAAGTCTCGTTTTTGAGGGATTGAAGAGTGACGAATGACCACACGAAGTAGAAGATGGTGATCAAACAACTGATGATGTGAAGAAGGTTTATGGGAGAATTGAAGGTCTGAATAAGGACCTCACCCATTCACCATTTATTTCTTTTTAACAAACTTCACACGTTCACGATTTGTTTTCTCTCTTGTTTTTGTTATTTCATGCTTTTCTTCTGGGTAGTTTGGTGGGTGATTGTCAAAATTTGAATCACACAGACGCCAAAATACGTCATCCACCTCATACCTCACCCCTGAAAGTTCCAAGCCGCCATGTTTAATGTTCCACAAAAAGAGACCCTTAGCCAGATCTTATTCAAAAGAATCTCACAGTTGTTTCTCTAAGGTTAACAGAAGTGAGAGCAATGAACCGTGTGATAAAACCACCATTTTCAATGGCAACAAAGAACTCCATGATCGAATTTATTGCATCACCTTAGCAAATTGAACTTCCATAACAAAAACTAACATGATCACATGGAAATCGCCCACGAAATGCAATCAAAAAAGCAATTGCCACCAACCATTGAGTTGAGATCAGAAGGAAAAAGCAGAAATTCTAGGTGTTAAAATAAGCCTAATAACAGTAACAATAATAACTGCTGTGTAGAAACCCGATATAGGATCTTTGCAGCCCAGTGGAATGTAGATGTTGTTCAAAGCAATGTTTCTGTTTCAAGTATGCCTTGCCTGGAAATCCTTCATGAAAGCAACCAACTTCTCCACTCCAGCTAAAGGCATGGCATTGTAAATACTCGCTCGCATGCCTCCCACCGACCTGTGACCCTTAAGCTGCACCATCTTCTCCTTAGCAGCTTCTTTGATAAACTCAGCTTCCATGTCGGACTTCTCAAGTGTAAAAGGAACATTCATCAGCGACCTCACAGACCTGTCAACAGGGCACCTGTAGAAACCATTACTCTCATCAATTGCATTGTACAGCAGCTCTGCCTTCTTCTTGTTCTTCTTCTCTACCTCCTTCAATCCACCTTTGGCTAAAAGATCCTCAAACACCAACCCACACATGTAAATGCAAAAGCAAGGAGGAGTATTATAAAGCTAGTTGTTATCTACATGAGTCTTGTAGTCCAACATCACTGGTGTGATCTCTTGAGCATTCCCGATCAGACCTTTCCTAACAATCACGATTGTAACCCCAGATGGCCCTACGTTCTTCTGAGCACCAGCATAGATCAGACCAAACTTGGTAACGTCCACAGGCTTGGAACAGAAATTGGAAGACATATCAGCTATCAGAAGCCCATTTCTTGGAGTTGGGTAATCCTTAAACTCAACCCCATGTATGGTCTCATTTGCACAAATATGCAAATACTTGGCATCTGGGCTCTGTTCCAAACCGTCAAAAGACGGTATCTTTGTGTACTTCTGTGATTTTCCAGACCAAATCACCTTAGGCTTGCAATATTTCTGCGCTTCCTTGCATGCCTTATCTCCCCACGACCCAGTAACCAAATAATCAACAGGATCATCGGGTTTGCACAGATTCAAAGGGATCGCAGCGAACTGAGTGGTGGCGCCGCCTTGGAGAAACAGAACAGCGTAATCTTCTGGGATATTCAAAAGAGCTCGAAGATCGGACTCAGCCTTTTGAATAATCGAAAGAAACTCCTTTCCTCTGTGGCTCATTTCCATTACACTCATGCCCGATCCGTGCCAGTCATAGAGCTCGTCTTGGGCCTTTTTGATGACGCGTGCAGGCAAAGTGGCGGGACCCGCCGCGAAGTTGAAAACGCGATGGCCAGAGTCTTGTGTCTGAGCTTGGAATGATGTCGTCGGGGCTGTTGATGTGGCGGCGCATCTGATGGAAAAAGGTTTAATCTTGGCGGTGAAATGGGGGAAGAGGCCGAGCCTGAGGTGACGTTGGGTACGGAGAGGTGGTTTCGATTAGGGTTTTGGAGGAGAACAGAATTTGACGTTGAAGTGAGCTTCGCTGCCATTCTTGGACAGAAAGAGAGAGAGGGGAGCTTGTGCTGGGAATGATAATGAATGCAAAAAGATCCGAAAATGAAGGGAAATATATTAGACAGAGAGAGAGTGATAGAGAGTTGGAAATAGCCGGAGAAGGATGCAACCAGACAACAACCTTTTTAACTCAAAATTAATTCATTGGTTCGTGTTCTCGGCATATTTATGTTGTCATTTATGTTCTGATTTGCATTGTCCAAGTCCCACTCTTTCAACCCTCAGAATCGCACAACAAAACTTGGTATTTTGTCACAATCATACGGCTTTTATGACCAAAATCAACAGAAAAAGAGAGAGAAAACTCAATCTAATTGAATTAAGCTGTGGAGGCTACATACAGGGTTCACCAGATTAATATCCAACTCTGACCTAAAAGTTGCTGAGTTATTGTGTGCAACTCCATCAACTATATCATGTAAAGTCAGTACACTAGCTGTACACATTTCCCGACTCGGTTGTTAAACTTTGGTTTCTAACAGGAAAGCTGCCGGTTCCAATCTTGACGCATGCCCAAACTTGGATGTATTGTACTTTCTGTATACCCCAGTAAGTTTCCCTGTTGCTGCCGTCTGATGAAATCCAACCATTAGTCTTGAACACTCTCTGTCACATTGAAAGAGAGTATAATTAAGCAGTATTTTCTTTGATCAAGTACGAAACGCATTTGACATAAGGAGACGAACAGGGAAGGGAGAAGAAAACTTACAAGAGCTGTTCTGATGAGTATTTAGTATGCCACTCGCAGGTCCTACTCCACTGCTTGAAACCGTAGAGAGTGCACTGAGCAGTGTAAATAGCTGAGGCCGCTAGCAAAGATGGAGGAAACTTGAGCATCTCATATTCCACAAGGGAAAGCTCAATGAAGAAGAAGGACATTTGCTCGAGCTGCATTTGTATCAGAGCTGCATAAATTTAGATACTTTCCAGAGAAGTTGATTCACCCATGACTTACCCTACTCGAATGGAGGTTATACATCAAAGGATTTTTACAAACCTTCTTATCAGAATGAGCAGCCTTTAGAAACCTTTGCATAAACACATATTGTGTTGGCAATGACATATTAAATTGTAATTTGTTAAGGATCAGATTTTCCTGCAAGGAACAAATGCTTACTTGTTAAGTGAAGTTAGGATTTTATTGGACTCCAGGAAAATTCAAACACTAAGAAAAAGGTTACCATTTCAAGAACTTCTTTCCTGGTATATGCTTTATCTGCTATAAGAATCAGATCTCCCACTACTGGAACAGAAACCTCCTCATACTTGCATGCTAAGAGCATAGCAACTAAGCCAACTAACTGAACGTTCTTCCTTACCACCGCCTGTTGGGACAAAAATCTGTCAATAAGATTGACAGTTAAAAACAATGTCTCCTTCATTAGGTCAAACTTGTCATGAACCTGTTGATTCAACCAAGAAATTAGTGATGGTTAACTTAAAGAAACAGGACACCCATTCATAGTGGTTTGTAAGAAATGTAAGGATCATATCATGAATAGTTTCAGGCATATTGTTGAAAAGGAACTTCAGAATCACCTCAATAAGCCAGTCAATCAATATAGCTCTCATCTTCTCATTGATATCAAACTGCTGTGCCATATATGTTGGTGGGACACAACTAAAATTCTGCAAGGATTAATTGTTGCATCAGAAACAACTTTCAATTAAAGAAGCTGTGCATGCTATTTGAATTAATAAGGGGATCAAATTTCTTAGTTGAGATAGACCAAGAATGCTTATAGTTGGTGTATATATATACGTACAAGTTCATACTAGATTATCTTGCTTATTAAGACATTATGTTAAGCAACCGAAATTGAACTTTTTCCTTATTCATGCATGTAAGATTGTTTTCTAACATATTCCCTTCTCAGCACGTGTTAAGACTTGTTAGTTCTGGTTACCTCAATTCTTCTGTAATGGGCATACAGATCTTCTACATAATCAACAACCGACAGTGGATTCTTTCCATCACAACCATCAATATCCAGAATGGGTTCTTCAATTATATCCTCCATTTCAATCTCCTCCTAGAAAGTTTGCGTCATCCATTTAAAGTTCCGGTATTTGGAATTAAGATATTGCCATGAGAACTGGTAGTTTATTTGAGAGAAAGATCGAATACCATTTGATCCACTTCACGAGGGCTTGCTTCTGTGTGTTCTAAAAACATTGGTTCTGAACAGTCTGTCGGTTCCTTATTGTCTTCAACATCTATGAATATACAGTCTCCAAACGCATTGCTGCTTGGAGCCGATTGCTTCTGTTTCTTAATTTCCTGTTAAAGAGATACAAGAATTTACTTATGCTGCCCCTTATTGAGAAAGAAAATTTGAGCTACTCCTCGAATAGAACAGAACATACATTGGGAAAATCCATATTCGTGCCTGACAATTGTGCGGCAAATTTCCTGACATGACAAATGAATATTAGTAGAGTCATTCAGAAAAGGGTTATATAAGAACTGGAGGTACAACACTCATGCTTTATCTCGGACTCAATTACTTCTTGTTTAGTTGTTTTCTATATCTGAGGATGAAATTTGAATTTTATTTCTTTCTTTTTTCTCTTTTGCTGGCCCCCTTACCCTTTCAGCAGACAAAGAAAATGAAAGTGGAAACAAAAGGAAAAGCAGGTCCATGACCATCTCAAACCTTGTAATTGGTCGGTGCACAGGATTGGTTGGGTTCGATTGACAGGATCTATGATTCCTGAGCAGGAGAAAGCAAAATTTGTGTTAAAATTTTAAGAAGTATACTGTCTTGGAACTTCACATTTAATTAGTATCAAGAAAATTACTCTAAAAATCCTCTCTTGTTGACAACACGAGGGCATCCTTCTGCTCCCACAACATTCTGACTTAACATGCTTAAAACTCTTCTGTTGTGTCTAATCTCCTGTCCGAGCTTTCTGCTGCCCATCTCTAGACCTCCTACTATAGTGAGAAGTAAACACGTAACCATATTAGTTGACAAGGAAAACAGCAAAAGAACTCAAACAATGCCCCAGAATATCATACGTTTTCTACCTGGGAAATTTGCGGGTTTGATGATGTTCGGATTGTTCTCATCAGATACATTCATATTTTTTAAGAAACCAAAAAAAAAAGGTATCTTCAACAAAATAACCGAACAAATCAAACACCAAAACCACCCAATGAGAATCTACAGAACAGTTTAGTGTGGGGGTAGGTGAGGAGGTGGCAGCATTTAAAGGAGGAGGCTTAAAACCAGACAGTGAAATGGAAGGAGGTGTGTGTGTGTGTGTAAACGCTAGTAAAGGAAGACGACTTAAAAGAAGGGGCATGTGCCTAGAGTCTAGTAGCTTTCCTTTTTTTTTTTTCTCTACTCTTTGTGTGTTTCTAATTAGTTTAAAAACAACGGCTAGTGAATATGTGACCGTTGGGGCGGCGACTCTCGACTCTCGACTCTTCTTGCGTGTCCTAGGTAGCTAGCAACGGTCAGTTTTATGGTTGGCATGTGGTGTTGTTTTTTTCCTGCTCCCATCATATATTCCTATTGGCTTGCTTCTGCTGCCGCTCCTATGCGCTCTTCCCCACTCTTGGCATTTGTGGGCCTCAGTTCTGATGATTCTGAGGAACTCATAATTCATTGCATGTTTTGTCTTTTCTTTTTTTGGATAATAAATACTAAATATGTCAATGAAATACGCCTCTTAGCACGCACTTCAGACAAAAATGTTAATCCAAGTTAACATTCAGAAATTTCCTATCATTGGATGTACTGAAATGCTTTCGAATACTACAGGATTTTGAGTAATTAATAAAGGAAAAAGGACGCCTTAGCGAACGTGAAGTGCTTATTTCTGGATTAATCAACCGACAATCTCAGTTTCTTAACCCTTTTCTTTTGAAAAAAAAAATCTCAGTTTCTTAACTCTAGTATACAGATTTTTGCATCCTTTCCTGCACCGGAGAGGACTAAAAATGGAATGCTGCTCGTTCATACCCTCCCCAGTATCCTACCTTTTTAGTGGTTTTTAACTATGATTGTCTCAAACAGCGTAATTGACAATTCAATAGTTGTTGATGTTTCCTATAACAAGCTAGTGTACATTAACAATTCACTCAAATCGGGGGAGAGCTGCTGCAATTTTGAGTGCTTGGCACATGGAGGAAAAGAGAGTTATCAGTCCTTTCTTAATTATACATGAATGCCATCTTTTATTCAGTGGCATCATTTGACGAGACTAGATAGCCAAGGCCGATGGTTTTTCTTCTTCTTCGTCACCTCCTGCAATAAAGAGTGATCTTTCTTCTCCCCAACTTCATTCTCTCTTCCTCGCTCAAATTATGCTTCTCGCATGACTTCTTATGCTACCTTGCATGATCCTGATATATCCCACCTAAAGGATTATGGATTGAAGTGTATTTTATTATTTTATGAACTCTGAATTTATACAAGTATGTGGGAGTATTCTAAGGTATTTGAGTGCCTAAACTTAAGCTATATCTACAGTTACAAATCTATATAGTTGACAAGTTTAATTAGGAGATTACAAGAATATTCTGTGCAGATATGAGGGCTTTATCTAGGGCTTTGTTACGACCCCTCAAGTTAGCGGATGTTTGCGTAGCCCAAGCTTGATCTTGAGCTCGAGGAAGCGCGAATGGGGAAGTGGTTTGGTTAGGGTATTAGCAGTTTGGTCGTCGGCGGAGATATGGGAGACTCGGAGGGCACCAGACTGAACTTGTTCCTTGACAAAGTGAAAATCAATGGTTAAGTGCTTCATTCGTGAATGAAACACCGGATTTGAGCTTAGTTGTGTCGCCCCAACATTGTCGTAGTATATCATTGGTGATTGTGAAAGGGTTTTGGTAAGTTCAGCGAGGAGATTGCAAACCGAATTCAATTCAGCAGCAGTGTTGGCCACAGATCTGTATTCAGCCTCGGTGGATGAGCGAGCTACTGATTTTTGCTTCTTTGAACTCCAAGAGATAGGGTTGCGCCCTAAGTAAATGATGAATGCTCCAGTTGATTGATAATCAGTTTTGTCGCCACCCCAGTCAGCATTAGAGTATGCTTGGAGCGAAGAATTGTGGCTTTGGTCGGCAAAGGCATGAAGGCTGGTGCTTGATCGACGATAGAGTTGTATGTCATCATCAGCGGTCCTAACCAAATAGCGAATGAGATGTTTTACAGCAGCCCAATAATCAGATGTTAGGCGATGGTTAAATTGGGAGAGTTTATTAACAGCAAACGCAACATCAGGCCGAGTCAAAAGGAGATACTATAGACTTCCTACTATCTTTCTGTATTCAGATGGGTCACTGAGTGGTGTTCCTGAGTTTAGGGCTAGAGGTGGATGACTTGCCATAGGTGTAACAACTGATTTAGCCTCTGCCATTTTTGTGTGCTGTAATAAGTCAAGGATATACTTCTTTTGTGAAAGTATTATGCCCTCACCTATTTGGAATAACTTCTATGCCCAAAAAATAGTGTAGTGACCCTAGATCTTTTATAGAGAACTTGTTGGCCAAAATAGCAACATAGTTGTCTATAAGTTATGAATTGCTGCCTGTTACAATTATATCATCTACATAAACCACAAGGATAAGAGTACCTTTAGGTGACTGTTGAATGAACAATGATGCATCTGAGTATGAATTCCAAAAACCTATTTGTAGTAGAAATTGTTTTAAGGTTTGGTACCATGCCCTTGGTGCTTGTTTCAAGCCATAAATGGCTTTTTGAAGATGACATACATAGTTAGGTCGATCAACATCTTTGAAACCTGTGGGTTGTGTCATGAAAACGTTTTCTGTGAGTGGTCCTTGTAGAAAACCGTTGTTTACATCCAATTGCTTTAATGGCCAGCCACTTGTTAGAGCAATGCTCAGAATTATTCTTATTGTCGTTGGTTTTACCACAGGGCTGAACGTTTCCTGGAAATCTATCCCTGGACGTTGATGAAATCCCTTCTCAACTAATCTGGCTTTATAACGATGTACCGAGCCATCTTCATTTCTTTTAATGCGAAATACCCATTTGCAGCCAACCAAGTTCTGATTATCATAAGGAGGCACAAGTTTCCAGGTACCATTTCTGACTAAGGCATCAAATTCTTCTGAACAAGCTTTCCTCCACTTTGTATCTTTCAATGCCTGAGTAATTGTGCTTGGTTCAGTCTCTGTACGAGCATAGAGTTCAGTAGTCAGACTTAACCTCTGAATTGGTTTGTTGATGTTGTTCTTTCCTCTTGTAACCATAAAATGAGTATTATGCGTTGTATTGCTTGTTGTGACAGACTCAGTGTGTTGTTCCACATTTAACTCAGAATTTAGTAAAGTACTAATGAGAGAGGAATTACCATTTTTAGGTGCAGCTGTTGGAGATGGAGTGAGTGGCGCTGGTGCTGGATATAGTTGGTGGAATCCATAAAGCTGCAGAGTAGTCAGGTGGGTCAGCTCTTGATTGTTGTTGAGTGCTAAATGGAAATTCTTTTCAACAAATTTGACATGTCTTGAAGCAAAGATTCTAGAAATGGCTTGATCTAAGCAGTAGTAAGCACTTTGTGTAGGAGAATAGCCTAGAAATACACACTGTTGGGTCCCGATTCTTTTCTTACTATATAAGCATGTGTTCAG
>JAOTAW010000201.1:17659566-17672818 GCA_025629945.1 Erythroxylum savannarum | reverse complement strand
ATTTGTTGTGTATAACTTTCCAATTGGAAAAAGGTTTTGCAAAAGAGATTGATCAGAGTGTAATATGTTTTGTTTATAGAATGGGCCCTAGTGATTAACGAAATTCTGATATTTGAAAAATGTTGTTAACTCTTGTAAATGAAAATGTTTCTAAATAAAAGAGGGTCCAAATTTTCGATTACTGATTTTCGCGTAATTTTGAAAGAAAAAAAATTATACTAAGTTTTTAAATTGACAGTAGTTTAATACCGTTCATATTTAAAGTTTAATTTAAATATTTTTTAAATGTTAAAGTTTATTTTAAATGTTTTAAAATGTTAAGGTTAATTTTTAACACCGTAAAATATCTATTTTATAAGCTAGTAAGTATAATCCCTAAATTTAACGTTTTTTGATAGACGAAGAGTCCCAAACCATTTGTTACAGTTTCTCGATAGAAAAAGACAGATTTACGTGACGCACTCGCGATCCGACGCACGTGAGTTTCACACGCCTATTTCGCAAACCCGAAGCTACTTTTTGTTTAATTATACCTTGCTCACCCTAGTCTCCTAATCCATCCCCAGGATTCTTTACTCCTGGCATTTCTTTTTCCAGTTTCATCCACTTTAAATTAGGGTTTTGGATTTGATCTGTTCATTTTCAGCTTCCAATTAATCCTTTGTAGTGGTAATTTGAGTGTTCCTTGGGAAGGGGGAGAGAATATGGGAGGAGGAAATGGAGAGGTCAATGAATCGAATTCCAGTGAGAGAGAATTAGTTACGGTCAACGTCCGTTGCTCTAACGGCTCTAAATTTTCTGTTCGGATCAACCTGACATCCACAGTCGAAGCTTTCAAGGTCGTTCTTGCTGAGAAGTGTGATATTACGCCGGATTCTCAGCGGGTCATTTATAAAGGTCGGATCTTGAAGGATGATCAGACTCTTGAAAGCTACGGTATGTTTTTATTATCTTTTGTTGATTGAGAAGTGTCGAGTTAGCGTTTTTTGTTCTTTGTGGAGATCTAGGGTAATCGAGTGATTCTGAATTAGGGTTGGGTGGAGGTTCTTGAACTGGAATAGAGTGAATGAACTCTGTTTCGCGTTATGATGATTGTTCCTAGGTTTGATGTTGCATTTCTTGTTTAAGATGGTGTAGTCTAGCAAAATTGTTCATGTCTTCTTGCCATTTAAAGCCTTTACTTGTTGGGGACGCATATGAAAAGTCTCGATATGATATACTATTTGTGCATATGGTGTTGTTTATCGAGTAAGTAAATAATGAGAGCAATTGGACTCCTGACTATGTTTGGATAGAGGTCAGATGGTAGATGTTTGATGGCCTTGGTTCAAGGGTTTATTTGTTTTAGCCTTTTGAAGTCCTTGTGATTATATTGCCCTTTTTTGGTTGTTTATCTGTTGGTAAGCCATCTGTACCCTGGTTTCTTTATTGTGTTGGTTGGTGGAGCAGGATTGAATTAGGTCTCCTGTTGTTTTGTATTGACATCGACCTTTAGAACATCCTCTATAATTTGGTTGTTCCTCATTTCTTTTCACTTTTTTCTTTTGAATTTTATCTTCTTTTATGTGTGATATTTTATTGAAACTTGTAGATATATGGGTATTCTCTGCGCCATGGGTAAACTGATTCAGGTTGGAAATCTTCATACCATATTTAATTGTTTTTAGAGGACGAAATGAAAATGCTGAAGGCTGGCCCACAAACAATGCTGTTGGTTGACCCTCTCATCTCACGTATCATAAATTCACTTCATCATATGAGGCTTCACAGGATAAAGCTTGTAGTAGGCAGTTGCTCTGACAGTCAGTAATACAAATGAGTATTTTACCGTCTTTATTTCCTTGTGGCTTGTGTAGGCTTGGAAGCAGATCAGACAGTCCACTTGGTTCGTGGTCTTCCACCAAGTACATCAGTCAACCCAGCTGCACCGCCAAATACTGGAGGTGCAAATGCTAGTCCAAATGATCCACATGCTACTGGTACTGCTGAAGGTGGTTCACTTGGAGGATCCGGGTTTGGGGCTTCACTATTTCCGGGGCTTGGTTTAAGTGGTTTAGGTGGCAGTGGTGGTATGTTTGGAGCTGGACTTCCAGAGTTTGAGCAGGTTCAGCAACAGTTGACGCGGAACCCTAACATTATGAGAGAAATAATGAACATGCCTTTAGTGCAGAACCTTATGAATAACCCTGAGGTTATGAGGAATTTGATCATGAACAATCCCCAAATGCGTGAAATCATTGATCGAAATCCTGAGCTGGCACATATACTTAATGATCCCGGCACTCTCCGCCAAACTCTTGAAGCTGCACGAAACCCAGAGCTCATGCGAGAGATGATGCGCAACACTGACAGAGCAATGAGCAATATTGAATCTTCTCCAGAGGGATTCAATATGCTTAGGCGCATGTATGAAACTGTTCAGGAGCCTTTTCTGAATGCAACTACAATGGCTGGAAATACTGGAGGTGATAATGCAAATCCTTTTTCAGCTCTTTTAGGGGCTCAAGCTGGGAATCAAGCTAGAGAAGGATCAACTAATCCAGCAACTACAAATAGTGAAACAACTACTGGTTCTCCTGCTCCAAATACCAATCCACTTCCTAACCCGTGGACTGCTGGAAGTAAGTAGTTGTGCTCCTACTTAATGTAGGCACTTTGCAATTTGTTATGAGCATTTCCCTCTCTCTTTCTTCATTGTTCTATCATAGTCCTCTTTCCATTTGAAGAAAGATAACCTTATGAAGTTCTCTCTTTAGTTACTTGCCGAAATTTCACATGGATGCATCAGCCTAAATCTCAGTATATCCTCCCCAGTTTTTTTAATGCCCTTCCTATTCACCTTGATATTCTTCTTTTACATGCTTCTACATCTCCCCTCAAGATTGGATCAATCTTTTAGTGGAACGCAGACAGATTTTTTTTATTGAATGCTTCTATTGCATAAATTACTAATGCATATCTGACAGCTGGGGGTGTCCAAACCAATACCACAAGGTCTGTTCCTGGTGGGGATGCTAGACCACAGGCACCTACTGGAATAGGTGCTCTTGGTCTTCCAGAGCTTGACAACATGCTTGGTGCTATGCCAGATGCGACTTCAATGACCCAGTTGATGCAAAATCCAGCTATTTCACAAATGATGCAAAGCCTTCTGTCAAACCCTCAGTACATGAACCAGGTCTAAAAAATTCTGTTAATTAGTAAAACTCTTTTGGTGGAAAACTTTGCTGATTGATGGCAAGTGATTAACATCTGTCAAGTCCCAGGTTCTTGGCATGAATCCCCAACTTCGTAACGTACTGGATTCCAACTCTCAACTAAGGGAAATGATGCAAAATCCTGAGTTTCTTCGTCAGTTGACTTCTCCAGAGACAATGCAGGTACAGGTGTTCTGCACCCACCCCCAACTCCCAAAAAAAGAAAAAAAAACAGAGGAACATAAAGAAAAAAAAAGCCTTAACTGTACTTGTGACCATATAATACCCTTACCCAATTAGTAATATTCTCGTGTAATTTCCAACACGACATTTTCTTGTGCAGATGTGGGCAAATTCTTTCACAAGCATATGGAAATGATTACTAACTGAAGTCATTCATGACATTTTTCTTCTTGACGGTGATTTGTAGACTAATATTTATATTAACTCTGTTTTTGTTCTTCAGCAACTTCTGACTTTCCAGCAAGCTATTTTGTCTCAGCTTGGTCGGCAGCAATCAACCCAGTAAGTAGTGACATGATTTACATGTTCTTTTTCTGAAATACAACTACGCATGCCCTTGTTTAATTTGTTATAGACCAGTAGGCAGCAACAACTTGCATTATACTTTCTTGCCAAATTTTCATGAGTGATTTTCCTTTTGAGTTATCTAAGATGAGATTATCTTGCAGGGAGCCAGGTCAAACTGGTACGGGCACAGGTATTGGACCCTGCAAAATATGCCTTCTACTTGCACTGTGGTTTTATTGTAATTTTCTATGGCTCTTGTATTATGACTCCATGATTGAAGGTTTTTATATGTAGGCATAGGATTTAGACTTTATTGGCAGCAACCGTTTAATTGGCCCTACATGGTTGCGCCTCCTAAGTTGGACCAACTTAATTCGTGTGGTTAATTTACTTCACAAACTAAAGTTCTCAAGTATTAAACTCAATTCCATATAGAATCATGGGCTTTCACTTTTCTATCTCCATCTCATCTGTTGCTTTTTCTCTTTTGTTTGTTTTTTTGCATTTTATTGGTTTTTATGTTGATAATGGTTGCAGGAACAACAAACAATGCGGGCTTAGCGATGTTAATGAACATGTTTGGCGGACTTGGGGCAGGCAGTTTGGCAGTTCCCAACAGATCTAATGGTTAATATTCCTTCCTTCGGCTTCTTTTTTCCTCTACCTCTCACTTTTTCTCTCCGCCCCCAGTCTGAATTTATTTCATTATTTTTTGCAGTACCTCCTGAAGAATTATATGCAACCCAATTGACACAGCTACAGGAAATGGGTTTCTTCGACACGCAAGAGAATTTAAGGGCACTAATTGCAACTGCAGGAAATGTACACGCTGCAGTAGAGCGACTTTTGGGCAATTCCGGTGAGTAGGTTATTCTTATTATGATTTGTGTCCGTTTGGACTACTTTGGTCAGTTTTGACCCGAGTTGTATCGAAGCCCTCTTTTTGGGTGCGAATAAGTTCGAATATGACGGTAAGGGAAGTGAACATTCACGTGTGTCAATGATGGTTGGATTATTTTCTTCTCTACTCCAGTTTCTGTAGTGGCATCTATCGAGGCCCGTACGTCTTGTACATACTTATACTTTACCATTAAGATTGATCACACCAATTTACTTTCCAAATTCTTAAAAAACTTCTGGTTCTTGTAATCATCTTAAGTTATTCTCTCCTTTTTTTTTTTCCATTTCTTCTTAAAATTCTTCTCGAGTTTTAGATATAATAGTGTCGACTCTATCTTTGATTAGAATCGAGTAGCAGAACACTGACAAATGGTCCAAAAAGGTAGTGAATTTGGGTGGTGTTTATCGTTCCCATTCGGTCCTTCCCATAGTTACTACAATCCGTGATGTTTGAAGTCGGTGGTGGTGCTTACGGGTGTTCAAGATCCATTTGATTTGAATGGTGGGCAGAGATAACTAGTTTTCTGGCCATTGGATTACTAATAGTAGAAAACTGAACAGAATTGTAGGCTTTAGATGACGAACCATTGATTGTGTTTCGGTGGTTTAACAGAAGCCTCTACTTATTGCTATTCATTATGCTTTCCCTTTCTTCAGAAAAGCAAAGCAGGGAAGGTTTGTCGATGGCGGTGAGAATTAGTTCCAAATAACACAATTTCTCCTGGGGTTAATTAAAGAAATTCTAAACTTTGCACAATTTTGAAATTATAATTTGAACTTTTAAAAGTGACAATTAAATATTTAAATTTTAAATTGTGTAATTTTAGCTTAATGTTGATATGCAGAAAAAAGAAGAGAAAATGTTACGAGGACAGGAAAAAATTGTCTTCTACACTTCATTCAATAGAAAACTTGTTTAAATACAATAGGACTCATCAACTGCAACTCCAAGTTTTAGGCCACGTTGAAGAATTACTACTAACATGCTTACTATGAACTTGGTCAACTAAACTTATCCAATGACTTAAGTAAACTATGACAAACAAAGT
Source organism: Erythroxylum savannarum (assembly GCA_025629945.1). Lineage (NCBI taxonomy): Eukaryota > Viridiplantae > Streptophyta > Magnoliopsida > Malpighiales > Erythroxylaceae > Erythroxylum > Erythroxylum savannarum. The sequence goes on along the minus strand of JAOTAW010000201.1, from coordinate 17,667,141 downwards.
TACTAAGTAACAGTAACAAAAATAATAACAAATCTAGATTACTATCAACGGTTTAGTTTGACAAATGCTTCAGACTTTTAGGGCTTAATGACGATATCTGCTTCTTGATCTTCAGACTTGCAACATACCAACTCAATTCTTTTATTGCAAACTTGATCTCTTAGAAAATGAAAGTGTGTTTGTATGTGTTTGCTCCTCCCATGTATGAATGGTTTTTTTTTTTGCCAAATCTATTACAAAAATTCTCATAAGTCCTGCAATTGAAACATGAGTTTGATTCAACAAATTTTGCACCCAAAGAGCCTAACATGCACCTATGGTAGCAGCTACATATTTCACCTCACAGGTTGAAAGTGCAACAATGGGCTGCTTTTTTGATAACCATGACATAGCAGTAGAGCCAAGCTTGAAGACGTAATTGGACATGCTTTTACGGTCGTCTAAATCACCATCCTAGTCACTATCTGAGTAGCCAATAAGAGCCAAATCATCACATGAAGTATAGAATAATCGTGATCATGTGTGCCCTTTATATATCGTAAGATCCTCTTAACATCTTGCATATGAGACTCCTTGGGGAACTCCATAAACCTGCTAATCAACCTAACTGCATAGCAAATTTCTGGTCTTGTGCACGTAAGATACCTTAGGCTTCCAACAAGGTGTTTGAAGTACGTAGAGTCAACTTGTGCACCATCATCTTCCTTACACAACCTTGTACCAACTTCCACCAGGGTCTTCACAGGGTTGCAATCACTCATCTGGAATCTTTTCAGGAGTTCAGTGGCATACCTTTTCTGACATATAAATATACCTTCCTCTATTTGATACACTTCAATATTCAGGAAATATGACATCAGTCCCAAATCTGTCATTTCCAATTCATGCTTCATGGACATCTTGAATTTATCAATCATTCCAGAGTTATTCCCAGTAAATATTAAATCATCAACATAAAGGCAAATTAGAAGTATATCACCACAATCATTAACCTTCACATATAGAGCATGCTCGGAAGGGTATCTTTGAAATCCAATGGTCTGAAAGAAAGTGTCAATACGTTTGTCCCACACTCTAGGTGCATGTTTTAGTTCGTATAAAGCTTTCTTCAATTTGTATACTTTCTCTTCACAACCTTTCTTTATGAAGATTAGTGGTTGCTTGACATAGACCTCTTCTTCAAGTTACCCATTAAAAAATGTTGACTTCACAACCATTTGATGTACTTTCCAGTAATTTTGAGCAACTAAGGCTATCAAAAGTCTGATTCTTTCAATTCTCGCAATTGGAGAAAAGACCTCTTGGAAGTCATAACCTAGTTGTTATTCGAATCCTTAGCCACCAACCTCGCCTTATGTCTTTCTGTTTCTCCATTTGACTTCAACTTTGTCTTGAAAACCCATTTAACATCAATAGCATTGTTGCCTTTTGGAAGGCCATTTAGTTCCCATTTCTTATTTCTTTCAATTGTCGTCAACTCCTCCATCATGGCATTCGTCCATATGGGATCTTCAAGTGCCTCCTCAAGTGTAATGGTTTCATTATTTGCAAACATGCAAAATTGCACTAAGTTCCCATCATCGTCTACAATATTGTTAGGTGTTACCTCAATGCTGCAAGTAGTTGCCGATTTTTTCTTGGCCGCTCATTATCTAGATCTTGCTAAAGTGCAACTGGATGAGGCATATTCTCCATATTTTCTAGTTTAGCTTCAACTATATCCTCTCCAATGACGGAGATAACTTGCCTGCAAGGGTCATTTTCGATGTCCTTCTCCCATTTCCAAGCTTCATTTTTAGCAAAGACCACATCTCTGCTCAAGATTACTTTCTTTGTCGGGGGATTATATAGCTTGTATCCTCCATTCTTGTAACCAACAAAGGTTACTTTCTCGCCATGATCATCCAACTTTGATCTCACTTGACTTGGAACATGTGCATAGGCAATCAAACCAAATACCTTAAGGTGTCTCTCACCCGATTTGACACCACTCTAAGCTTTAGTAGGGGTGATACACTTAACATCTTGAGTTGGGGACCTATTTATTAAGTAGACAGTGCATGAAATAACTTTACCCCAAAAATAATTTGGCATACCTTTGGTTTTCAACATGCTCCTCACCAAATCCATTATAGTTTTATTCTTCGTTTTGTGATTCCATTATGTTGAGGAGTGTAGTGATAAGTTGTTTCATGTTGTATTCCCTGCTCTTCACAATACTGAATGAACTCGTTAAAATTATATTCACCCCCTCCATCGGTTCTTAAAGTTTTAATCAAGTGACCACTTTCTCGTTCAACATGAACCTTAAACCTTTTAAAGTGATCAAACACTTCAGATTTCCTCTCCAAAAAGCACACCTAATTTTCCTTGTAAAATTATCAGTAAAGGTGAGGAAGTATCAATTGTTACCAAGTGACATGTCGTTCAATGGACCACAAATGTCTGAGTGAACAAGTTCAAGTGGTAATTTTGCATGTTGGTTTCTTCTCACAACAAAAGGATGTTGGTGTTGTTTTTCAAGAGTGTAGGCTTCACATAACTACTCGGGGTGTTCAATGTTAGGCAATTTCTTCAACATATTCCCATGAGCCAATAGCTTTAAATTGCGATAATTCAGATGTCCAAAATGCAGGTGCCACAACCAAGACTCATCTTGGATTACAATATTGAGACAGTGATAAACACTGGTAGCAATATTGATGTGAACATTTGATTCTTGATCAAAGGAGCCTTAAGAACAACTGTACCTTTCTTGTCCAGCAGGACCACCTGATTGTTGCATAAGTTCATGACATAACCTTTTTCCAAGAAGTTGAAAAACGCTAAGGGGATTGCTCTTCATCCTTGGTAAATAGAATACGTCTAAAATGAATCGATGGTCTCCATTCTTTGTCTAAATCAATACCTATCCCTTTCCCATCACTAGTATGGTGCTATCTAGCAAATTTGACTCTGGAATGAACAGATTCATCAAGTTTCGCAAATTGCTCCTTCCTATCTCACATATGATTTGTGCATCTAGTGTCCAAGAACCAGGTGATGTAGTCTGTTGTCTCACTGGTTGCAGTCACCATCAGAAGGGCATGATCATCATCGTCTCCCTCATTTACACAAGAGCCTCCTTACTATTCTCATTAAATCTGCACTCATTTGAATAATGACCAAGTCAGTGACATGAGTAACATTCAACACTAGATTTATCATATCTCCTTCTACATTGACCATGAAATTGCCCTCTATTTACGCAACGGTTTAAATATAATTTCTCCTAGTCATTCTCCTCATTACAATCACCTCTTGTTATTTTGAGCTCCACGTCCCTTGTAATGACGGCCACCACGTCCTCATCCTTTGCAGCAAGAACTACTATGTTTTAACCCTTTTTTTGCTTCGTTCGCTTTTGACAAAAACTTGGTTCTGAAAGGCTTGCTTAATCAGTTTCTATATCTGCTTCTTACTCATGCGTTGTACATGAGCTTATAAAATGACAATCAATTCGCCAATCATCATATTCGACAAATCATGAACTTTTTCTACGACAATAACCATATGCTCAAATCAAGGTGTAAGAGTCCTTAAAATCTTCTCAATTTTGTACTGATCGTTGAGCTCCTCTTTGTATGTCTTCATTTGATTTGCCAAACTCAATAACCGATTAATGTAATCGTTGACAAATTTTGTCCCCTTCATTTGCAGAAGCCCATATAGATGCCATAAGATTTATAGACGCACCTTCTTGACTTTCTCTGCTCCTTTGTATGCTGTTGTAAGGATATCCCAGGCTTGCTTAGAAGTGGCAGCTCCTCCAATCTTCTCGAATATTGCATCATTCACACTTTGATGGATGTAGTACAATGCCTTCCGATCTTTTTTCTTACTTCCCCAGTGGTTGGTCTTTTGTGTTTCACTTGCATCAGCTGCAAGATCAGGAAATCGATCCTCCACAACACGAAACAATTCATACACTATAAGAAAAGTACAAATTATAGACAAAAAAATACTATAGGAAATTGAGATGGAAAATGATTTTTCAAATTGTCGGAAAAAATTGAAGTTTGCGACGAACACAATATCTATCGGTAAAGGTAGAGGGAAATTATTCCCGCAATTTTTTTGACAGAATATAGTGACAGAATAGTGATGGTCGTCATAAAAATAGGCGGCAAGGTTGGCGGTAAAATAAGCGTGAGGTGTATCGACAGAAGAATGTCAGTTGGTAAATTCCATTGATAAAATTTTAAGTTAAACGTCGTCGTTTGTTTCAGTTTCAACATTTTTAAACATAAGAAAATGACATCATTTGGATTAACACCAAACGATGTCATTGTCATCTCACCTTAAACCTACCCAAAACAGCCCCCCCTTCGTCCATCGTCTTCTCTCCTTATTTTTGTTTCTTGGTTTTCTTCTTGTCATCATCGATCTTCTCTTGTCCATCGTCCATCGTCCACATATATTGCTTTGCCATCATCTGCCCTCATCCATCGTCCATCCTCTTCAATTAAGTCAAGGTTAGTCGTATATGAATGTCGATTTTGTCATGGATGGGTTTATGAACAACAGTTTGAGTGTTGTTTGTTGCAATATTGAGTGTTTTTTGAATTGTGGTTGATGAATAATTTGTTTGAATGTGTTTATGTTGGTGAAAAATGGAAAAATACAATGATTTTGTTGATAGGTAGAGATGAATTCGAATAGCTTATGAATTGTTTGATGAAATGTCCTACTGAAGAAAATCATATGTTGTTTTTCTAAAAATGAGAAATTAGTTATTTTTTGAGTGTATTATATTTCAATTTTCTATTTCTATCTATTTTTTATTGTCTTTTTTAGTTTCTAAGTGTATACATAATTCTATGTGGAGATTAATTGTCAATAGTTAGGTACATAAAATAGTTAACTGATTCCAATTTGAGCTTGACTTTGAGAATACTAGGAAACCAATCTATTAAGTGATAATACCTTGATTTTACTTGGGTGGTCTCATGAGAAGTTAGACCTTCATGTAAAATTCTTTGTTTCTTATTGATACTTTCTTTGATTTTGGATTTTTAGAACTTAAATATCATCTTTTCAAGACAACTTGTTTTGTGTGTAAAAACATAAAAATGATAAAGGAACTTAGGAAGTTTTATCAAAATTCCCTATCTTTTATAGGTTAATACATTAGTGAACCTTTTTGAGCTTATTATATATTTTAGCCTTTTTCTTTGTAGCCCTTTTCTAAAGAACCTTGAACCTCAAATAAAAATAATTGCACCTTAATTCATGATTAGTGGAGTTTTTACTTATGATTTGATATGGTTGTTGGGTATGGTATGCAAAAAAAAAAGTTTATATAATATCGTGACTTAGTAAGAAAAAGGCAATACAAAAGGGAAATTCATGCCAAATAAAATAAAAATAAAAATAAAAATAAGAAAAAGAAAAAGGATAATCATTGAAAATTAATTGATGTGGATTATTTTATTTGAAAAGAATGAAGGAAAATAGGTTGTTGCAAAGATATAAGGAATTAGTGGAGTAATTTATGGATATATCTGTTGATCTTAGTGGATTAATTTATGGATATATCTATTGATCTATTTGCTCTTTCTCTACTAACTAGTAATATTTTTTCTCCTATTCCCTTTTCTTTATTAACCTATTTATCCTTTTGGCCTTATTACAACCATGTTCAAAGACCTTTTACTTTTTCTTATACATATATGTCCATTTAAGTAACGGAGGTTAGATGATTTTCAGGCTTATGGCATGTTCAATTTCATAAGAAGATGATAAGAGTACCTCACTAAAATTTCCAACACTTGTTTAAATGGGAGATTTCTTACAACGACGTGCCAATAGTGTTTGAACTTTATAAAGGAGGTAGAATGTCTTTACATTGTGTTTACAAGTATATTACATTAAATATTAAAATTTCTTTTTTGCAAGCCTTATTTTGTGTTAAAGAGCATCACTAATCATCCAACCTCATCTTTCTTCATTATAATCTGTGGTTATCTATCCATCCAGGTAAGTCGTCTAACTAATGTCTACTGTATGTTTTTCTTTAATAGTACGGGTATTTGAGTTTGAGTTTCGTGTGAATGCAAAGGAGGTCTTGATTTTGTGTTGTTGCTTACAATATTCTTATAATCATTGATGAGTGTTTTATGTTCTTGTATTTATGTTTAGGTTTTGTTTGAATCATTGATGAGTAGATGTATAAATTACATAAGTATTTACTGTATATGGAATGAGTTTGATCTCTTAGGATGATCCAATGCATAATAACCCTAAGATGGTATATAGGCTGGAAACCCGTGATGCAGCTCCTATAAGGCTTATCGGTGTAAAATTCCATGAGCTTAAGAGTTATAGGGAGAACTTGCTTTCTCATCATAGGGTGTAACAATGTCACGTACCATAGTGTTTGTTTAAAATCAAACTTTGGAAATCAACTTGTAGATGATTAATGCAAACATAGTTATCTTGGTTTTATTTGTTGTTATTTGGAATATTGTTAGAATGATTGATGGCTAGATGTATGAATTACATAAGTATAATTTACTGCATGTCGAATGAGTTTGTATAATTATGGATGATTTAAGGCATAATAAACCCTTAGGATAATATATAGGCTAGAAACTCGTGATATAGATCCCATGAAGCTTATCGGTGAAATATTCCACGAGCCTAGGAGTTACAGCGAGAACTTGCTTTCTCGATTCATATGGTGTAACAATGTCACGTACTATAGTGCTTGTTTAAAATCAAACTTTGGAAATCAACTTGTAAGTGGTTAATGTAAACATACTTATCTTGGTTTTGTACGTTGTTATTTGGAATATTGTTAGAATGATTAATGGCTAGATGTATAAATTACATAAATATTTACTGTATGTCGAATGAGTTTGTATAATTATGGACGATTTAAGGCATAATATATAAACTCCTAGGACGGTATATAGGCTGGAAACCCGTGATGCAACTCCCATGATGTTTATCGGTGAAAAATTTCACGAGCGTAGGAGTCACAGTAAGAGCTTACTTTCTTGATTCATATAGTGTAACAAAGCCATGTTTAAAATCAAACTTTGAAAATCAACTTGTAGGTGATTAATGCAAAAATAGTTATCTTGGTTTTGTATGTTGTTGTTTGGAATATTGCTAGAATGATTGATAGCTAGATGTATGAATTACATAAGTATTTACTGCATGTCGAATGAGTTTGTATAATTATGGATGATTTGAGGCATAATAAACCCCTAGGATGTTATATGGCTGCAAACCCGTGATGCAGCTCCCATGAGGCTTATTGGTGAAAAATTCTCATGAGCCTAGGAGTTACAGCGAGAACTTGCTTTCTCGATTCATATGGTGTAACAATGCCACATACCATAGTGCTTGTTTAAAATCAAACTTTGGAAAGGAACTTGTAGGTGGTTAATGCAAACATAGTTATCTTGGTTTTGTATGTTATTGTTTGGAATATTGTTAGAATGATTGATGACTAGATGTATGAATTACATAAGTATTTACTGCATGTCGAATGAGTTTGTATAATTATGGATGATTTGAGGCATAATA
>JAOTAW010000201.1:17638067-17653930 GCA_025629945.1 Erythroxylum savannarum | reverse complement strand
TTACATTTTATTGAATTTTCAAAAGATTCAACCTTTCGTGCAGTAAGTTTAAGTTAATTTTAAAATAGATTATTTAAGTTTCTAAAGTTACTGTTGTTCACATCTAAAATAGATAATAATACTTTTAGATTATATGAGCAATGGTTACGCGAGCTAATGCCCAAAAATAGGATGATATCAATAAAGAAGTTGAAAGACACTTTCCTCGATGGTTCAAGAAATATGTAAGTTTTTACTTTGTAATAATTGAAATGTTATCATATCAAAGTGATTAGATGACATTATATTATTTAATATGATAAATTGTTTTTTGTATAGGCCTCAGAAAACCCAATAGAAAATAAGTTCATATGTGATCTTGAAAAAGGACCTTTGCAAACTGTTAAATCGTATCTGGTGTATTTTGTTAATGGATACAAATTTCATACAGATATCATGGTCATAGTAAGGCAATAGTAAATAGTGGGGTAGAATTGATGGATTACTATGGTAAAATTATTGAGATACTTGAAATTGAATACCTTACATTGCTAATAAAACGAAGTGTGATGTGTGAATGGTTTGGTCCAACTCCTAATGTTGGAACAAAAGTGTATAGCCGATACAATCTAGTTGAAATCAACCAATGAAGAAGATTTAGACAATTTAAACCTTTTGTATTAGTGATGAAAGCGATCCAAACGTATTATGTCCCCTTTTTCAGCTTAGGACGAGATAAATCAAATTGGTTAGCTGTATGCAAAGTAAAACCTAGAAGTGTTTTTGAATTACATGAAAAGGGATAAAATAAAAGAATTGAAAGTGAAGCGTTTCAGGAAGATGTTTATGAAATAAATGCATCTGTAACATATGACGAGAATGAACCTTTGAACAATTCAAATAATGAATATGTTGAAATTTCATCTGGAGAGATGAGGAGGGCGAGAGATTTGAAGAAGAGCCTGAGTTTGATTCTAATTCTTCGGAAAAAAAAGATGATGATGAATTTGATTTACAATTAAGTGTTGATAGTGATTAATTTGTGTTTGTAATAAAATATTATATGAATAAATCTATTATTGCATCAATAATATGTTGTTATATATTGAATTTATATTGTTCTATTATATACTGGAAAATTCAATAAAATGTGAATTTCAGGTAACACCAAAAATATGACACGACCAAGGTTCAGGTAACAACATTTTGGAGAAGCTAGTGCATTTCCAGGTGAAGCATCATATTCTGCAGATGCTACTGCACATCCAGATAAGGCATCACTTTCTGTACCTGCTGATATACCATCCAGCATCCTTGGTACATCATCCACCACTCATATACCGACATAGATATCATGGTAAACATTGTAGATGAAGGAGGCGACTTCCAGCCTGGAGTTAAGGGAGTTGATGGAAGAACGTATATTACAATTGTCAATAATTTGTAAGTAAAATTCTAAAAATTTTGTAATACATGATAACACCATAGGTTTATACTAAAGTTATAGGTTTTATTATGAAAATTATCTAAAATAACTTATATATTAGGTTGATTCCATCTAGAACGTACTCAACAAATTAAATATCTCATCCAAGTTCAAGGAGAGGATAAATCTTGAGGGTTATATATGGAAAAATGTCTTTCAATTGACAAAGGATTTTATTATCAAGAGTTTGAGGTACACAAAATAAATTCTTTATTTTTTTATTTTATCTAATTGTATACATTAATTAGATCAATATTTTCATTTATATGTACTTATAATATGTTTTTCTTTTTTTCAAAAAGAATTTTTTTGATCCAAAATTTGATGCTGTAATTTATAATGTATGGGAGAGGCGAGCTCGTACACGATATAGAGACTTTCTTGCTTCAATACACAAGAATGGTGTACAATCACCATACATATCTGAAGAAATATGGAGTCACTAGCAGCAGTATTGGGCATCACCTAAGGCAATATCCATTTTTAGAGCACAATTTTGCCAACAGACATGGAGGACCAGATGGAAAGAGCTTAGCTGTACACACTAGAGGATCTTTGACCCACCAGAAGCATGCACTTCAACTTGTAAGTATCAGAACTTTACTCTTATATTCTAATTTTTGTACTTTGATGTATGAAATTTGATTTCAATGTAATTTGATGTATGAAATTTAAAATGAAAATATGTGTGCATTATAGAGAACAATATTGTTATAAATGTCTAGTGCCATTAATGAATTTGTTGTTGAGTTAAATATTTTTGTCTAATAGGAGGTAAATATCATAAAAATACAGAAAATTCTGTCGAAATTTTTGAAAATTGTAGTTCACTTATAACAATTTATTCTGATACAGGAAAAGTCTATGAGTAGGAAACCTACACCACTCCAGCTCTTTTTGCACACTTACATCAAGAAGCATGATAGTGTGACCTTCGTTAATACCCAATGCAGGCAAGTTCATGTATGTAAAATCTATACTTTAATATTAATTCTTAAAAAGTATCACTTATTAACATAAACAAATATAATGATAGGATTAAATACAAGAAAGAATTAAACAACAGTCTCAAAACTCCAAAATTGTTGACGAGAATTAAGCGTATCTTGATGCAGTGGGTAGTAGGGACTGTCGTTGAAGGATTTTCAGCTTAGGTCCATTTGCAAACACATGTTATTTGTAATCCTCCACATCCACTATAGCTGGATCTAGTAGGTGATCTGCATCAAATGAGAGAGTCCTTCAACTTAAGAGCCCAATTGAGAGGCTGATGGAGTACATAACTCAACTCCATAATGAGATAGATGAGTTAAAGGGTAGGAATAGGACCTCATCGCAACAGTCAGAGCATCCACCTTCACTACCTGCATAGCTTCTGGATAAGTGAATGTAATGATAGTTTGCTATTCTTAAGTTTTTGTATAAATTCTTAATTGGCAGTAATTTCAAGATACTTATTCATGTAAATTATAATTTTTTATTATACCATTCAGGATAATATTTACTTTACATTAATTAATCAACGTTATATATTATTTACAGAAACTAATTGTACCAAAAAAAATCATAAGATTATTAACAAAAAACTCAGGGAGAAAGTGAGAAATGGTGATTGAAATTTATCATAATTAAATTTCTCGATGGAAATGCAATATTTCGTTGCTAATTAGTGACAGATTGTTATATTTCCATCGATAAATATTTGGCGACGGATAATATTTTCCGTCGGTAAATTTAGTGAATGAATGTTTTATGTTCGTCGGTAAATTTAGTGATAGACCTAGAACTTACTATCGCTAAATTCACTGACATAATATTTTGATTCCGTCAGTAAATTAGTGACAAAATATTCTAAATTTGTCAATAAATTTACCTTAATTTAGCAATGAAAATGCAAAATTTCGTCACTAAAATTACCGACGGATATACAAACTTCCTTCGCTAAATTTGAGACAAATTCATTTTATTCATCACTAAATTTTACCTACGGTCGTTTCTCTGACGATTTCCCGACAGAATATCTTTATTTTCCGTCGATAATTTATGTCACTAAAACCTAATTTTCTTATAGTAATCAAACAACACCCTCATTTGGACACTCCACCTGATGCAATTTTTCCTGTCCAAAAATGAGAATGGAAGCCTGTATTGAATTGTTCATCATGCTGTTGTAAAGGATTGAGAACTGAACAAGCCTTTGGTTCAACACTTTCGTCAAATAGCTTTTAGACACCAAAAGTTAGTGCCAGAGTTTAAGCTTGGGATGCCAACTCTGATACCACTTATATGTTGCAAAAAAGAAGAGAAAAGATGTTTAGAGGACAAAGAAAAAAATTGTCGCACGCTTTATTCAACAGAAAACCTGTTTAAATACAGTAAGACTCCTCAACTGTAACTCCAAGTTTTAAGCCACGTTAAAGAACCACTAGTAACATGCTTGAAACTTGGTCAATTGAACTTATCCAATGACTCTACTAAACCATGACAAACGGAACAATAACAACAAAGTTACTACAAAAGGAAAAAAAACAACAAAGCTACTAAGTAACAGTAACAGGAATACTAACAAATATGGATTACTATCAACAAATGTTAGTGACTCTATTAAATTTGTTGACGTGACTTGTCACGTGTCTTAGAAACCTTCACTAAATGACATCAGATTAATTAATTTTGGTTAACAAAACTATATTGTTTAGTTTTCAATTAAATGACGTAGTTTTGATAAGAAAGAACTTAAACATTGCCCTTTCTACTTTTGAAATCGTCTGCTTTTGAAATCGGCAAATTAATTAAATGGGTAGCTTATTTCTTTTATAGAATTAGAATAACAATAAATTGACTTATATTATGGTTATGGAATCAGATGGGTTGAGGAGAGGATAATCAGAGAACTAAAATTTGCCAGGAAGAAGCTAACCTACTACTATATTTCTGTTGTTGCGATTTTAATCATGCCTAAAGACTCAGAGTCTCGCATATCCATTACCAAGAACTCTTTCACTTCAAATATTAGTGACGACTTGTTTAATTTTGCTAGTTCAAAGGAAGAATTGGAGAATAGCAATTTCAAAAGCAAAAGGAAGGGGGCGATTTCAAAAGCAGAAGGAAGGGAACAACGTTTAGGTTCTTTCTTATCAAAACTACATAGATTAATTTTCTATAATGTGTCACTTTAAAATGAAGTAGTTTTGTTAACCTGAATTAACTAATTTGACGTATATTAATCGATGTTGTTTAGTGAGGGTTTCTGGAACATGTTATAAGTCACGTCAATAAACATAACAGAGACACTAATATCGGGTTATAATTAAAAAATTTAAAATTTTAGAAATTTAATTGCACTTTTTAAAGTTTAAGTTATAATTAAAAAATTGAGCACAATTTTGAGATTTTTTAATACTTAACCCCTTCTCTTGATATAGCTTCCTTATTCAATAAAATCTTAAACGAAGAATGATATGATGCTTGATTCTTCTGCAAGACCTCATGGAATTTGGTTTCATCCTGAAATATGCAATTCCACGATTTTCAACAAAATCTAAGCATTTTAAAGTAAATCCCGTGCTGGAAAATTTTCACAATTCAGTTGAGTTTTTAGGCCATAAAGAAAAATTTCAAGTGTAACTCAAAAATTGTAGCAGAATGTAAATTAAGTTTTCTATCTTTTTTATTATGTAAAAACTAATAAATTTTAATATTTAGAATTTTTAATTTAGTAATTATTTTTTTAAGTTCATACAATTAAAATTAAAATTAAAATATTGTGTTTGTTAATTTTTTTAGTAATGCGATATGTTTATTAAATATGACTTGAGTGTGTAATTGTTAGTTACATCAAGAAATAACTAACAAAAATAATGTTTGAATTTAATTTATAAAACTTAAATTATTAATCATTAAATTAAAATTTTAAAAAGTTAAATATTAAATAAAAAATATTATTTGAGTGTCTAATATCTAGAAATAACTAACAAAATAATCATTTTAAGTTAAAATATTAATCAATTAATTAAATTTGAAAATTAAAAATATAAACTTTTAATTTATTACATCTTTACGGGAAAAAAAACATGTTAAAATAATTAGCAATGTCCCAATGTTGTCTTTAATCCAACCGTTATATTAAGTCAATATCTAAGCAGTTTTGTGGCTTATATATGGGAAAACCACTATATAGAAACTATTAATTCTTTTACCATACATTATTAAACCTGGACATACACAAGCCCTAACTACCACTTTCCATTTTCATCATTTCTGAATTTTTAAAAATCACTAGCAAACGACGTCGTATCAACGACGTTTCTTTTTAAGGGCACGAACTAGGGTTTCTGCAACGAACCCAACTCTTTTTTTAAAATATTCATCTATGTTAGTTAACTTAGCCCTAGCAAACGCCCTCCGATATGCTTCCTTATATGTAACTTAGCCCTAGCAAACGCCCTCCGATATGCTTCCTTATATGTTTAGCCTCATTATCTCCCAATCTTTGTCTAGATGCGATGGTTCTCAGGAAATTTATTGGATCACCACCGTTTATTTTTTGCATCAATGGTCATGAATGATAGGTCAAGCTTCTTCCTAGTTTAATGTATGAACAGTCGTGTCCTTTCGCTTGTAATAGACCACCATAAAGATTTGCCTTCCAAGTTCAAATCTTTTCCCAACCCTCTATATAAAGCTTCACGCCATTGCAAGCTTTTGTTGCCTTGCATTTCCATGCAACACTATTCAAGCCCTCACTTCCCTCACCTGTTGATTGTTTTAGTCTTTACCTGTTTATCAGTGGCCATGTCTAGCCCTAATAAGAGCTCTGAAGCTAAGTTCTCTGATGGGCTAGAAACGAGTCCGAAGAATGATGAACTGAATGAAAATGTTGTCCCTAGCCATGAGACTGTGAATGTTCCCGTTGAGATTGAAGGTTCTAAGGCTGATCCTAGTCCAGGACATGACGTTGAAGGATCTTCTGTTAAGGCTGAACAGGAAATTGGAATTTCTGATGTTATTACCGATCCTCATCATGACCATGATGAAATAGAAGGATCTCCAGTTTCTACTAAGCCTGCTGCTCAGGAAATTGGAAGTTCTTCTGATGATCATCCTAAGCCTAGCAATCCTGAATTTGAAGGAAGTCCTACCACTGATACTATCAAAGGATCTCCTCCTGCCACAGAAAAGCCTACCCTTGAAATTGAAGGGTCTTCTGGTATGGTAAGTCCCGGTGCTGATAAAGAGACGACGCATGCTGAAGAGGGTAGTTCTGAGAAGAGGCCAGAGATCACAAGCAAGGGCAAAGAAATATCAAGCAGTGAGGCTGGTGAAGAGATAACTCTAGGCGAATCTGATGCTCCTACGTTACCTTCTGATCTGGTTTGTCCTGTTTGCAGCAAGACATTTTCTTCAAGGAGGGCTGTTTACGGACACTTACGTGCACATCCTGAACGAACAAAACGTGGCCTGGCTGGTCTTCCTCCTCCTGTCCGCACCCCCGCTACGCCAAAACCTATTTCTTTACTTGATCGCCAGCGAAAAATTCTGGCGAAGCAATTGGCTCCAACTTTGCTGCATTTAGGTCAGGCCGCTCTTGAGCGCTTAAGTCAAGCACAAGCGAGCGAGGAGGGTCCTGTTCGACTAGGTTCTCTTCCAAGTGGCAAAACGGTTCAGGACTTTGACATTAATTGTACGCCACCTTCCGAGGAAGACGAAGACCCTTCTGATCCACCAACATCTCCGCCGGCGAGAGTTGACCGCGGCTTTGATCTTAATCTGCCTCCTCCTCCAGAAAATGATGAGGAAGATTACGATACGGGTGATGGAGATAATTAAAGAAGAAATCTAAACACAGTTCTCTCAACTAGACTCCCAATAAGTGAATTTTTTATGCCATGCAATCGAACTAGATCATGCATGGTGTTAAGATCTTTCCTGTCACATCTCTGTTAGCAGAGTCCATTGAATAAGGGAACCCGAGCTAGTACACTCCGGTTCTCGAGAATAATGTCTAGTTGATGTTAACGTACTTGATGTTTGCTTCTTTTTCTTTTAAGAACGAGAACTTGTTTGGGTTGATAATTCGTGATATTGTGCAGTCGATGTTGCATGGTTGTTATAAATAAGACAAGTATACTTCGAGATATAATTTTGGGTTAGTAGGCATATGGCTGAACCAACGTCTAGAGTTTTTTTCAGAAAATTATTTGTTTAGGTCACTATAGATGATCATCAGCTATTGAGTGAGATTTGCTGGTACAGTTTGGTTCTCATTGTTGGATGCGTGCTAATTATACAAGTCTAACAACACTTTTTTTGTTAGCCACTGCTCTAATACAAGTCCATACTGAAACCTTGTGATCAGCACTGCTCTAATGTACCAATGGCACTTGGACAAGAAGATGTCTCATGGAAATGACAACGGAAAAATTAGAAAACAGAAGGAAAATGATGTGGCTAACAAAAAAGAAAAGTGAGCTTTTGTATCAACAATACCTTACCTTTCCTCTCAACTTTGCCTATTGCATATTGCCAAATTTTCATTATGCTAACCTAATTCTACTTTCAGTGGATATTGCGTGATTCATCTCCACCATTCTTGAAACGTTTTTTTTAAATTCCAACTCCATGAAACCTAATACTAGAGTTTGTCTTTGGTTCGAACTATCCAATAGAAATTAAGGTCAAGCTCTAATCACCGAGAAGGGGGAGTTTCACGCAAATAAAAATAATCCCAGAAAAAACTGAGGGGTGTACTTTATCGTTTAGAAAATTAGGAAAACAAAAATGGATCAGTATATACGAATAAATATATTTAAACCCTTCCTTTTAATTTTGGCCATATGCTATACATAAAGTGTCAATATTGAAATCGGGACTTGATATTATATGAACATTTGCAATGTATTACGTATTTAATCTTGATCATAGCCGTATGCAATGTAAATTTTCGTAAGATTACGTAGTTTTAATAACAAGCATGGCATCGATTCTCCAAAAAAGGCTGTGATCGTTTCATGGTGATGATTGAAAACTCCAAACGCTAGAGATAAAGAGATAGATCAGTTAATGAAGAGACGAAATTTAACCTTTAATTACTAAACAAACAGTGCAAATTTCTGACTCTGTGTGAATCGTCATAATTAATGCATCACATTGTTTCTCAAAAAATTGGTTTCGTCCGATCTGTCCAAACTCCAAACTAATCGTCATTACATGTTTACGTAAAGCTAGTGCTGTATGGACGTCCTACGTTTATACCCAGTCTTCACGCATGTCGTGAAGAAACATCGTACTGTTTCCAACATACCTCCTAAGGTAAAACCAAATGTAACTTAACTCTCAATGATCGTTAAATTCACAAAACGCTTAACATCACCGATTCCCTATGCACACCGTGAATCTTTAGGCACAATACATATGAATCTTTAATATCTCATTTTCCGTTTTGTCCCCCAGGACAACTGGTTCCCTGACACCTACTTTGGCGATGCTCATGATAAGCGTAATGCTTCCCTCAAACTGTCGGAGAAGACTTTGTTGCTTCTCCGCCCAGTGAAACCGATGCGGCTGTTCATGAACTCTTGAAATGCAAAAGATGAGAGCAAGAAGTGTTGTAATAGGTGGTGCTTGTTCTTGTAACACGTAGCATAGAACTTATTACTTATCCTCAATCGTTTATAAAAGGGTTAAAAATAAAAGAAATGCAAAATACTTAATTTAGGTTTCATCTTGACTTTTGAAGTAGTTTTCGTAGCAAAACAAACTCCAATCTTTCAGAACCTTCATGAAAAACGTTCACCGACATGTAATTAATATCTTTCTATAATTTTCTCAATACATAAGTGCTCTTAACGGGTCAAAGGATTCGTATGTTTACGAATAATATGAGTATGCAGGAGACCTTAACCTTTATATATAACTTTCATATCAGACTTTTCCATCACAAGCTCGATATGGGTCTGGTCTACACTAATCGGGATCCATTTTCCTCCTAGACTTCGAACTATTAATTTAGATCATTTATTGAGCTATTTTATTACCTTTATCTGGATCAACTTACGTAACTTAACCGATAAGTTATTGAAAAACTGAAAATTACAATTAATAGTTGTCTAACTTAATGATAAAGGACAAAATTGTCCAACATTTTCCCCTTTTGACAATCATTAATTACAGTTTTGATTCAAGTTTAAAAATAGTTTGAAAACTCGATTAAGTCATGTTACTGTATTGGTACAATATTTAAAAAATAAAAACATTTGATTTAAAGGTTATGAAAGTCCAACTTGTCGTCCGGCAAGGTTTTCAATACCGAAAAATATCAAACACATGTGTCATGTGTAACACAGGTCCAATATAATCACGAATATCTAATGCTTGACTAACATGAATGGAAAAATGGAGTGTGGCAAACTAGGATGATACCTGTATGATCTAATACGTATCACCTTCATTTGTAGGTCTTGCTTTCTCCAACTTTATGCTAAACTGCAGCAAAGAAATCCTATTTTTCTCTTACCAAATGCTAAACAACATTAGAGAAAATCTTGTTTTCTCTTACCCGATGCTAAACAACATTAGAGAAAACTTTTATGTTCTCTAACTGAATGTTAAACTGCATTAGAGAACCTTTATGGGATTATACCTTATATCCCTTTATGTCATGTCAAATTTATGGATATTCTTACTAAACTGTATGTGTCTAACTGATTTAGGCTCAAGGTCAGTCTTTATATATGTCCAATGACCTTTAAAATGCTTAAGATCAACACAAATCTTAAGGCTTTCATATGTATTATAACTATTCGTATGAACAGTTATTACCGAGGATAAAAGATGATCATCTATATTAATAAACAACTATAATGTCATAATACATTAAAATGTACAAACATTTAAGAAGCAAATACAATGATCCCTAGCTACTACTGTCTAAGGACCTTAACACGCTCATACTAGACACATGTTTAACAAACACTAGTGGACGAAGTCCTTTAGTCAATGGATCGGCTAACATCTCCTCAGTCCTGATATGTTTCACTTTGAAAACAGTCTTTGATGATAGTATAGGACGACAGTTCGCCGCAACAATAGATAAGTTTCGTCACGGCATACTTTTCTCGAAAGATTTTTGCTCTTGCTAGATTCTTCGCCACGGCAAAATAATTAATTTATGCCGCAGCAAACTGTCGAAAACCTGAACCATATTTAGAAAATTCTTTCACTATTCGACCCGACCCACCGATTCATCACTTAAAAACCTACCAAATTAGGTTATTTGGACGATCATCAATACACATAGAGACACTCACTTCCTCAGCCGACACATATTCCTCTCACTCCCGACCTTCATCCATCAACTCCGTCCACTTTTCACTGTTGACTTCATCATCTGCTACTGCTGCCATGGATGCTTTCGGTGTGCTTATAGTCATGAGGGTTCCCGAAGTGATGCTTGGCTAAAACATCATTTCCTCTTGAAGATGTAGCGATGGCTTGAGTTTGATGGGCTTTAAAGGGGATTAGTTTTACATTGTCACGTTTAACTACATTATTATGAACTCCTGAGTTAGGATTTATTGCTTCGTAGTTAGATTTTCTTAATTAGAGTTTAATCAAGTGTTGAACAATGTATTGTGTTATGAATTTGTTTATGCAAAACTTGGATGCTTAATATATGAAGTTTCATATATTTCTTTGTGAAGTGAATCATAAGTTAATATAGACTTAATAATCGATATACAAATGCACAAGAAGGGGGGGGGAGTTGAATTGTGTATTCTTTTTCAATGATACCTTTTTTAAGAATTTCTTTAAAACTTTCTTTTTCTCAAAACTTTTGAAAATCAGTAATGTAAAATATTTTCTAAGTTCTCGTATACAAACAGTAAGATTAAAAAATTCAAAGTTGAGAGAATTGAGAGTAGAGAATTGGGAGAGAGTGTTGACTTAGCAGATTTATACTAGTTCACCCCAAACCGTGGGCTACGTCTAGTCCTCAGAAATCTTTCTGAGATTTCACTATACTTCGCAAAGTTACAAGTATTCTTTAACTCCGAGCCTCTTCTGGTCTCTTACAACAAGTATTCTTTCACACTTAGCTTCTTCAGGTTATCTGCTTTTCTTCTTTCAATTGAAAGATGTTTCGAGCTTTTGTTACAGATAATAATAGCTCTATGTTTAGCACAATGAAATTTCTAGCTTTTTGAATCTCACTAACTCTTTTTCGAAAATCTCTAACTTTTTGCAGTCTTCGGCTCCGACTCGTATTTATAGCCTTCATCTTCAACCATTTCTTAATAACTGCTTCTTTCTTCTTGTTTCTTGATCTTTGAAGAATCAGTTATTCACTTGAGTTCTGTAACTAACTCAAGCTGATTAGTCATCTGATGTGGTATCGGTTCTTCTGTCTCATTTTTAACTCTGCGCTTCCGTCTCACTTTCTATCGTCTCACTTTCGGTTTGCGCTTCTGTCTCACTTTTTATCGTCTGTCTTTTATCTTCGCACTTCTGTCTCACTTTCTTTCGTCTGAATTTTATCTTCGCACGTCCGTCTGATTTTTGGTTTTGCGCTTCTGTCTGACTTTTAGTTTGCTTCCGTCTTACTTTTGTTTCGTCTTCTGTTTGATTATTTAGGCTTCATCAAAATCACTAATCGTGAAGTCATTTTGACTTAACAATCTCCCCCTTTTTGATGATAACAAATAATCATGGTAAGAAAGAAAGTATTATTCATAATATGACTATATACACTTGTAAAATTGTTAGCAAACAACAAACACTTCTTTTGTTTTTTCTTTTCTTCTCTTATTCTTCTTCTTCTTTCTCTTCTTTTCTCTTCTCTTATTCTTCTTCTTCTCCCTATCTTTGTCATTTCTTTCTTTCTCCTTTTCTCCTATCTCCCCCTATTTGTTATTAATCAAAAAGAATTATGATTGTAGATGCTTCATTATTTCTGAGAACATTTCCTTCATTTCTGTGCGAAGTGACTTGAGGTCTTGTCTTATTTGAGCTACTTCCTCTCGTAAGTCACTTATTGAAGCAGGCCGATCATCATCCTTCTGTTGTTCTTCTTCATAGGCAATAGTGGTGCTATATGCATCTGAAGACAAAATAAGCGCATCAGTTATAACAAGGGCAGGAGGTTGAACAGATAGGTTTGGTTCTGGGAGGTTTAAATCATTAGGGTTGGTTAGTCGTGGAACTTTTCTTCCAAATAGGTGTAGCATATCTCCTAATGAAGACACAGTACTTAGCGGCCTAATGTGCATAATCATGTGCACAAGAGTCTCGATTGAGTAGCTAATATCTCCAATCCTAACGGATCTGTACTGACCTTCTGTAATTCTTCCAACTACCTAATAAGAGTCTTCAGTGGTACGTCGACCACAATTGCTTCCTGAAGCTTTCAAAATGTAGTGGGTAACATAGGTTCCCTTCATCTGGACTGCATAACATGCCTCATCTATGTCCCTCACTTCAGCTTCAATTTGATTATCTGTCAAATCATTTAGTAACCCATCTGGGTACAATTGCTTCTTCCCCTTATCATCATTGCGAAAAATGTAAGGCCTTGGTTGAAAATCAGGCATAACCTTGATCACAGTTCTCGGTATGATTGGAAACATAGTATACTTTTCCCTTGATATCTACATGGGGTATGGTTTTGTTCCTTGATCTTTCAGAAATCCATACATACTTATCTCGTCGTCAGTGAGCAGATGCATCATACTACTATTCACAAAGATTGGTTGTAATTGTGCCATGACTGACCTTTTTGGGGATTCTTTGATAATAATTAAAGTGCTACTCCTTACAGGTTGAACTTTCTCAATAACCTTGATTCTCAAATCCTCTTTTCTCAAAGGCTGAGAGGTTTTGACCTGTTGTGGACTGCATTCTACTATCTTCTTCTTCTGAACAACAATGGGAGTGCTCTTCCTCTGACTGATTTTCTGCTTTTTGTTTCCTTGTTCAATCAGTCTAGGAGTATGTTGAGATTGCGGTTTCTTCTTCTCAAGCTCCAATTTTCTCTTAATCTCAGTCTCTCTAGCCAGACTGGCTGTATCTTCCTTTAGAATAGAGACTAAGGACCTTGTAGCCTGAGGTGCTCTTGTCTCAGAGTCTTCTCCATGGTTCATCTCTTTGGTTTTCTTCTCCTCTTGCTGGCACAGGGTTCGTACTCTAGGTGACCTTTTTGCTTGCTTTGGTATTTCTGACATAAGTGTCTCCCCCTTTCTCTTCAAGGACCACTTCTCTATATACCGCACCTGGCTTCCTTCTCTGTGAGAAATCGTCTTAACATTCTTCGCTTCGTTTGACGACTTCTTGTCTCCAATTGTAGGCATTTTCACACTGGATTGAGACTTTGATTTTGTCGTGGGAGTTCCCTTCTTGGCACGCTCCCCCTCAATCCTTGCTATTGCTTTGGAATCTGCTTCTTCTTTCTCCAAATTCTTCAAGCCCATTTTACCAATCATTGCAGAATTGATAACGCTCTTGATATTCAGCTTCATTCTGTTTCCTCTATCCAGAAGAACTCCAGAATCTCTGAATATCCTTGTTAGCAACATTCCATAGGGGTGACTGTTCAAGTCTTTCTTCATTTTTATCATATAGTGGAAGATAAGGAATGGTAAATCAACAGGTTGGCGATTAAGTAGATGGAATAGGCACTGTTCATCTAAAATCGTCACCAGATGCTATATTCTTGGAAGAACACAATGGAAAAGAATTGAGTGTAAAACCTTAGCCTTTGGCACAAGACTTGAGGCCTTCTTCTCCTTCAGATCGTTGTTTCCATACAACTGTCGATTGATTTCAATCTCCTTCATGCTAGCCTGCATCATCCTTCTAGCTTTGCTTGTGAACTTCTCTCCAACAGATGGACACTCAGTGACCTTCTCGATCGACTGCATTGTCACTATAATTGACAGTCTATCTACTATTGATACAATAGTATTGTCTACCATATGCATATTCTTCAAGAAGTCATAAACTTCATTCATGTATACGGTCTCTCGAACTTGAAAGAACTTCCTCCAACCGGCTGAAACTATTTCTAGTTCAATGTTCATGTTGTCCTTCTTCAAGGACTTAAAATCAACAAGTCTTCTGTAAATCATCGCTGGCTCCATGTTGAGACCCGATCTTGAAACCAGACACCAACCGGAAAAACAGAAAACAAATTTGAATGATTGTATGCGTTTGGTTTCTTTGAAAATGAATTGATAGAATTTGATGGTCATGTTTAATTTGTTCGAGGGTGAGCAAAAGGTTAAGTGTGGGGGAGTTTGTTAGTGTCGTTATTTTCCATCTTTTTGTGTGTTAATTTTCTTTATTCTTGAGGTTTGAAGTTATACTTAATGGAAATTAATCTTGTTTTATGTCAAGGTGTATTTTGGAGTCAAATAGAAAGAACCGCAACAATTTTGAGATAAAAAGAGTTGAACTAGACGTTGACACTAATTAGACGTGGCCTCGTGCGACAACCAAAAGCATGAAATGCAACACATAGGGCCCAAGACCAAAACATATAAGCTTGCGTTTCAAGAAGCTACAACAATGAGGAATAAATCAAGGAGCATTTTTATGTCAAAATCATCAAAAGCAAGTGGCGTTGTTTTGAGGCAGCAGTAAAGGAAATTAAAATGTGAAGAGGAAAGCAGCAACAAGACAATTAAGGCCAACGCAACAGGTGGCATAGGAAAATCACGCAAATCAGGGAGGTAGCAAATTAAAGGGACACACATGGGAGCAGCCTCATGGAACAGGTGGCAATTAGTGGCAAGACAATTAAATTGTCACTTCAATCAGCAATTAATTGAGGAGAAATAAATAAAGAGAAGCACGCACGTGGGATTAGAGAGCAATTAACAGTAGGCGATGTCGTACAAGAGAAGGAATTAATAGGTCACGAAACATGAAAAAAGAAGTCACTGGAGGCACATAACAATGGAAAATCAGCGCAGACGTGGGCGGCATGAACGACAGAGGAGAGAACGCACAGTGAAAATCAAGGAGGAGGGCTGCGTTAGGTGACCAGTGGAGGCAGCTAGGAGAGAGATAGCAACCAAGGAAGGATGATAGCGACAGTCCCAACGCCAGTGATAGTCGGAATAGATAGGGAAATTATGATGCTGGGTAACTAAATTTTATTTCTTGGTTTACGGAATCTTAGTTATTGAACTTTGCATGTTGTGAGATTTTGTTCTTTATTTCAATCGATTTACTAGTTAAGTATTAATTATTTTTCTGGGTTATTATTTGATTATTTAATTAGACAGCTAGGTGCGTAACTAGTTTGTGTTTTTATTCAATCAATTGCTAGATTAAAAAGGTTGACGTTCAATTCTTTTAATCAAAAGTAGCGACTAGGATTTTTGTCTACTACGTTAGGGAC
>JAOTAW010000201.1:17611033-17621282 GCA_025629945.1 Erythroxylum savannarum | reverse complement strand
TAAATAACTTTTAATTAGCTCAATTTAAATATTAAATGGACAATAGTTCAGCAAATTATATATTAAAAAGTAATAAAAAAATGTCCATTAACAGTGGGATGTTGCAATCATAATATATGAAATACGTACAAATATATCAAGAGCAAATACAGTAATCCCTAACTAATAGTATCTAAGGACTTCGGTAAACCCATATTATACACATGTCACTTAAAAATAACTAGGGGAAGTCCTTTAGTAAGAGGATTAGCAAGTATGCACTCAGTCGTCGAATGTTCTAGTTGAATGTCACCTTTCTGTATTAATTCTTTTATGGTCAAATATTTGACCTCCAAATGTTTAGACCCTATGATGTTCTTATTACTGTTACTAAAAATTACAAAAAAAAATTATCACATTATAACCAAATGGGTCTAGTTACTGAATTAACTACAGACAACTAAAAAATCAAGTTCCTAAGTCAAATCGCCTATAAAGCAGGCCTATAACATGTCATAAACTCTACATGCATATTCGAGGAAGTTACCAATGTCTGCTTAACACTCTTACATGATATTACACCATTTACTAACATAAAAATGTACCCTAATGTGAACTTCCTATCATCTGGGTACATCAGTGTTTTGAAAATCGGACCGAACCGGCAGGTTAGACCGGAGAACCGGTGACCCGGAGCATGAAACGTTC
Source organism: Erythroxylum savannarum (assembly GCA_025629945.1). NCBI lineage: Eukaryota > Viridiplantae > Streptophyta > Magnoliopsida > Malpighiales > Erythroxylaceae > Erythroxylum > Erythroxylum savannarum. The sequence continues at coordinate 17,620,595 of JAOTAW010000201.1, read as the reverse complement.
CGGTTTAGCCCTTATTTTTTGTGAGTGACTGATCTATTCATTTTACGATTGGACCGGTAAAAACCGCTGAACCGGTGAAAGAAAAGACCCATCGATTCAGAAAGTAAAAAGCTAAAAATAAAAAGATTCAAAACTCGGGGAATTAAGAAGATAGAACACCGCTCTCTCTCAACTGTCTTAGGTCTCATCTCAGCCACAGCCACTATTCACTTCACTCTTCATCGGCTAAAATCCTTAACAGGTCTCTCTTTATCTCTCTCTCTCACGTCTCTCTCTCTATCTCTCTTAATAAGTTTGTATTTCATTTTTCCTGTGCTTCTCTTGGGAATTTGCAGGTTCATTCTTTTGGACTTCTGTGAGTTTTTATTTTTATTTTCATTCTTCTCTGCGTGGAAGTTAACATCTCTTTGGGTATGTTTCTGATTCTGGATATTAACTTTTGCGCCTATTTCCAATTTCCATTTAAGGCATGTGATTAGGGAGAAAAAAAACATAAAGCATTAGGAAGAAAAAAAAGCAAAGTTGGAATGACGAATGACTAAGAATCCCATTTTCTTTATCCTTCTCTCCAATAAACAAATGATTGGCTAGGCACAAAGTTTTACCAAAACTCAACTTTTGCTTCTGTTTCAAGTTTCAAGTTTCAACTTTTGCGTTTGTTACTTTCCAGTTTCCACTTTTGCGTCAAACTTGTATTGTGCTTTGTAAAATTCAAGTTTTTTTAATATATTTTTAATAACAAGATATTTTTATATTGTACCGTACTTTATATTAGCAACACCTTTTTAAGTTAAACCATATGCAAACTATGTTGGATTAAAAGAATTAATTAATAACCTTTAGTATATTTTTAATCAAAAGAAGAATTTAGAACATGTTTTGTTTTATTTTTATTTTTAGTTTTCTGTTTAAAAAATGTTTATTTGAGTTTTTTGTTTTTTTGTTTTGATTTCTTTCTGTTTTCAAAAATTATGAAAACTATAAAAACTAGTGTAATTTTTGGATCATTGAAAATGATGGATCCCTAGAGCTTGGTGAGGAAGATCTTAAAAATGCTATTTATCATGAAAATGCAATTCCAATAATTGATGAAGCACCACAACAACATGAAGGTTATTATTAATTTACTTTGTAATATAATATTAAAGATTAGATATATTATTTCCAAGTGTAATTTTGTCTAATATTGTTTATTATGAAATTAGGTGATGAAGAAATTGCCGAACAACCAAATTTGGAATCTGTTGAAGATGTTTATATTAGCAATGATGAAGGAGCATTTGATTTTTGATGATTTCAACTTGGATGAATATTATAATTAGTGATCTTTTTTTTAATCTTTTTGATGAAATATGACTAGTGAACTTTGTTATCTTATTTTGTGTTGTGTTAGTGAACTTAAACAAAAATTTACGTTTTGAAGTTTGAAGGTTTAAGTTAAGTTTACAATTAGATAAATAATTAAATAGTATGTTTAAAAATTATTATATATATAATATATAAAAGAAAATTTTATATATTTATTAGTCATCGGTTCGATCATGGTTGAACTCTAGTTGAACCATTGACTCTTGAATCGATTGCTTCTTCGGTTCAGCCACCGATTTAATTTTTAAAACATTCGTTACATTATTATCCTTGCTATTCCTACATTTTCAATATCAATAAGTGTAACAGAATAAATTGGTATGACGACTGCGAAGTAGACAGAAGATAAAAAGGGGTAAAAAAAAATAGACCAAAGACGGAAGGACGCGGGCAATGGCCAAAGGTCGGTCCTAAGCGGGACATGATTCTTTGTCCAATATTATGGTGTCTTATTCTGTCCCATAAATCTCAACCTTTCATTTATGCGAGCCCCGCGTTTATTTATGAGGGATCCACGTAAGAACCATATAAATAAATGACATAGGATAAAATAAGACACCATAAAATTAGACGAAGATCTAGACTCGTCCTAAGCATGTAAGCGTGGGATTAACAATCAAAGCGTTCGAACCCGTCAGAGTAATCGTCGTGCTTTTGACAATGTCCACCCTAAGACGTGGGAATAACATACGTCAGTATCAAAGGCCCGAAATGCTGGCATAGTCGCTCGGCTCTCTTTTAGCCCAAACCCGTCGAAAGTTCCGCCCGAACAAGATTACCCCACGAATTTTCATAGTATAGGCGGAAAAAAATTCGAATGACTGAAGTGAAGAAACTGAAGCGAAAGCCAAATTCTGAGGACGAAGACACGAACAAGATGTGTTTTGAGATGACCCAAAAACACAGGAGTGGAGGGTGATGCTTTTGGTGTTGTAATATTACTTCGTCAGAGCAAATACATTTTTACAGGTTTGGACCTCTCATTCGATTGGATCTCGTACTTTTCACGTAGCTTTCGCTTGTGCTCTTACTGAGTATTAAGGTAATACCTTGTCTTCCTTCTTCTGCTTGGACCCTTTTAACGTATGGAAGTTTCGTTCAAAACTTTGAAGTTATGTTTATAGAAGTTGATAACTCGGGTTGAAATCCGTCTATAGTTGTTTCTACTGAGAAAAAAAAATACCGAACCTTTTCTTTATAGACATAAACTAGTATATTTGTGTTCTTTTGATGTCTGCTTTTATTTCTTGTCATGTTGGGTCGTAGTGGATTGGAAATTCAATAATGATGGAGAGAGCAGAGTCAGGGCAGAAGTTGTATACACGTATGCGACTCTGGGAATTTCCAGATCAGTATGTGATTGAACCCACTGACGGGTCCTCAGGTTCCCCTTTGGCGATCACCCGGGCTGATGGCTCCATGAATGTGATAGGTATGCTATTTGTTTTCACATAATTTCCTAGTTTGTTTCTGCGGGATTCTATTTTTTCTTTAACGTAATGAGGTGATGTTTTTGGATCTCCAGATGGAGTTCCAGAATGCAACGCTCTTCGAGTTCCTAAAATTCAGACCATTTTTGGGGTTGTTGGAATGCTAAAGCTTGTGGCAGGTAATACAATAATTGCAAAAGTCATCTTAAACTAAGAAGCGAAATTTTCTTAACTTTCATTTGCTTCAATGTCTTTGTTGGCTCAATTCTTTACTTTTCCACGGCTCATAGATATCAATTCATTAGTTATATCTGATGATCAGATGTTTACTTCTAGTAAGTTGACGTGTGTTTTGTTCTTTTTCAACTCCGTAATTGCAAGTTTTGAATTTTATAACATAACAATGGTTCTCTCTTTGCCATTAGGATCATACTTAATAGTTATAACAGAACGGGAATGTGTTGGATCATATCTGGGACATCCAATCTTCAAAGTTACATCACTGAAAACTTTTCCTTGTGATCACTCATTAAGAAGTTCCTCTGCAGAGCAGGTGAGTCTACTCTTGTCTATCGTCCTTTCTGTTCATGTGACTGCATAATCTTCTGACTTCTGCCTTACCTTTTGCAGAAAAAGGTTGAGAATGAATTCGCTGCACTGCTTAATGTTGCTGAGCGCATTTCTGGTCTGTATTTCTCATATGATACCAACTTAACACTAAGGTGAGTGTTTGCTTAATTTCACTGGCATCTTTTTATCTTTAGGGAATGATGTGCAAACCACTCATGTTAAATTGTTGCTGAAACCTTAGATCTGGCAGTTGATGTGAACTTGAATTTCCTTACCATCCTTTAATAATTAAAAACATGGAATGCATGCTAAAAGCTTCAGATCTTGCAATGCCATAAGAGCTGTAAGCTTCAAAGTTTCATGTTTCACAAGGAAAATACAGAAGTAAATTCATTTGAAGTCTGAAAAATGGAGTATTATTCAACTCTCAGTTGTACCACAGCATGGTTATTAAAGATACAGTGTTAAGTATTAGGGAGTTAGCAGTGTTTGTAATAAGAAGCTATATTAAGAAACATAGGTTGTCCCATCAGATGGTACAACTAAATGATGAAGCATTTGATCAGCAGGGTTCTATGCATGCTTCTAAGTTTCCTGGTTAAATTAAAAGGATGATCTCTTATATAACAGTGCACAGAGATTGCATGATTTGGGTGATGAATCGAAATTGCTTCCTCTTTGGAGACAGGTGAGTCACAAGACTTGAAATCATTAAATTAATGGGAGATCTTTCTCTTAAAATTTCTTTTCTATTGAACATTGCTGGATTCTTTAGTGGCAGCCGTAGTCTCTATAAGTACAAGCCTTTGATTTTGTAGTTTGCTTCCCCATCCACATTTCCTGTTATGTTTGATTTCCATACAACACAATTATGGTTATAGGGTATATTTGTTACAGGCAGAACCAAGATTTCTCTGGAACAATTTTATGTTGGAAATTCTCATAGAAAACAAGGTGGTGTTCCCTTAGTTCCAATCTTATTTACATTCACAATTCTTACTCTGTTTTTAAAGTTTTAGGTTAATAAACTGCTGATACATTCATTGATCTGTTTCCTGCAGCTGGACCCATTCCTTCTTCCGGTTGTTCAAGGAAGTATCCTTTTGAAAATTTTCACCATTTGACATAAAAACTATTCCTAACAATACTTAATGTTCTTTTCCTAACAATACTTAATGTTCTTTTTAGTTACATTCTCCTCCTTAATAGCTGACTAGGCTTTCAGAACTTTCAAGCAGCCATTGGAAAGGAAATTGTTGATGTGACTCTAATTGCTAGGAGATGTACTCGGAGAAATGGTATCTTTTCCATGTTATAAGTTCTAGTCTATTCCTAATCTGTTAGTCCACTTTTCTCACTGTAATAACATAATAAACTCTCTACTATTGTTGTTGGAGCATCTAAGCACATTATTCTGCTTAGTTGCAAGCTAAAATGCCAAATTATATCCAGCCTTGGAGATATAAGAAAATCATTAGCCTTATTTTGTAATTTGATTTAGCTTATGAAAATCTTTCTTAAGGTACTCGCATGTGGAGAAGAGGAGCTGATTCTGACGGTTATGTTGCTAATTTTGTGGAAAGTGAGCAGATTGTACAGATGAATGGGTTTACAGCATCATTTGTTCAGGTAAATATTCGATATAGTTTGTGTAGTTACTACATAACTTTGAGGCCCCTCTTTTGTTTAAAATGTTACTGGAAATTGTACGTGGTTCTAAATTCCAAAACGAAATAATAGTATGAACCTTCTTATCATGTACTTTCTCAAAATTTTAAGAAGTATAATACTGAGTCAAGTGTAAGAGAGTGCTGCAATGCTCGTATTGATGTATAGTAAGTAATTAGGACTGGCTTTCTGTTGATATATCTTTACGGCTTATGAGTTTCTTCGAATTTTTGTCAAATTTAGTCTCAGCTCATTTTCTTTGCTTTATCGCTTTTCCAAAGGTTCGGGGATCTATGCCATTTCTTTGGGAGCAGATTGTTGATTTGACATATAAGCCTAAATTTGAGATCATTAGACCAGAGGAAGCTGTAAGTGTTGCTTGTTCATTGGATGTTTTGTTTTACACCTATGGCACCTATTGATTCGTAGTGTATCACTTGTTGACCAGCCTCGAGTAGCGGAGCGGCATGTGCTTGATTTGAGAAAAAAGTATGGGAGTGTATTCGTAGTTGATCTCGTCAATAAGGTGCACACTGTCAATAAATTTGGATGACTAAGATGTTTGATTTATTGGTTTTCCTTTTTTGCCTTATATATTATCAGAGACGTTTTCCTAGTGGTATGCGTGCTTCTATGTACTTCTGTTATTATGTTTTTAAACTATGCTTCTCGGTACATGAAAATGTCAAGGAGTCAAAGCGCATTTTTGTTTCTGAGCACTCTAGGACAATTTCTTATTTCTTATGCCCCTTCACTTCTTATCAGCATGGAGGTGAGGGACGTTTAAATGACAAATTTGCGGAGTCAATGCAAGCTGTGACTAGTGATGATGTAAGGTAGAACTTCCTTTCATCTATCATCCTTTGTCCATGCTGCTAATATATTACTTTTTAATGGTAAATATCCTCTTAATGTTGTAGATATCTGCACTTTGACTTTCACGAAATCTGTGGGCATGTCCACTTTGAACGGCTTTCTATCCTTTATGACAAAATTGCTGATTTTCTTGAGAAAAATGGGTATGTTTATACATGTTCCTCCAATATTTCATGAACTATGATGGTTTGACGACAGCTATTTAATGCAAATGCATATCTTGGTTTCTACCATCCTTTTGTCATTGGCAGGTTCCTTCTGTTGAATGAGAAAAGTGAAATATTGAAAGAGCAAACTGGGGTTGTAAGAACCAACTGCATTGATTGTTTAGACCGCACAAATGTTACCCAGGTAGTTGACTTCTATCATATATGTATATAATCCCAGCTTACTGCATTTTTCTTTTTTTTCTTTGTATTTATTTGCTTCACATAACAATCACAAGTTATGTTTGCAGAGCATGATAGGGAGAAAATTGTTGGAACTCCAGCTGAGAAGGATTGGCGTTTTCGGTGCTGAAGAAACTATTAGCTCACATCCAAATTTTGATGAAAGCTTCAAAATATGTGAGTATGTCAGCATTTCTATTTCTTCTAAGAGTAATTCAACAGAGGTTGGTACTTTTCCTTCAATACTATATTGCTTCGTTTAATGTATTTGTTAATGGTCTGTTTGACCTTTAGTGTGGGCTAATCATGGAGATGACATAAGTATTCAATATTCTGGCACTCCTGCTCTGAAAGGGGATTTTGTAAGGTATGTTTTTATGCATTTATTTTCAAGTTCTACATGCTCTGGCTTTAGTATTAAACCAATGCACTAAACTCTAATAGTGAGTACATTTGTGAATTTTCTCTGGAGCAATTTTGGGGTAGAACCTTATTCTCTGTTGTAGTGCACTTTTCCAACTTAGACATATTTTGAGAAGTTGTTGAACTTTTTGGAGTCAATAAATCATCCAGACCTTAATCACTGAGTAAATTTTTCCATTGAATCGTCACTTCATTTGGTATTAAAATCATTATTATTGGGATGTCCCAAATTGAAATTAAATTGAAATTATGCTTCATATCTTATATGACATCAAGTCCATGCTTCCAGAAAAATGACTTCGTGAGGTGAAGTTTGTTGAGAGTTAATATATGATCATAACTAGGCCTCACACAACTTAACCTTTTGAGTTGAATGGTCTCTCAGAAACTTGATGACTCATCTCAACACTCATGATCAGGTTTGTCCATATGGGTCATAGAGTAACCAGGGAGCTTGGTTGGTGACTCTTCCCTTAACATCCTGGTTGTCACGGAGGAAATCAGCTATGTTGGTTTAAAGGCTATTCTGGTCTCCTAGAAGCTAGGAAGGAAATGGGAAAAACTCATAGATACCATAGACATAGTTTAAAGGTTCCTAGTATAGAGAAGGAATTTACATAATCCTAGGTGCTTGTGTCAATTTGCTTCAATCTTTCTGTGTGATGTATCAATATTTGCCATTTTCTTTCCTTGCTGTAGTCATCCTTTTTTCGATGCCGTCAACCCTTGTTTTCTTTTAATGCTTTTGATTACAATCTTTTCCCATATATATCCAGGTTGCTAAATATGTGATGGTCATTCTTATGTGAACTGTATGAAAACACGTTTCTTGCACTTCAAGCTCATTGCCTACTGTTGAATTGCAGATACGGCCAGCGGACCATGCAGGGGATCCTTAAAGATGGTGTAAATGCCCTTGTCCGCTATTACTTGAATAACTTCTCTGATGGAACAAAGCAGGTTAATATTTTCATTCGTGATTCAAATTTGAGTTTGGAAAGTGTCAGTATAATTCATAGTGGTTTTATGATTGTTAGTAAAATTAATCTCTTTTTTGGTCTGTTATCTTAGGGATAACTTTCACTTTGTAGAACTTAATCAGTTATCTTAAAGATAGAGATCCTTAAGACACTATATACTTCCAAGCTTTCTATGGGTATTCAATGACTTTCATGTTTCTGAAACAATATTTTATACATCATAAGGTTAGATTTCTTTGTTATTATGTAACATATATGTGGCTCCTGATTTAAACTTCTCATTTTTCGCCTTTCTTTTTTTTTTTGGCACATGTGAAGGATGCAATTGATCTCTTGCAAGGACATTACATTGTTTCTGTAAGTCGAGATATGAGCCCTCCATCTCAAACAGGCGGCCTTGAGAGTGTAGCTGTGAGTACCAATCAAACAAACTTTTCCTTCCAAGTGTATTTTGCAATAAGTTACGAACTTCGCTGAGATTCTCTGCTTTGTTGTGGAGTTATTCCACATGACAACAATATTCATTAAGCCCATGATGACGAGTAACCTTTCCTTGTTCTATTCGTTCAACATTATGACAAAAGCAATAAACTGCATTTTGATCATCATGGTACTGGAACTTCCATTCTTGATTTTTGTGAACTTGAGGTTGATCACTGACGTGTGTGAAGTATCTGGAAATTGTAATTTGATTGCATGTGGCTCTACATTAACTACCTCAGACTAACGCCAAATTGTTTCTAACAGTCTTTTCCTCTGGCTTTATCGGTGGTCTTGATTGGATTCCTTTTTGCCATGATGTCGCTTAGACAAGGTGAGTTTGATTGAAAATGTCAGCAAATCACTGATTGGTTCATAAAGCTTTGAAGACTTTGCAAAATTGTTGCCTACCACTGACCATCTGTGTCGGCATTATCTGACCTTTTCTTCTCCCCATCTCCTATGCAGTTCGTTATGACCTTCGGCACTTGTTCTTCTCAGTTTTGTGGGCAGGCCTTAGTGTTGCCAGTGCGGCATTTGTTAGAGCCAATGGGAGAATTTTCTGTAATCGGCCTCGTCTGCATAAGCCTCGACGTTGATTCGAATTTCACTCTGGTCGAGGAAGTACAAAAATGATGTGAAGCTCCCGGCTTGCTGCCTATTGTACTGCTTCACACGAGTTTTATTTTCTTCTAGTGCATATAGTTCAATTATTTGAATGCTGCCTGTGCAAAAGGATCAGCAATTGATTGCAATTTCAGAATTTGTCAACTTCAAATGCCCAGTTCTTTATTCTTCCCTGTGCATTGGGTTTTCCTTGTGCTCTGTTCCAACTGGAAACTTTTGGATGACATCTTAAAGGAATATCTATACAAATTACGCCTTTTAAATTTAGAGCCCACCATGTTCAAAAGTTTGAAGCATATCACTAATGTAATTGTTCATTGTAAGTTTGTGCTGTAACTTGCAACTGCGGGTGATCATCGGTGCAAATTTGGACTTTTGAAATAGCTGATCAAGCAAGTACTAAATTTTTAGTGGTGCAAATTACAAGATATGAGTAGGTAGTCAGCGGATTAATTGTGAAGACTGCGGACTCCACATTTATTGCAATGGAACTAAAATATATCCATAATCTACACATCGTGATTTTGGATTATCTTCAAGGAGAAGAAGCTTGACCAGCATATGCATATGGTGGCCAATACAGGTGGAATTCAATCTTGTAAATGACTGTAAGACCTTTGGTATCCACTGGAGACGATGTGATGTAGCCCTGCACGAACAGAAAATCACCGGTACCACCTACCACAGGATGATCGGCAGGCTTGATGTTATTTGTGCCACCAGCTATGGAGATTGAACCTTTGTGATGCTT
>JAOTAW010000201.1:17586473-17604783 GCA_025629945.1 Erythroxylum savannarum | reverse complement strand
CAACAAACTAATAACAAACTAAGTCTTAGGATAATGTTTGAACCATTCAAACATATCCTAGTCAAGTATCCTTATCATGCCCCCGTAAGATGAGGTGTCTCTGAGAGACCTTCATCTTATGTCTAAAATCCTCAAACTTGAACCGAGAGAGAGGTTTGGTGAGTGCATCCGCAACCTGATCATGAGTAGAGATGTGAGAGACTCGAAGCTGAGCCTGCTGGACTTGTTCCCGAACAAAGTGATAGTCAAGTGCTAGGTGTTTCATCCGTGAGTGATACACTGGGTTTGAAGAGACATAGGTAGCTCCTAAATTGTCACAGTAAATGGTTGGTGTGTCTGGGAGACGAACATGAAGCTCGGTAAGTAAATTGCGTAGCCACATAATTTCTGCAGCAGTGTTTGCAGCCGCTCGATACTCTGCTTCTGTGGAAGAGCGAGCAACCGTTCGCTAACGCTTAGAATACCAGGAAATGGGATTGGTTCCCAGATTATTAACATAGGCAGAGGTGGATGTTTTTGAGTCAATATCGCCTCCCCAATCAGCATCACTATACGCACTTAATGAAAGACGTTGGGAGGCACATAGCTGAAGTCCATATGCATGAGTATGTTTCAAATACCGTAGAGTCCGTTTCAGTTGTTTGAAGTGAGTGTTGGAAGGTCTATGCATGGACTGAGATAATTTGTTGAATGCATAAGAGAGGTCAGGACGAGTAATGGTAACATACTGAAGGGCCCCCAAAATGCTACGATAGAGTGTGCCATCAACACTAGCAGTACCATCATCTAGCTTCAAAACAGTGGATGTGCAGAGTGGAGTAGCACATGGTTTTGCATCAGCCATAGTAAACTTGTGAAGGAGATCGTGGATGTATCTTTGCTGAGACAAAAAAGGCCTTTGTTATTTTGAATAATTTCAATCCCCAAAAAGTAGCTTGGTGTGCCCAGATTTTTTAACGAGAATCTAGTGGAGATGGCATCCATAAATTGTCGAAGATGAGCTGTGGAGTTTCCTGTGAGAAGGAGGTCATCGACGTAGACAAGAAAGTACATGATGACCTGGTGATGATGATAAACAAATAAAGATGAATCACTAGCACTGGTCTTGAACCCATACTGAACTAGAAATCCCCGAAGTTCATTGTACCATGCTCGTGGGGCTTATCTCAACCCATAGATAGCCTTCTTCAGTTTGCAAACATGAGATGGATGATCCAGATGAACAAAGCCGGGAGGTTGTTTCATGTAGACTGTTTCTTCGAGATGACCCTGAAGAAAGGCATTGTTGACATCCATTTGATGTAGAGACCAACCTTGTGATAACGCCACAGTGAGAACAACCTTTATTGGGGGATGTTTGACTACTGGTGAGAATGTTTCATGAAAATCAACCCCGGGACATTGACTGTAACCCTTTGCTACCAGCCTAGACTTGTATCGATCAACTGAACCATCCGATTTGCGCTTCGTGCGAAAAATCTACATACATCCAACCACGTTCCGTGCTTCCGAAGCGGGAACCAGATCCCATGTGTCATTGCGAACAAAAGCATTGTATTCTTCAGACGCTGAAGCCCTCCAATGTGGAGAACGTAAAGCTTCGGCGATAGTCCTGGGTTCATCTGTAACGGGTAGTGGGTATTTGGTGACAGTGAATATTTTTGGTTTGAAAATGTTATTTTGAGCTCGAGTACGCATCGGATGTATGCGCGGAGGTGGTGGGTTAGTGTTTGGGACATTATTATTGGTAGGCAAAGATGTTGGTGCAGGTGGGTCGGGTGGTAAAGAATGATCAGACGAGGGTAGTATCCCTGCAGGTGGCAGCATTGTCACGGGACTTATTGGAATGATATGATGAGGTGGAGACGGAAAGGGAAGTGACGAAGGTGGTGAAGGCGAGACAGTGGAGGATAAGGAGGAGTATGAGAAATTATCATCAACAAATTTTACATGTCTGGATGTGTAGATTTTGTTGGTTTTAGGGTCAAGACAAAAGTAGGCAAATTGAGAAAGTGAGTAACCGAGGAAAATGTAGGGGATAGAGCGAGGTTGAAGTTTATGAGTAACATACGGTCGGAGCCAAGGAAAGCATAAGCATCCAAAAGAATGCATATGGTGATATGTGGGTGGTTTTTGGTGGAGGACCTCGTAAGGAGTTAGCATTTGAAGAAGAGGAGTAGGCATTCGGTTGATTAAATACACTGCAGTACAGACCGCAAATGACCAGAAAGTTGTGGGAAGATGACTGAAATGAAGGAGAGAACGAGCAGTCTCAATAATGTGACGGTGTCTGCGTTCAGAGGTACCATTCAGTTCAGGGGTGTGGGGTGGTGTGGTGAAGTGGGATATGCCATTTTTGGACAGAAAATATCGAAGCTTAATAAACTCGCCACCATTATCAGTGTATAGGGACATAATTTTCAAGCCAAAGAAGTTTTCGAAAACATATTTAAATTGTTGAAAAATGGAAAGAACATCAGATTTATTTTGTAGAGGATAAAGCCAAATATATTTAGAGAAATGGTCAATAAAAACAACATAATACTTAAAACCATCTGAGGAGGTGACAGGTGCTGGTCCCCATACATCCGAGAAAACCAGCTCCAGTGGCCGTGAGCTAGAGAGACGCTGACTAGAGAAGGGCAGTTTGTGACTCTTCGCGCATTCACACGAAATACACGCTGATGACCTTGGTGGACTGCTCTTGAGTTGCTGATGTGACTGAAGTACCTTGAAGATTTTGTTGGAAGGATGGCCAAGAATATGATGAAGAATATCATGACGAGGAATACTGGAAAGAAAAACAGAAGGTTGTGTTGATGGAAGATGGAGGTTGTATAAGTCACCGTGACAAGTTCCCGAAAGAAGTACTGCCCGCGTCTGTAAATCCTTCACCTGAAAAGCATTAGGAAATAGTTCCACCGAGACTTTATTTTGAGTACACAAACGTTTGATAGAAATTAAGTTACGGCTAATATTAGGAACATGAAGTACATCTTGAAAAGCGAATGTTTTTGTGGAAGTAGGGAGACAAAAACTACCCGTGTTTGATATTTGGAGATTGTGACCATCACCTATCTGAAGTTGATCATTACCCATGTACGGAGAGCCGAGAGTCAGGTTTTGTAGCTCGTTTGTGACGTGGTGCGAGGCTCCGGAGTCGAGGATCCACTGCTGTCCTTGATCAGTTCTTGGTGGATTGGTGCAGTAGGCAGCAGGAGCAGAGACTGTCCCTGAGTTCCCTGGAGTGCCAGTGCCATGGATAGGGATGACGGGCCAGAGGAAGCAGCGACAGAGTCCAGCGGCAGGCCACCAGTGCCGGATCCAGGCATGAATGTCCACTGTCCAGCAGCTCCAAAATGTGCCTGTGGAGTCTGCGAACCAGAATAACCAGAATAACGGCCAGTCCCATATTGATGTTGGTGTCCCCCACGTTTTCTCTGAAGCTTCCGACAGACCTTGGCAGTGTGTCCTGGCTTTTCACAAAATTGGCACACCACATTTCGAAAACTATGATTTGGAGCAGCGTACTGTGGTGATCCTTGTCCAGCTCGATGGTGTTGTGAATGGAAGTGTTGTCTGGACGGATGTTGTTACGAGCCATTCCAGACTCTAGCAGCTGCATTGGCAGTGAGAACGGAGGAACCGTGAAGCCGTCCTTGCCTGGATAGATACCCTTCATGATCAACAAGCTTATCAAACAATTCATCGAAAGAAATGGCAGTGTCTCTAGTGCGAATGGCTACACAGATTTCTTATATTCTGGTGATAGACCATTTAAGGTATGAATAACTAAATCTTCATCGTCAAGTGGGCCGTTTATTACAGCCAATTCATCCGCTATTCCTTTTATACGTTGTAGATATTGAGTCATTGATAAATCGCCTTTGGAAGCGGTGGTGAGTTGCTCTTTTAATGACATGATACGAGTCCTAGATCGATTGGCATACATCTTGTTTAAAAACGCCCAGGCTTGGGAGGAAGAGATCATCGAGCCCAGTGTGTTAATGATCGTTTCATCAACAGAGGCCGTTATTGCATGAAGGATGAGTTTGTCTTGCCGTATCCAATGTTTATATGCAGAATTGGTTTCAAGTGGACAAGGAAGGTTGCCGTCTACATAACCCATCAGATCATAACCGATGAGCAGTGATGAGAGCTGGACTTTCCAAGCTGGAAAGTTAGAACCTGTTAGCTTCACTCCAGATTGCATATTTCGTGCGACTACGCTGGAATTTCCATCAGCGATTGGCGTTGCATCTGGTGCCATGAATGAAAGATGAAAAAGAAAATAATAATAAGTGCCTTTAAGCGTTTGGCTCTGATACCATAAAGAGGTTCAGTCGTTATTAGAAATGAATGTAATGATTTTGTATTGTGTTGCGATCAAATACAAGAGCTAAATAAATACAGGAAAATCTGAACTGAAGATTCTAATCTCCAGGATTTGTTACAACAGAAGTTTGATTAAGTAAACAACAAACTAATAACAAACTAAGTCTTAGGATAATGTTTGAACCATTCAAACATATCCTAGTCAAGTATCCTTATCAGTTTAGAGATTTTAACTATGAAAATGAAACTACTTAAAGCAGCATAACCTATTTTGTCTTTTTTGGGCAAATGATTTACACACACCAAATACCACTAATCAACAAGTATAAAAACGATGATTGTTTTAAAAAAAAATACTACCACTGTATACAAAAAGAAAATACTACCATTATGCAAAAAAACCACAACACTATATAAAAATACACTAACCATATACGTAAAGCAAATACCATCACTTTATATATAATAATCTTAATCGGAATTCTAATAAGAAAGTTTTACCCAATTTAAGAAGTATTGTCTAAATTAAATATTAAATTAACTAAATTAATTTAATTTTGTGTATTATTAACAATATTTTAGTTTAATTTAATAAATTAGTGCACCATGATGATTGTCTTAGTATGAAAGATTTTGATATTTGGTTGATTATTTTGGTATTTTTAATAATATTGAAAATTTTGATTTAGAATACAATTTATTTATGACTTTATCATAATTAAATGTTAAAAACATAAGTCTCACTTATGATCTCCCTTATCTTTAAAAATATTTTTATTATTTTAATTCGTTTATAAAATATGTTAAAATTCTGTCAAGCTATTAATATGTTATTAATATATACTATTATATACTGACTATTAGAAATGAGGTTTGTATAATTTACCAAATCAACTATATTAACAGATTTTTGTTGAAGTATATTAATAATATTATCCTATTTTTTAAGTTCATAATATTATAAGGTAATTTAATAACAGCAGTATGTTTTTTCGGAGTGATCCCATAAGACAAGTTTTCATCCTTTACCCAAAATCAAACATAAAGACGGTAGTGTCTTTGTTTAGCTAGTTTGGTAATACTTGTTTTTGAATATACTCTGGAGTACTGGGCTTCACTAGCATCTGTTGTCTATCAATTGGTCCCATCTTTGTAAGTCTTTCAATGGTCAACTTTGATGCAACTTTCATTGAGTAAGCCTTTATGTAGTGAAAGATCTCTAATGGAAAGAAGAAAAAATTATGTGGAGTATGAGAATGGTAAAAAAAGGAAAGAACAATATGGTTGTTGTTGGCCATAATGCTTACAGTAAAAGTAGCAACATCATGAAATATGACAGTATCTAAGAGAACTGCTTGATGATTGAAAGGAGTGTGGAAAGGCTAGTGAAAAGTATTAAAAGCAAGACTAGATGAAGAAAATGATACTTTATATGCCTTTCTTGGGCCAGAAGAACATGGTTTTGTCATGCCCATGACTTTGATTGCTTAGAACACTTTCTAGTCAACTAACTGAAAAAAGGAATGTAACTGGGCGGCCTATTTACAAAAGGTTGAAAAAAAAAAAAAACAGAGAAATGAACACCAAAACTATAAGCTGGTGAACTTGAAGTCCACTGATAACATTTCATTCCTCTATCTAACAGACAATGACCAAGTGATGTAACAGATTAACCCAGTTGTTGCAGATCATTGAAGAAACGTCAGAGAAAAAGACTAACTTTTGTATTTGCTTCCCCTATTCACAACGACATTTCATTGTGCTCAATTCACAAGCACCATTAGTATTGCACTCAAAAGAAAAGACAAAAATTACAAATCATTCATCAGAAACTCAGGAAAACAAAAAGAGCCAATGGGTTTTAAACAATGGCTTTTTAGCTCATAATTTTTGAAATTAAATATGATGGGTAGGCTGTTGGCCTTGGCGAGATGTAGAAGAATGTGCAGAACTGGAAGAACTTCTACTTCCTTTCATTGCCTCTACCTGTTCCAGTACTTCAACCACTTCTTTCATGTGTGGGCGGTCTTTAGGATCAGGTTCCAAGCATCTCAAAGTTGTCTGTGCTGCCAGATGCATTGCCTTTGATGAATACTGGCCATCTATTCTTGCATCCATAATGTTCTTCAACTTTCTCTTTTGCTGGAGAGTCGGTTTCAGCCATTCAACCAAATTTTGCTGCCCTTGTGGCCGTTTTGTATCAAGTGCCCTTAAACCTGTCATCATTTCAAGCAACACCACTCCAAAGCCGTATACATCACTCTTCACGTACAAGTGACCTGTTGTTGTTCAAATTTTGGTAAGAATTTGATGATATCAGCAGTCTAAAATGTCGACATCAAGTTTTCAGTGTTTGAGCAGCATTTAATATTTACAGTTTTCATACCTCTCACAGTATCTTATTCCTGAACCAAGTATAGTCAGCTTACCAGTTTCTGACTGCTTAACCTTAATTGCCAGGCAGGATAACTTCTAAATTACAATGCTAAAGTTTTCCAAGTATACAGAATTACCTGTAGCTATGTATTCTGGTGCTGCGTAACCATAGGTACCCATCACCCTGGTGGTTACATGCGAGTCTCCACCTGAAGGTCCCAATTTTGCTAAACCGAAATCTGATATCTTTGCGTTGTAGTTCTGAATCAAAAAACAGAAAGAGAAACAGAAAGGGAAAAGAAAATGCAATGTTAGAAATTATCACTAAATCAAGATAAATGGTTTCTTCTTGCACAAAGGATATTCATAATGACACATTTTTGGTAGACTAAAAGTTGGCATTCCTGTTTCATAAAATGTTTCTTCTCATTGCACTTATGTGTATCAAAATTTAGCTTCATTCGTATCATAAATTACTCTATTCAGTACAGTTATAATTGTCTTTCGCCTTGCGAAAAATGGCACATTGCAAATAGTGAATGATAAAAGATTCAGGAAAGGTTTGAGGTGGAACTAACCATGTCAAGCAGTATATTTGAGGCCTTGAAATCTCTATAAATGACCTGCTTGTCTGAAGTATGAAGAAAAGCCAGACCTCGAGCAGCTCCAATGGCTATTTTGAGACGTAGTTTCCAAGATAAGGGTTCAATAACAGGTCCTGAAACACAAACACAACTCAGAAATGGACCGGCAGTAGTTTCAAATTTTCCAGAAATATTTCTTACTTCTGAAAAGATGATTTTCCAGGCTTCCTTTCTGCATGAATTCGTACACAAGGAGTAGCTCTTTGTCCTCTAGACAAAATCCTAGCAGCTTAACGAGGTTTGGGTGTGACAGCCTTCCTAGAAAGTCCACTTCCGACTGTAACATCAACAGATAATTAGCATCTGAAAGTCCCAACCAAGAATGGCTACATTACTTGTTCACCATTGAAAAGACAAATAAAAACGAAGAAATAAAAGCTGGAGCGTAAAGGAAAGTGGACTTCACACTGTCGACTTCCCGTCAAGAGCACGATAAAAAGTCGTATGAATGGGACCCCCCCGCCCTACTTTAGAAAATAATTAAAGGAAATAAACACTTTTCCCTGGTCATTCTCGTCTACCTGAATTCTGAAAGCAGCATTACGAAAATGGGAATCCAAAATCATGAAGTTAGTAATTCAGAATCTTGTTTTACCTTCCACTCGTTAAATCCTTGCATACTTTCAGAATTTAATTTCTTGATAGCAACCACCATCATAGTCCCGGCTTTGGAAGGGTTAAAAGTTCTCTCATCTATCGATCCTTTATAGACCTTGCCAAAACCTCCCTCACCCAACAAAGTGTCTGACTTAAAATTCTTGGTTGCACTCTTCAAATCTGCAAAAGTGAACTCCTTTAAGTCTGGGAACTCCAGTATTTGCCCATTACGAAGATGCTCCTCAATTCCCTCGCTCACAGCCTCAGAGAACTGACTTTTGTATCCACTGCTGCTGGTGGCCGAATTAGGAAACGTACTGTTGCCTGAATTTTGGTTGGATGTCCCTTTTGAACCCAAAACCATGCAAGGAGCATCAGATCAAGCAACAAAAACTAGCAAAAAACAGAGGGAAATAAAAAAGAAACAAACTTGCAAGACCCGGAAAGAGTAAAAGCAACCAAATAAATACCTGGAGTGCTAGAGGGATTGGTGTTGCTAATAGGGCTAGCATCAGAAGGAGATGTTAGACAATTGCCCATGTTGACCTTGCTTTGGATGCTATATGGGGATAGTCTAGAAGAAACCTTAAGCAAAGCAGAGTCTTTTGTATCAGTTAGGCAGAAGGCTTCAAGGCAAAAGCTGAGAAAGAGCCAAGAAATGAGGGAACAAGGAGAGCGAAGGAAAATAGTTTAAACAAAAGTTAGGCTTTGAAAGCTTTTGAATGATGAAGGCTTTACTCTTTTATGGTTGCTTTTCCAAGGCAACTTTCCATGTTTTGTCGTGTGTTGTTTTGTCCAAACTTTTTTGTTTAATTTGGTATAAACATTTAAGTATATACGAATCAGATTTAATAAAATAAAATAAGAATTGATATAGATGATCTGATCTGATCCACACACGTTATAGATACTGGCCCGCCGGCCTATCTATTTTCTGTTAAACAGCCTGTAATGACTAAAGTGTAAGCTCTTGTTGTCAACTGCCGTGTCAGTGGCCAATCATCCACATTTTAGTGTCAAATCGGTGTTAGTTAACCCTGACCAGCCCTTATTCTTCGTAATGTATCCATGAACAATCATTTAATTGGAATGTTCAAGTCGCATAATAAGGCATCATCTTTTAAATGTTCTTTTTTTTTTCTAATTTACATAAAAAATAAAAAATATATAGAAACTTCCTCTTAATTAGAATTTGAACCAAATGAAACACTTTTAATAAATCTCATTAAAACATTAAGGTTATAATCTCACCAAATGAAACACTTTTAATAAATCTCCTTAAAACATTAAGGTTATAATCTCACCCCAATTGTCTAGCGAGATTAAGAAATTATGAAAACAAAGACATTCGCCTGATTTATTGAACTAAAGTTTCTCCATTTATATCTAGTCAAAGTGTACTAATTTCCAAGTCTTACATATAAGATGAGTGGGAAACAAGGAAGTTGGATGCCTGGCACGCTGATTCCACCAATGAGACAATTGACTCCTAGTCGTAGAGTAACAAAAGATGTCATGGAAAATGATATTGCCATCATCGCCGTTTTAGGCACAATAAATACAAGAGGAACGTGTCATTCGGTTTCCATGACTTTGGCACTCGGAATCCACTCCTCTGTGGTCTTAGATTTTTCTCCTGTCTAAATCACATACCTCTCGTCTCGTAAAGATTACGAAACCAGCAAAGTATAATCCAAGAATCTTGGGGTTCAGACGATTGTATTTTTGTCACGTCGGTTTACGCTTAAATGTACATAAAAGGACATCTTATGAGGACAAAAACAGAGTTGAATCAGGCTAACAGAGTCAGAGGATGTCACGCCACAATCTTGTGTGTATCAGACAGTCAAAGTAAAATTTGGCATCTTTATAGACTCCGCAGCTCCATCAGAACAAAATCATGGCCAATTTAGCTCTACGCAGTGTTACTTTCTGGCAGGACATACTGGTTTACTTTGAAGCCATGCAGAGTCTTGGATGACCTTTTTATGCCTTTTTGCTTAGAATTGTGATAGATACGCACATACATAACGGTATCCGGTCAAAAAATTATGTAAATTGCTTAATTACAGCTGTAGTTTTAAATATATAATATAAGATGTGCGTTTAAAAATAAATAAAAACATAACTAATTACTCATTTTTATAGTAGTCGTAGAACCAGGTCAAATTCCTAATGAATTGAACATTAGTTTCTTAATTTCAAGCAATAAAATTAAATGGGGGAGTTTTTGATTAAATAACGAATTAACTAAAAATAAGACGAAACAAATTAAATCAACTGAATTTAAACATAAGAAGGTTAAGATTACCAAATTTCGATTCAAGAAAAAGATCTCTTTTAATTGTAACATTGATCATTGGTTTAAAGATAATATTTTATGATTCAAGCAGTTAGTTTGAAACATATTAGAATAGTCATAATAAGTCTCAAAATTTCCTAAACTAATTGGTTCAAACCCAACATCCAAACTAAAACTTATCATCTATTGACTGAGTGTGATAACATTTCATATCAAATAAATAATAGCAATAAGCTCCGTGAAAAAGATTAAGCCTTAAATTAAATAATCGAGATAGCTGCAACTATTCAATTTAGTTTTTTTGTTTATCATAAGTTAAATATGAAAATTCATAAATAACCGATTTACTACTTGTACCAATCCTTCATGACAATTATGGATTACTTAATTCCTGGATAGCAATAGAATAATCAGTATTAAATTAAATTGTCAGATTAATCGAATATCAATCATTCATGAAATATGAGAACTCAAAACAAAAAATACTTGAATTAAAACATAATTAAAAGTTTGAAACACAAAACCTCACAAGGTTACAACTAGAGTTGTGAATTCCCTTGAATCAAAATGATTGAATTTAGCCACACATGGCTTTCGCTCTAGTAACAAAGATAGAAGAAAGACTAAGAATTGCTAAAAATGTAAGAAAAGAGAATCTCTTTCTATTGTGAGAAACGTCCCTTTTAGGTTTTCTAATCTAATCCTAATCTAACTCTAACTTGTAAAGATGTCTATCTAAAATGAATTCAATATCAAACTCCTATATGATAGGATAAGAAGAAGTTTCCTAGTTAAACTCCAACTCTTCAAGTGATTAGTCTTATCCATTTCATCAATCTCTTCATCTTATCCAAAATTTGTCATTATCATCAAAAGAGTCCTAATTTAATGCAATCTCTACTTTGTATCTCCTAAAACAAAACAAACATTAATTTTAACATTTAAGTACAAAAATAAATTCAAAACAAAGAAGCTAATATCAAATAATTAGTCAAGATAAGATCTTATCAAATTCCTCCTCACCGGACTCATGCTTGTCTTCAGGCATACATCAATTCAATACATTAATCATCTTCACAACAACCTCTCATCTCCTTTCATGTCATCCAAAAATATCTAAAAGATAATCCACATTTAAGGGTTAAGATTAAATAACAACCGAGAGAATAAACACTCATAGGACACATTGTTAAAATATAGCATTACCTCAATTCCATCAAAATCAATTGAACAAGACTTGAAACCCTCGCAAGGATTTCACTTTATATGCTTAAAGTGTTTAGGGTTCATTAAGCTCTCAAATAAAAACATAACGAGTTATTTCGATAAGCTTGCTTAAGAATCATATCTCCACCACTAAACAAAATGAACCTAACATATAAATCAAAGGGACTTTATAAGGGTTGTAACGTGGCTTAGGTAGGGTATGACAAAAGGAACTTTTTGGCTAAATAAATTGAAGGGAATCATACGAACTCATCCACACAAGTTTCAACTTAAATCAAAATTCACTTGGTTCAAATGACATCTCTTTTAATTACTTTGTCTTTTCTTTTCCCTTTTTTCTCTCTTTTTTTCTTCTTTTTTCTCTTTTTCTCTTTTTCTTTTTCTTTCTTTTTTTTAAACAAAAAAATCAAAAAGGAGATTGTTTTTTTTACTTCTCCTCCATTCTGTAAAAAAATCAAAACAATGCAACTTGGATTGTCTAATTAACTTTTCATTGAAATAGTTAAAATCCTATGCAAATAATCTCGATACAATTCCTTCAATTTAAGGGTTTAAAATTATTAAGGTTATCAACAACAAAAAGGGTAATTTGGCTTGTATCAAGGTTATTATGCAAGAAAGAAAGGTTAAGGCTCAAATTGTTTTTCTAGGGATAAAGATTAAGGTAGGCTTGTTTAGGTCAAAAAATGGTTATCCTAAATACCCTCATCATCTTTATACACAAATTCATCAAAAATGTGGTCTCAACACGTATTCAAAAGCAAGTTCTAGCATAGACAAGCTATGTTTGATAACACACAATAAAAAGATATATATAAGCACATATGTGATGAATGCTCTTAGGCTCAAAGCTCACGTTGGTGTCAAAAATTGCATCAAGTATTGCACACTCTTCATTCAACTAAATCAATGAGATACCTGAAATAATTCAATGAAAGTGCTAATCATGTTTGTCTCTCTTATACATTAGATCTTAAACCAAAAATGTATCCTAACTTAAGAATTATTCATAAACAACAATCAGAAAATAATGAAGCTATCATGAGGACTATTAATATATGAACCAACATATCATGAGTCCAAGCACAAATCACAAAGTTTATCAAAATGAAAACACTTGCTTCCCCATACCTAAATCATACATTGTCCCTAATGTATGCATAAGATACTCACACTCAATAAAGTTAATCAAATAGAATAAATAATTGAGGACTTCCCTGAATGGTGAGCATCTGAACATTATCCACACACGCTTCTTTGTGGTACTGGTTTTCGAGTCTACAACAGATTCAGCATTCACCGGTGAGTTACCTTTTGCTGCGGTCTTAGTTGTAACTTTAGAACACCCCATTACACTAAACAAGATAAACAAAAATTACTTCAAAAAATTACCAACAACTTAATAATAATTGAAATTAAACTAAAAAAGATTAATTAAAAGTAATTAATAAGAAAGAAAAAAGAAAAATTAATTAAAAATAGTAAAAAACTTAAAAAAAAAAAGAAAAATGGGGTGTGAGTGCATTGTTGTTGTGTTGTAGAAAAGAGCTGTTGTGTATGGGAGGAGAGCGCTGCGTGTGTGTTGTACAATGGAGAGGGCTGTGTGCATGAGTGGTTATGTGATGCGTAAGTTTGTTGGTGCCTTGGGGAGGTAAGGTTACGTGAGTTGGGAGGAGGGGGTTGCGTAGGCTACTGGTGCGTTAGATGGCTTGCATCTGCATGGGTGTTGCTGCTTGGAGTTTGTGTTGCTACTGGGAGTCTGCATGGATGGATTGATTTGTTTGTGGAGGGTGTGGCTGAAGCGTTTAGTTAGTGAAGGGCTACGTTTTGCTTGTAATTTCCTGCAAAAAGGAAACATGCAGATTACGTTTTTAGGTTTTTTTAAAGTAAAAAAATATTTAAGTAAATAATTAAATGAGAAAAGAAAAAAATTTCAGAACACTAAATCACATAAGGCGAGATCTCGCCTTATAAGATTTAGTAGTCTAGAATTTTAAGGTCTTCACTCCATAACACTAAATTACATAAGGCAAGGTCTCGCCTTATGAGATTTAGTAGTCTAGAATTTTAAGATCTCCTTTTTCCTTTAGGCCAATAAATTTATTTTGAAAAAGCAATTCAATGCAAGTTATATATAACTAAAATAAAATAAAACAATCATATTTTGGGTTGCCTCCCAAAAAGCGCAATTGTTTAACGTCGTTATGCTCAACGTGGCCGGTTATTCCTAAACTTCTATGTAATTGCAATTTTGTACTCCTTAAGTAGTGTTACTAGCCTTTCCTCTTGCTCTTTAGTCAACCTTTTTGAAATAATTGTGGGTAATGACTTTCTATGACCTAAATAGACATACTTTAGGCAATCAGGTAATACCTTTAATTTTATCTTCGGAGCCTACAAAACAGAAGGTAAGATTTTCTTATGAGTTATAGTAAGTTCACCATTTAAAGTTTTTGAATCTATTAGCATTGTTGACAATGATTCTACAACTTCATAAGTTTCGTCAATTTGCTCGTTCACTCCAATTTATCCTTACACTCCAACTTATCTTCAACACTCTCTTCTTTAAACATATCCTGCACAAGTGAATCCACAATATCCATATGATAAACGAATTGAAAATCATTCGGGTACTTCATTGCTTCAGAAATGTTGAACTTTACTATTTCTCCATCAAACTCTACAGAAAGAGTACCCTCATGCACATCGATTATTTTTTTTGGGTAAATCAGAAGAAATTTTATACAAAATAATATAAAGTTATATACATGGCTATAAATTCCAAACCAACAACCCTTTGCTACCAAAAGGCTTTACAAGACCTAACTTCCTAATTCTTTTCCACACCCAGTCCACCATATTCGATGCTACCTTCCTTCCAATTGATCTTGCTTATCTAAAATATCAATGTCATCTATAAACACCATTAAACCCACAACAATATCCACTAGTATAACAAGCAAAATTTTTACATCACATACTAAGTTTTCAGCCCAGAACCGTATAAGATGAGTTAGTATGAGTGTATGTCTTTGTTTACTGTCAAGTTGGTCCACCTCTCGCATATCCTTATTTCTGGGAAACTGTTGGTCTCCATCCAAGTGAATAGTCCAGGTGTTGTTATAAAGGAACTGTCAGTGCTTGTCCAGTCCTTGCTACATCTACTGATTCGACCAGGCATTACTTTGGGTTGATTTCCTTGTGCTTAAGTGAGATTTGATGCCCACTTATAGGCAACCTGAAATAAAAACCTGCACAGAAAATTGCTAGAGAATAAAACCATCCCACTCTTACCTTCTCTCGGTGTTTGAACGAAGATGTTCCATAACTTGGAAGATTGCTCTCGCGTTTAGGCTCCTTACCTCCAAGGCTTCATCTTTGAAGGTTCTAGCATTCCTTTCACCCCATAGGTTATAGATAGTAACCAAAAGGAGTATGGTGAAAAGATTTGTGTCACAGTTTTGGATATTTACTTGTTGTTTGAACCAATCCGGAATGGAGTAAAGGTTGATTAAGTGAGGAAAATGTATCTAAAAGTGGTTAAGGCAATTTACCCAGACTACTTTAGAGAAAGAACACTGAAAGAACAGATGCTCTGTGGTCTCATTATCTGAAATACACAGTGAGCAATGGTTTGGTGTTTGAAGGTATAAGAGCTTATCCCGAGTTGGCAATTTTTTAAGAAAAGATAACCATAATATGAAGGAGCACCTAGGGCTATTACTTTTACACCAGACCAGGTTGTGCCAAGAAACCTTCTGAATTGAGGGTCTCAAGAACTTGTAGGCTGAGTTATTGGTATACTGTTTTAAAGGGCTAGCCATCCATTCCAAACAATCAGGGCTAGAACAATTCGGAAGGTAAGGTAGAGGCTCAAGATTTCTGAATAGGTTTATCTCTTGTCAGCACCACTCATTAGGTTTGATTACTGCTGAAACTGTAGTTATCATAGGAAGCTCTGACCCATTGATCAATCTCGGTGTGTATAAATTCTTCAAGATTTCTCTAGGGTGCCATGGATCCTACCATAATAGAGTAGTGTGCCCATTTCCTATCCTAAATCTGAATTGGTTCCCTAATTTATCCCTCGTTAATAAGATCTTTCTCCAACTCCAAGAGCTATTATAACTAGGAAGAACAAACCAAAAGTTTTTTCTTTTCAGAATAATTGTGTGAACCCACTTAACCCACATTGCTTCTTTATCATGAAACAGAAACCAGATTCTTTTCCCTAGCAGCATAGTATTCCAAGATGGAAGATGTTTAATATCTAAGCCTCCCTCCCTCTTCGGCCTACAAAGATCACTCCACTTAATTTTTGCATGAGAGTTAATAGTGGTCTTTCCAGCCCACAAGAAGTTCCTAAGTTTTGATTATATTTCTTTCAGGATTGAAGATGGAAGGATAAAGAGAGAAGACCAATAAAATTGGAAGGTTGAGAGGACTGAAATCACTAATTGGAGCCTACCAGCATAAGAGAGGTGTTTATGAGTACAATTATTAACCTGAGATCATTTTTTTCTAATAAGGGTAAACACTCCCTTTTAGACAATCTTCCAGTTACAAGAGGTACCCCCAAGTACCGGAAGGGAAGATTTCCTTGCTTAAGACCCGAGATACCTTCTATTTGAGGGCTCAAAGGCTCCATATCAGGGGATAAGAAAAACTTACTCTTGGTAGAGTTCATGTGCATACCAAATAACTTAGAAAAAGTAGCCAGACAATTAACAAATGTTTGCACTGAGTTTAAGTCAGCATGGCAAAACAACAGTAGGTCATCGGCAAACAGTAAATGGGTAAGTTGGAGAGGTTTACACCTCCAGTGCCATTGGAAAGAAGGACTCCTAGTGATGCATTCATGCAGACTCCTCGACAGAGCTTCCATACAAATGATGAACAAGAGTGGTGAAAGTGGGTCTCCTTGTTTGAGGCCAGATTTTCCTCTAAAGAATTTGGAAGGTGATCCATTGATTAGAATAGAGTAGGAAGGGGAGGTTATACACTCTTTGATCCAGGCTATAAACTTTTGAGGAAATCCTATGGCTCCTAATGTATTAAGGAGGAAGTCCCAATGAATGAAATCATAGGCTTTTTGAAGGTCCACTTTGAAAGCACACCTGTTGTGGTTGTTTGAAAGATGATAGTTCTTAAAAATCTCTTGAGCTATCAATATGTTATCCCCTATTCGACGATGTTTGATAAAAGTACTTTGATTGGGACTGGCAATGTGAGAAAGGGTCTCTCTAAGCCTATTTGCTATGATTTTTGCAATCACCTTATAAATCATGTTGCAACAAGATATAGGCCTATAATCTAGTACAGTGGAAGGGTGAGCTTTCTTAGGGATAAGAGTGATAAAAGTGAAATTGAGTTCTTTTAGAAGTTTACCATGATGAAAGAAGTCCTGAATTTCCCTAGTAACTTCCCCTCCTACTATAGACCACGAATGCAAAAAGAAAAAAATCATTGAACCCATCTGGCTAGGAGCCTTATGAGGATTAAAGGATTTAAACACCTTCCTAATCTCTTGTGCTAAAACTTCAGCAGTGA
The DNA here is from genome assembly GCA_025629945.1 of Erythroxylum savannarum. Classification (NCBI taxonomy): domain Eukaryota; kingdom Viridiplantae; phylum Streptophyta; class Magnoliopsida; order Malpighiales; family Erythroxylaceae; genus Erythroxylum; species Erythroxylum savannarum. Next base: position 17,587,752 of record JAOTAW010000201.1, on the reverse strand, counting down.
GGGATTCTAAGAGATTTTCTGGTAAGGAAGGAGAGAACAGATTGTCCACAAAGTCGTTGGAAGGGAGGAGGTCCTGTGTATCCCCAATAGAAGCTTGAAAGAATCCAATGAACTGATCTTGAATCTCTTCAAACTCAACAATCCTATTCCCATTTTCCACTACTAAAGAGTGTATGTTGTTTCTATTTCTGTGAGCTAAGATAGAATTGTGGAAGAATTTTGTGTTCCTATCTCCTTCTCTAAGCCATTTGATACGGGAAGACTGCCTAAGGAATGATTCCTGGTCATCGAGTGCTTTAGTTAAAGCATTTATAGCTTCAGCATCCGTAGTCACCAATTGAGGATAGTTAGGCAATAACCTTCTTTGATCTTGAATAATATTTAGAGCTGCTTGACATTTCTCTACTCTATCATTGACATCACCTATTTGCCTCGAATTAATATTTGCCTCGAATTAAGACTTTTAAGAGCTGTTTTAATCAACTTGAGTTTGGACACTACACAAAATATGGGGGTGCCCTGGACTTGAGTGGACGAAGCTTCTTGTACTGTCTGAAGGAAGTGTGGTTGAGAAGCTAGAAAATTTGAGAACCTGAAAGGTGAAAATCTCCTCTAAAGATTGGCTAAGGTCTTTACCACAACTGGAGAGTGGTCAGAGAAGTTTGGGTTAAGGAAAATACTAACGTCCTGTTTGGTTCAAGAAATGGAATAGATATGGAATAGAATAGTTATTCCTAGGAATAGAATGAGTATTACTTTGTTTGGTTTAAAGAATAGAATAGATAAAGAATTTCTATTCCAATGTTTGGTTTGAAAATATAAACTTGGAATAAGAAATGAATAAGTAACAAAAAAAATCAAAATGTCCTTATTATTATTATTATTATACAAAATTAATTTCCTTATTATTATTTTTATTATCATTATTATGCATAATTAATTTTCTTATTATTATTATGATTATTAAATGTATAGTATCTCTCTCGTATCTCAATAACACTGTGCAATAAAGCAAATAATGGTACTAAAAAACAACATAACTTTTTTATCAATAGATATTGCTATGCATCAGTATGGAATGTTTGACTTAACATTTAAAAACAAAACTGCAGAAACGAGTGATAGCCCATCACATTCATCTGTATGTTGTGAAGGAGAACAAATAAAGTAAAAAACACTATACTGGTATGGGCTGATTACAACAGCTGGTATCTTCAGTTTCCGAGTAAGAGGCCTCCATGGTTTGTTCATCAAATCCTTGGGTTCAACAGTATCATCA
>JAOTAW010000201.1:17390812-17405366 GCA_025629945.1 Erythroxylum savannarum | reverse complement strand
CACCCGCTAAGGAGGGAGAAACTACCTTGGTCTCCAAGAGACCAACCAATCCAAGATCGTGATGCCGAATCCAATCTCTAACTGCGCACTGAGTGTGAGGACCATTAAGGCCCTTAATATTCCAACTTCCTATCATAGGAAATGGAATATAAACCAAGTCGGCAGAAATCAGAGAGAGGGGGGGTCCCCTCACTCACACCATCATCCGTCAACCCCCGAATAGGGATAGGTGAGTCACCAAGAGGAAAAGCGCCAAAATGGCAAGCAAAACGAGAGCCATGGCTGCTACTGGGGATAGAGGCCTCAGTACCGAGGAGATAGGGCATCCTTCTAGGTGGGGACCTCATCGTGGTAGAAACCTCCGGACTAGGCGTCCGACTCGGGCTAACGGGCATCTGTGCAGGCTCAGGTCGACATGGAGCTGGTGGGGTCCGAAAAGTAGGCGCGGTAGCAGGAGCAGCTGAGGGGCCCAAACCATCCGAAATAGGAGGCTGTATCACATCCTTGGCCACGGGGGAGGCGATAGATGGAACTCGAAGCTGAACCGGGTCAACTACCTGAGGTACAACCGGAAGGGGCGTAAGAGGCAGACTGGGTCGCAGCTCAGAGGCAACAGGAGCAACAGGGGCAACAGGGCTGTAGCACTCCACAATAGTAGCAACAGGGGCAGCAGGGGACCCCAAATCAGCTGGTGGGGGGATCGAGATAGCTTCCCTAACTAAAGGGGAAGGGACAGGGGAACTCGGTAACGGATCGATGGTCCGAGGGCGCTGATCGAAACCCACCTCAGTAGTGGGGGCAACAGCCGAAGGCGCGGCAGGACCAGCTGGAACGACAACCGGGCGCACTGGGAGTGGTGGGGGGTACAGGAGTGGCCAAAAACACTGCACTTGGAACACCGCTTGGGTGTCCACTCATACTCCACGCGGATAGGGATCAGATCCGGGCTGAAGCTACTAGAAATCTCCAGCTCATAGATAGGCTCAAAAGCCGCCGAGAGCTCAACGCAAATTCTGGCATAATTAAGGCGTGTCTTATCAAGAGTATACTGATCGCAATCCAGGGGCCGCCCAAGCTGGCGGGCTAGGAGGCCAAAACCTTGCTCACTCCAAAATGGTAACGGCAAGTCATGGAGGCGTACCCAAACGGGCACGCGAGAAACTCGCGTCTTGTCAAAGACAAAACGAGGATGCCACTGTTGTAGGACCAAAACTTTCTCACCGAAAATCCAGGGGCCCTTATTGAGGATCGACTGTAAAGCCTCCTCCGAACTGAAGCGAAAAAAGAAACCGGTGCCGGTGGAAGTGACAGTCTCAAGACCGAGAGTCTTCCAGGCCCGTAATGCCAAATTTTGCATGGCTAGAAAAGGCATATTGTGCCCAGGAAAGAAACCAACTAAACATCGGGCCCAATAATGGAGGCCACCAGCGAGAACTGCATCCGGGATCTCAACGGGCCCTTGCGAAGGGGTATGCGTCAAGCCCGAAAATATAGGTCGCGCATTGGGTGTTGAGATACGGATTTTATCCGCCCAAGAGAAATCGGTTTGTGATTTGACCGATTTCTTAGAAGTCTGCTTAGGAATCTGTCTAAGAGTGCCTAACTTCTCAGGGGCATGCATAACAGGAGTAATATTGCAAGTAATAACAGTGGTAGAATGAGTAAAACCTCCGCCATGGATTAAGGGGCCAGTGGGTTTGGACTGGGCTGTGGGTCCAGTTGAAATGGGCTGCTGCTGCAAGCTATTGGGGGGTGTTCGGCCCCCTCCAGAATTCTGCTCTGCTCCATGGTGTGGGAATGGGCCGCCAGGCAGCCCAACCAAAGGGCCCGAAACAGGCAGCCCATGGGAGGAGAGCTGTCGGCTCCCTCCTCCAGCAGAAGACGAAGGGGCGGGAGTCATCGCCTTGCCGGAGATAGGAGCAGCGGAGGGGAGAGACGTCGCCGGTGGAGCAGGCGGTGGCTGGGGGGCAGGCGGCGGCACAGGAGGCGTCGAAATAGGAGGGAAGGCATCTGGAGAAAATGCGAACTCCGTCCCCGTCAACGACAGAGGCAAAGGCTCCCCGATGCCGCCGGCGATCCCAACGTCGCCTCCGAGTTCAACATGAAGGGGGGGAGATAAGGATGATGGTTTGTGGGATGGAGGAAGGGAGAGTGACGGTGAAGGAGAGGGTGGGGGTGAATCAAGGCCGACGGTGTGGGGGAATGCGGGTGTAGATCTACGGCCGGAGAGAGGTTGTTGGGTGGAATGGCTGGTAGGGGTGGGTAGATCGGAGAAGTGCGAGTCTGGTGGTGTAGGCGGCGTGGCAGATGGACGTTGGAGGAAGTCGCCGGCGGCGGCAGAGGCGGCGGCTGCGGCGCCGGGCAGGATGTTGACAGAAGAGGACAGTTGGGTAGTGATAGCTGAACGGGGGGCGGCGCTGACAGTGGCTGGTAGTTGACTGACTTTGACGGAAAGGGTTTTGGTGGATGTTGGTGGCCGCCGAGCTTGGCTCTTGGTTGGGATAAGTCAAAACAAAAATCAACCTTGTGATACATTAGAATCTCAATTCAATTTCAACTGCCAAGAAAAGATTTATCTCCTTATTTGAAGTCAACTCGGAATAGGTTATTAATTCTTCATTTTCTCCCTCGTTAACGGCTTAATAATTATTTTGATTCTATATACCTACTTATTAATTTAAAAATAAGTGTAATAAATCACAAAGAAATCTCCTATTTTGGACATTAGCTCCCCACATCACCATCGTGAATGATGGAACTACGTACATACATTTATGTATATATAGACACAGAAGCGTGCAAGACCACCATCTATATAGTTCTGAACTCTCATATTCTCTCTGGTTGATCATGGACAACATGGTTATACAACAGAAACTGGAGAAGAAAACCAAAGGCAGAAATAAGATTGAGATTAAGCGAATAGAAAAGGAAAGCACCCGGCAAGTGACCTTCTCAAAGCGTCGGGCCGGTTTGGTCAAGAAAGCAAGCGAGCTCAGTCTCTTATGTGGTGCGGAGGTGGCCATTATAGCTTTCTCTCCCGGTGAAAAAGCTTTTTCCTTTGGTCATCCCAACGTAGACTCCATTCTCGATGCTTACCTGGATAACCAGAGCTCTTACTTCGGCAGAGACTTGGAGGTCTTACCAAGCAGTAAAAACCCTCAAGTTGAAAAGTGGAACAAAGAGTACGAAGATGCTTTGAAGCAACTTAAGAAGGAGAAGATCAGATTGGGAATGATTGAAGAGTGGAATAGGCTAAGTCATGAGAGTGATTTGCATGGAGAGTTTTGGTGGGATAATGAGAGTGTTGAAGAGATGGGGTACGAGGAGCTGAAGGCCTACGTTATGGCCCTGCGCGAGTTGAGGAGGAATGTGACTGTTAGGGCTAATGAGTTGCTATTGGGGTGTTGTTTCGGCTTTAGCGATGGTGGTTTTCAAGGTGATGGTACTGCCGCCAATCCCTCAGGTTCCGGTGGTAGGGCTTTCTGAAGTGATAGCATATATATATATATAGCTGATTTTCATGGAATGATCTAATTAGCGGCTGATATAGTACTCTTTCGAAGTAGGGGTCTTGTTTTTCCCTCGATTCTTCATAAGATTCTCGATTCTCTGGGGCTAAAATATAAGTGATTAGGTATTCAACTTTTGTTATTTGAATTGTACAGAAAAAAAGTTGTTCTATTTCAGTTTCGCGTTTATAGATTTACCATCTGATATAAAAACTATGAATAGAAAAATAGTGCCTTTTTAAGCTTTTTTTTCTTCTTATGATCCCATAAATTAAAAACAACCAATCTTGATTGATATAGATGATCAATTTTCTAAGTTAAAAATGCAATCAAATATTCCAGTTGTAACATAATGAATATCAATTAGCCATCTTGAACAATCTTAGTTATGAATATTTCATTATTCAGTCACACTACTTTATGATTAAACTCATATGCTGTTTGAAAGATTTTCCCCTTGTTCATCTTTGAAACTTGGCATGCTTTACATGGTTAAACTCATATGCTGTTCTCGCTTCATTTTGAGGCAATTTCTGCTGCAACGCCGCCTTCGGCATCATCGTCATCCCTACCATCATATGTGATGGATCTTTCTTTCTCCCTCTCTCAAACCCAGATCGTTAACCGTAAATGGAAAATGCATCTGGGTTCTTTAGTCCTTCAGTTCCAAGTCCAGGGAATAGGATTAAGCCTTTGGTAGGCTTTCCTGGATCTGGGTTTTGTTCCATTGATGGAATCTCCAAGAGGGTGCTGTGCTCCAGCAAGGTTGAAGGCGCAGATAAGCTTTCCCCTTCCCAGTCGCGAGCGCCTAGGTTAGTGTTTTAGCGATTTAATCAGATGTCGCCGACTTTGAGAGGTTCTACACCGACTTTGAGAGGTTCTAAAAATTGCGCTGTAAAACACTCGATCATAATATGGATCTCGTCCACATCGGCAGGGATCTCGAGCTTTTTGTCCAGGTTTTTTTTTAATTATTGTTATAATTATTTTGTGATTTAGAATTGGGCTTTTGAATTTGTGTGATCGCATATTTTTCGCTTCTGGTTGAATGTGCGCTTGCATTTTGTTGATCTGGAAAATGGAAAATTTTGACTGGAGCTTGACCTGAAGGAGAAAGGATCTGGTGTTCAGGCTGTATTGATTTGCCTTGTATTTCTCTAGAAATTCCTAACCGTATATATCTGGAGTATAAAAATGGTCTACAAGCCCATCTCGTGTTGGAGCTTAAGTGGAAATATCCAAAATGGATCTCAAATACAATGCAAATAGAATCCGATCCTCCTTCATTTCTTTGTAGTTTCTTTAATATTTTTTCTAGAATACTATTAGCAAGTTAGATGTAATTTTTTTCCCATTCAGGACTCACATTAAGCTATATGCTTATATCTAATTATAACTGTGAATTTAAATTTTATAAAGGTATGTAACTTTATGCCATTTCGTAAGATAGATCATGTATTCTACAAAATCAAATTTATACGAAGAAGTTAATTGTCTGGGTTGTCTAAAAATAACTTTTCTATTTCAGTTGGTTGAAAAGCAAAGGCTGATTGAATTTGCTGATGCACTTCGAAGCAAGCTTTGCTTCTTTGACGAGTTGGAGAATGTAAGTTTGGATGTAAATACATTCTCCGTTTCAGTTTCTTTGAAGTTACTTTTCTGTCTTTGGCTTTATTCTAATGACAAGTTCCTTTCTCCTTTCTTTGTATTGTTTGGTAATGTCCTAAAGTGTTGTGCCAAAAGACTTCAATTTAGGTTTTCTTGACATATTGGAAAAGGTCTGGCATTGAGGCTGTACTGATTAGCCTTGTATTTCTCTAGAAATTCCTAACCGTATATATCTAGAGTATAAAAATGGTCTACAAGCCCACCTCGTATTGGAGCTTAAGTGGAAATATCCAAAATGGATCTCAAATACAATACAAATAGAATCCGATCCTCCTCCATTTCTTTATAGTTTCTTTAATATTTTTTCTAGAATACTATTAGCAAGTTAGATGTAATGCTATGATGAATTGCTATACTTTGTGATGGTGACGAAGATTGATTCAATACTTGCTGACTTCTTTTAGTTTCTATAGTAGCTTCAATGACAAACCTATGTATACGGATCTCCTCTTTTCTGATAGACAGATTAATCATATAATAGATCTTCTTGTTATTGGTCATCTGCATATGAATCCTAGAGCAATCATTTATGTTCCAGGAGTTCATTTCACTGATCATGAGGATGTCTTTGTTTGTTAAAATCTTGCTTATGATGGAGTTCAAACTTGTACCTTGCACTATTTAGACGCTGTTATATTGGATTATTTATTTTGATGGATTTCAATTATGTGTACGCATCTTGCAGATTTCTACAAATTTTTATTCTCGAAGCATGTTATACGGTTACATCCATATGATACCTCAAATAAGCGACTGGACGACGGAATTACTGGTAAGGGTAGGAATTAGATTGATAACTCTGGCGTATGACATGTGTTCTATATCTTATCTATTGTATAATAGAGTATTCCATTCCAACTAATTGCTTCCAAATTATGTGATGTTGGCGTTATGACTTCAATATGTTGCACAATGCAGCAATTTTTCAGAGGATCAAATGTTTATGTTCATGCTATTAATTGTTCTTTGAATTAGTTTTATCTACATCCATCCTCTTTCTCACTTTATGTGAGAATCAAGGTGGATGTGATTTGAAGTTGTTTTATCAGATATGAGAATTAACCACTCTCTTTTAATAGTTAAGCAATTTAGTTGGAAAGATGGGTTGCATTGCAGTCAGTTTCTACTTTTCCTTATGTTGCTACTTTTGCTAGCATTACATTCTAATCTCTTTGCCACTAATCTTTCTCTCTTCCTGATCTGCTCTCTCCTAGTATGGTATATGTTTACAATATTAGTTTTATATATACACTGTGGATTCACTTTTAAGTGAGAAGCTAATGAATATCCTTAGGTTTGAGACATCCACATACTGTGCCTGTTCCTCGACCGCCATCTGCTGCTGCACCGAGACCACCAAGGCCACCTTCTGTTGCTCAAGCTGATGTAAAGCAACCTCCTCAGCCAAAGCCCAAGGTTCCTGCGCTGGAAAAGCTTCTAGTGGATCAGCTAAGCCAAGAAGAGCAGCTAAGCCAAGAAGTTTCTGTATGTATGTCTAGGAAGCATTTGTAGTTGGTTTTACTTTTTAAAGTAGCATTAGTAAAACTATTGATGTCATACTCCATTTTGAATTGAAATACCTTGATATTATTCTTAAACATATATATGTATATCTACACCTTCTCTCTCTCTCTCTCTCTCTCTCACACACACACACACACACACACACATGCATATGTGGGGATGCTTGAAAGTTTTGTTCCTTCTATAATTGAAGGTTGAAGAGTTGGAGAAGGAAATATTGGATTCTAGACAGAAGGTTGAGTTCTATCGTACCAAGATGCAGGAAATTGTAAGTGGGTCCTGACTTCTTTTTTTTATTTCAGTTGAAGGGGTTCTTTTTATTATGATAGTCATAATATGTTTTAATTTTCTTCTCTTGAAATATTTTCCTATATGTGGCTAGAAGCTTTGAGTTCCAGATGCAATCTTTTATCACGATTGTATTCTCATTTGATGAACGAAAGTGTGATTGGCTTTTATTTGTTTTATTTATGCTTGAGTCCTATAGAACTTTCCTTGCATCATCGACTCCAATATGATAATCAAACTGCTTAATTCATACCTTGTTGATATCATGGATTGTGTTAAGATCATGGATAAGAATTGTCAAAGTTTGTAATAAGTAGGGTTGGTATAAAAAAGGTAGGTGTAATTGACTTAAGAAATTCCAAATGTGATCTACATGGTGAAAACTCAAGTAATGAATGATTTCATTCATTCAATTTTTGTAAACTTATCAACATTTTGCTTTGATAATGTTAAATATAATGGAATGGCATGCTCAAAACTGCATCCCATGGTCAACTTTTTGATTATTTGAATGAAAAAAAGCTTGTCATTGTTTAATTTTTCTTTTCTTAGTCAGTCGACTTGATGATTGCTTATTATCTGATTGCTAATGTTTTCAAATTTCAGATTTTATATAAAAGTTGTTGTGATAATCAACTCAATGAAGTCACTGCATGGGTCGCTGGTGACCGGCATGAGGTATCTTTTACCCACTTGATGATTGACATATGTTTTCCATGGCTGCATATTTCTACTTGAACTAATCAACTAAAGTTCTGATCAGGTTGATGCTTTGGAGAGGAAATATATAGAGAAATACAAGCAGTCTGGAGATGTTGCATCTAGATTAACCATCGAGGAAGCAACATTTCGTGATATTCAAGTATATGCTTTTTCTTCTTTTCTTGCTCACTTGTTTGGATGTAGTGGATCACTTTTGGCGAGTTTTACCACCAGTACTTGTTGAACCAATAATATCTTATTACATTCAGGAGAGAAAAATGGAACTATACAAGGCAATTGTTAAAATGGAAGAAGGAGGCACTGCTGCTGATGTCCTTAAGGTGATTCATGGTTGTAGTTCACTGTCTGTGATTGTCTAGAAACCAGCTTTAAGTCCTGGTCCACTGTTTTTTCAGGAACGAGGAGAGCATATCCAGTTGAGCCTCGAAGAACTAGTGAAAAGTGTGAATGAACGTTGCAAGCAATATGGCTTGCGTGCTAAGCCGACCTCACTGTTTGAGCTTCCCTTTGGTATCTTCATGACGCATCCCATTTTTAGCTCCTGTAGATTATTGGTATGCTTGTACTGTTGGCAATTATACAAGAAAGCTCCCTTTTGAACAATATTGCTGTGATTCAGTATTCTGATATAATTTTCAGCTGAATTTATCATTTAATTTGTCTATTTGAATGCTACAGGCTTTAAAGATGATTTGTTGTGTGAGAGATGAATTTTGATCATGACCTATTAACTTATTTTCTCTGACTGATTCTTGGATTTTGGTTTGTCTTTCCAATAGTAGTCTTCTTTCGTGATTTCCTTCAGATAGTATTATGCTACAGGACGAAACAGCACTGTTTTAAGGATTGATAAACTGCATTAATTTTCAGTTGATAACTGAAAACTGCAACTATCTTTTTAAAAGAAGCTTTTGTTGATATTATTTTCTATTTAACTGCATTAGTTAGAACTTGTTTGTTACTAGACATAGCTGATATGGAATCATCTTACATTCAAGGCACTACTTGCATTAATGTGCCCTACGATCTTGTAGCTGATCAAGATATTTAAATTGGGAGATAAAGTGCATGCTTTTTGTGTCTTTCTTTTGCACATATTTTACAGTTTGCGTGTAGTTCGTGTATTCTGTTTTAATGCTAAATTGCTTGGACAATATATTTTTCTTCTTTTTGATTAAAAATAGTTTAAATAGTTATCTGTTTTTTTCCTGCTGAGTTTCTTTTATTATTATCTTTCTTGAGGCTGGCAACCTGGAATACAAGAAGGAGCTGCTGATTGGGATGAATACTGGGATAAGTTTGAAGATCAAGGTATGCTGAACAGTTTCCTACTGTATGATGGTTTTATTGCTTTTTTGATATAGGAACCTAGTTAAATCTATCCAGCCATAAATTTTACTTTATTGAAGAATCTATATGCTTTCACTTGGAGTGTAGACCATTTCTTCTTTAGTTTTGGCTCTGAACTTCTTCAATGGGAAAACTGTTTTTTGACCATGTTCAGGGTACACATTTGTTAAGGAGCTTACTTTGGATGTCCAAAATGTTGTAGCCCTTCCAAAACAAAAATCATCTTCAGTTGGGAAGGAAACAACTTCCACTAAAGGTGATGCCAAGGAGTCACCCTTAAATGCAGACTTGAAGTCAGAGGAGCCAAGCTCAGGCGAACTAAATTCTGAGAAAGAATCAACACATAATCAAAATCAAAATGATACGGTAGGAAGTCCTTAAAATCCTGGGAGGAGAAGTGCAACAAAAAGTCAAGAAATCCAAAATTCTGCATTTAGAGAGAGTGCTGGTGCAGAAAATTCACCTCATTCTAAATATTCCGGAAGGTGCGGTTTAGTTTATGATTTTTCTATATCTGTTGCATCACTTTGATTTGTGTGTGCACTGACACAATGGATTGTCTCTGCATCTCTTGGTTGCAAAGATAAGACTGGCTTTTCCTTTTCTAACTTTTTTTATTGGGAGCTTTAAATGGATAACTGAAGTTTGTTCATACACTTTGTGCAGTGAGGGAGGGGATGCTGAGTCTGTTCTTTCCAGTGACAGAAGTGTTGATGACTCTCGTTGGGGTGCATTTGACTCTCATTATGATAAAGAATCAGTTTGGGGCTTTGGTAGTGGCAAGGTTAGTGAACTTTCTAAGGTTTGATGTTGGCAACTGGGAGTCATTCGTAGTGCATTCCAGAATTATGCACATTGTTTTAAGCTTATTTAAAACTTGTACATATCCACGTGTTTAAACAAATGTGCAGAGTTGCACGTGACCATAACTTATGCATAAATTCTGAGAATGAACTTTCTTTGGTGATTATTTTGGACTTCTTATAACTGGCAAAAAATTGGAACTTTTAAGTTCTTATTCTGGTGATTATTTTGGACTTCTTATAACTGGCAAAAAATTGGAACTTTAAGTTCTTATTCTTGAGGACGTAGTGATTTGATTGACATGGCAGTCCTTTCATATTCCTATAATTATTTCTTCTTCCTTTTCACCCCTATTTGTTCTATAGGAAATGTTGATTTATCCTTCTTTTTCCTGTTTTTGGCAGGGCAAGGATCATGACATTGATGAGAGGTCTTTATTTGGTATTAGTGGGTTTGGTCTAAACCCAATAAAAACAGGGTTCTCACAGGGGAAGAGCCCCTTTATCTTTGCAGATTCCGTCCCAAGTACACCTGCCTATGACCAGGATAAAAGCTCGTATGTGTTTGATTCTATGCCAAGTACCCCTGCATTAAACCAGGGGCAGAGCTCATCTGTCTTTGATTCTGTTCCAAGCACCCCTATTTATAACCAGGGAAAGTTTGATTATATTCCAAGTACCCCTGCCTATAACCAAGGGACTAGTTCATATGTGCTTGATTCTGTTCCAAGCACCCCTGCCTATAATCAGGCGAAGAGCACATCGATATTTGCGGATTCTGTTCCCAGCATCCCTGCATATAATTTTGGTGAAGGGTCAGAGGACCGCTCCTTTGATAGTTTCTCTAGGTTTGATTCGTTTAACATGCATGATGGTGGGTTATTTCAATCGTCAAACTCTTATCTTTCAAGGTTTGATTCTATCCGTAGTACTGGAGAATCTGATCAAACTTATAACTTTCCATCAAGATTTGATTCGTTTGGAGAGCAAATCCCAGGTTTCTCAAGGCTTGATTCATACAGGGACTCTGATCAGAACCATGGTTTGTCAAGATTTGATCCATTTCGAGACTCATATCCTGGTCAAGGGTTTCCGCAAAGCTTTGATTCATTTGGTGAATCTCAGGATTCTGATCATAGCCAAGGGTTCTCTAGGTTTAATTCATTTAATAATCATGAGAGTGAATCCTCGCGGTTTGGCAATTCTATGGCAAGATTCGATTCTTTTCGGGGGACTAAAAACACTGATAGTAGCCATGGGTTCTTATCCTTTGATGAGAGTGACCCTTTTGGCTCAAATGAACCGTTCAAGTCATCATCGGAGGGTGAAACTCCAAAGAAGAATTCTCATAGCTGGAGCGCATTTTAGTCAGGGTATGGATATTAATACTACATGGTTTCTTGTACACCCTTCTGAGATTTGTTCCCATAGGTCTTGCAGCCTGGTTCTGCCTTTTCCAGTACATAGTGTATGATATCGCATTATTAGTTTTCCACGTGGCCTTGAAGCCTGGTTTGTTTTGGCTGCTACAAAATTTTCTCATCTTTTTTTTTCTTTCAATTTGTTAAAGTTGTATGAGGGCATTTTTGTTGTCTTTTTCTTTTCTTTTCTTTTCTGAATAAGAGAACTTTGGGATTTTTGTTTTGTTTTTTTCGAATTAACCGGTCCTTTATCTTGTGACGGAACCTAAGTTGGATTGTTAGGTTACTTTAATTCTAAAATTCACTTGCAAAATCCCCCATTCTGATTTGTCAACCATTTATATCAATATGATAACAAATTCTGGTACATTGCAAGGTAAAAGCAACTTCCATCGGACGTGAAGTAATGTTATGAATATCATATTGTTATAGGTATTGGATTTAGTGTATTAGTTATCGTTTTGAATAATTTTTAAAATTATAAAGCAGATGATTTATTTTTAAATTTGCAATATAGTTTTTTTTATATTGTGCCATATAACTTATAATTTTATATTAACTATGTCTTCAAAAGTTATAATAATATAAATTTGAAATAATAATCTATTTATTTTTATTAAAATTAATTTTTACACATTTCACATATAAACAATAACTACAATTAATATAAAAAATCATTTAATTGTCATACAAATATAGAATTAAGGATAATTTTAAATACTTAAAATGTTATAATTTTATCATATAATAAAGATTAATTACATATCATCAAATAGAAAAAAAAATCATAAAGCTACATAACTCCATAAGTATTACAACAATAATTCGTATTGAGGAATACAACTTACCATAAGCAAAACCTGAAATAAAAATAATTATAGTTAAAAGTTTTATATTTATATTGCATATATAGAATTTAACGTGCGAATCAAATATAAGTAAAATTAAAAGAAGAGAATAAATAAAAACCTAGAACTTTATTTATTTGAATATTTGCTCAAATTGTATTGGCAAAAATTTTCATTTGGTACAAAATCTTCATTTTTGAAAAGAGTCTCGTTAGCACCTTGGTTATAATTACATGATACTAGTCTTTCTTAAGTTTGGAATGAAAATAAGTAATATAACTATGGATCGGTTGCAAGACTTCGTATGTTTTGCTTGTTTTATTAATTCTTAACAATGCACTGCTTATTAGAAGAAAATTTTGGTGGCTTGTATATTGTGACAAGCAACAAAACGCTAATTAATTTCATTCAAACGTTTTCTCTTCTTATCTTTTTCACATTGGTCAAGTCCGTCAGCCAGAGAACGAGTAGACTTCTTGGTTGTTGAAAGAAAGGAAGGACAAGTTGCGTAAAAGATATTCATGCGTAAAAGGGATAAAAACAACATTAAAGAGTGTGCTTGATGAGAAATAAGAAACCCTAACAAAGAGGGTTTTTGTTGGATTTCAAAGTAGCATTTGAGTTGGCAGGAGCCAACTCTTTTTTCAAGAAAAAAGGAGCATCTGGTGACTTTTAAGAGCAGAACCATGAAATCTCAAATTGACTACTTCCTCTTAATCGACCTAATTGCAAGGATAGTAAGGTGGTACGTCATGCTTTCTTATCAACTCAATATATATTAATGGTTGTAGATATTATAATTAAGGGTTAGAGGAAGAAGAGAAGTCCTAAAAGATCTACCAGAGTCAAATGGTGGAATTTAAAAGGAGATACAGTAGAATAACTAAAGGATAAAATAATACATAGAGAAGAATGAAAATAAGAAGGAGATGATAATAAGATGTGGGAGAGAGTAACAACTCTTTTAAGAAATATAACTAAAGAGATCTTGTGTATTTCTAAAGGACTTAAGGGGTAGAAAGATGGAGTCTTAGTGATGAAATGAAAATGTACAAGAAAACTTTAAGATCAAGAAGGGTGTTTATAAAGCTCTATTGAATAGCACTAGAGAGGTAGAGAGAGTAGTCAATAGAAAAAGTTATAAATTGGAAAAGAAAGAGGCGAAAAAGATAATCTCAGAAGCTAAAAGAAGAGTTCACAAGAAATTATACCAACGATTGGAAACTAAAGATGGAGAAAAAGATATTTTTAAGTTGGTGAGAGTTAGAAAACAAAAAGTGAAAGACTTAGATCAAGTTTATTGTATAAAAGATCAAACAAGGCAGGTTCTCGTGGTTGAAAATGATATCAAGAGAAGATGACAATGATACTTCTATAGCCTTTTTAACAAAGACATAGAAGACAACATCTTTTTAGGTAATTTTAGCACGTCCAAGAGGTATCATAACTTTAATTGTAGTTGACAGATTACAAGGAAAAAATTAAAAGAGTTTTGAGGGAGATGAAGTGTGGGAGGCAGTAGGGCTTGATGAGATACCTATAGAAGTGTCGAAGAGCCTAAGTAAAAAGAGTTTTACTTAGCTAGCCAAGCTTTTTAATATGATCCTTACGTCTATCATAATGTTAGATGAGTGGAGACTTAGTATGTTAATTCCTTTATACAAAAACAAAGGGACATCTAAAGCTATAACAACTATAAAAACATCAAACTACTTAGTTGCATCATGAAGTTATAGGAGATGGTGGTTGAGAAAAAAGTGAGCAATAATGCTTCTATCTTAGAGAACCAGTTTGACTTCACGTCAGGAAGATGCATAACAAAAGCTTTACATCTCCTCATAAAATTAATAGAATATTACAAAAAAGATAACATAACATATGCATAGTTTTTATTAACTTAAGGAAGACGTATTACATGGTACTTAGGGAAATTATGTGGAAGTATTTAGAAGCTAAGGGATTTCTTATAACCTATATACACATTATTAAGGATATGTATAAAGGTGTAAAGGCTAAAGTAAGGATGATAGGAGTAGATATAAAGCATTTTTCTATTGATATTGGGTTATAACAAGGTTTCTCTTTGAGCCTTTTTTGGCTTGCAGTAGTGATGGATGAACTCACCAAGAATATCCAAGAGGATGTACCTTGGTGTATATTGTTTGCTAATGATATTGTTTTAGTGGATTGGACAAAAGAGGGTTTCAATGTCAAGTTAGAACTTTGAAGGGATACGTTAAAGTCAAAAGGATTTAAATTAGGCAGGATTAAAACTAAGTACTTAAACTGTAATTTATAGGGTAACTTTCAATGTGGAGTTAAATATTGACTCAGAAGTTATATTATAGAAAGAGTGTTTAAAGTATTTAAGATCTACTATATAAAGTAATGGAGAAACCGATAAGGATCTAGTTCAC
>JAOTAW010000201.1:17366120-17376447 GCA_025629945.1 Erythroxylum savannarum | reverse complement strand
TTGGAGCTATAAATCTCTAGTTTATTTTGAGGCAAGAATCACCTCAATCAAATCTCTACAGCTCAAGATATACTTAAAAAAACTAAAGCATGTACATACCCCAATTATGCTCTCCCAAGATATACTTCAAGAATCACTTCATTTGGAGGTCGGATGAGGAAGTTATGGCCAAAAGAATCCAACACGTTTATGACCTTACTCATATTGTACATATGTTGGAGAAAATGCCATAACTTTTGCTACAGATGTTGGATTGATTTTGTGTTTATACCGTTTGAAAGAGGACTTCAAGTGAAGAACTCAAAGCAAGATTCGGCCTCTAAAAGGATCAAAAATGGAATAGAAAATAACAATACAAACTCAGACGATGCAGAAGGTCAAACTAAGACCAAGCAAAACTAAGACGAAGCAGAGGTCAAACTAAGACGAAGCAAAAGTCAAACTAAGATGAAGCAAAAGTCAAACTAAGACGAAGCAATAAAAAGGGCATAACTTTCACCACAAATATCGGATTAAGGTCATTCCTGGACCGTTTTAATGAAGCCTTCTAGACTTACAACTTCCATGCGGACCTCATAAATGATTTTTGCCTTTATAAGGGTTAAAATTTCAAACCTATGCAGCTATCCCGAAAGTTCACCCTATGCAGCAACACAAACTTCAAATGATCATAACTTTCCATTATGATATCCAAAACTTACAAACTTTATATCGTTGGAAAGTTTACCAGTTCTACCTAGATCATTCCAGATTTTCCCTTTAATACAAAACACAATTCCTACCCTTATGAAAAAAATTGAATATAGCAATGTCGAAACTTGAAAATCCATAAACAAACATAATGTATATGTATTTCATTCGCATCAAAATAAGTGTTTTTCAACGTTTTAGTGGGCATTTCGAGCCACCTTACAACATAATCCAAAATACAACCTTTTGTAAAACAATAGTTTCTCAAAATGCAACTAAAGCCTTGGTTTACAAGATTAGCTTAAAAATACAACAACATTTCAAAAGTGGAGTGATACCTTGGCCCTTGACTACTCAAATCTCTTGCTCATCACCTGCTTATAGGAAAGAAAGTGGGGGTGAGCTTAAAGCCCGTGGGTAACAATTTTATAGTTTATAACAAGCAAAGACATTTTAAAAATATCTTCAATGCAGAAATTCATGTGTATGCAAATCATGAATGCATTACTACTATCAACTTGTCATGAACACATAAACACATCAAATGGTTTGGGCAAGTCCAAAACATGACGCACTATACATTTCCATCGAGATGGTCCTGTGTAGTCGTAAATTCTTGAGGGAGTCCTTGAGGGAGCTCCATGCCACTAGCGAGCAGGCGGGAGAAGCCTATACTTGGGTCGACGTGCACGTGACGGTTCTTAAGGGACTACCACAAACCCACATAACATATAGAGTTCAAAATCTTGTAAGCTTGATACTCAAAAAGGCACATTCTCTTAAAAACTTGCTTTTCATATGCTTGTTATATCTTAAAAACTATTTCTAAAAGTATGGTTTCATAATCATGCATCATTTCAAAGAATCATTTTAAAAACAACTTTCCATAAATCATTGCACAGATCATGTATAAGCATGTAGGCATTAAATGCACATGAATGAGTTAGTTGCAAAATGAATTTATGTCATTTATTGACAGAAAACTTTTATTAGCTTATCACCTAACTATAAAAGTGAAACCTACCTTGAAGCCCTTGATTGTGGCTTGTTCAAAAATGCCTCTCCTCTTGCTCCTCTTGCCCTTCTTGATTTTCTTCAACATTGACAAAAATCCCAAAAATCAATGGAATTTAAAAATGGAAAAGCTAAAGGACCAAAAGCATGAAATTGATCCTAGAATACTTTTACCAATACATTTCCTCAGCTCTTTGAACCAAAAATCTTTAAAAACTCCAAAAGATTTAAAAACAACTTACCTAAAATCTTCACCAAATGAAGAAATGCTTAGTTCAAAAGAAAGCTCTTATCTTCCTCTACCTTTTTTCCTTCTTGATCACTCTTAAAATCCCTCTTGAAGGCTAAGAAAAATCAAAACCTAGCTTGCTCTTCTTTCTTTATCTAAAATCACAAAGCTCTCTCTCTCCCTTCTTTCTTCAGTTTTGTTTTCTCTCTCTTCCAAATACAAGACACCCCATTTTCTTCTCTTTTACACCATTAATGATTGCATAAAGTCCCTTTTTGCCCTTACTATAATGCCTTATGGTTTTTTTAAACTTAAGTGGCTTGCCAAAATTGGCGTTTCACTCTCCCACTACTTTAATAGTTCAAAGCCCTTAGCCCATGTCATATTATCTTACCCACATCAACAAGCTAATTAATTCCAACATGGCTAATCTAACAAAACCCCAAAATAAATCTAATCATACTTATTGTAAGGAAAATTTTCAGGGGCCAATAAAAATAAAGTTATGGTATATAATCACTTACTAATTTGAGGCATAGAAATTTTTTATACTTAATGGATTTATCATAACGAATGTTCTTTTTTGTTCTTTTTTCTTTTTTAACACTATATAAACTCACTTCCTATAATGAAGGCAAATGATAAGTATTATAAAAAGTAGGAAACAATTATGTAAATATAAAAGTTTGCTCAATGTTTTGTTCAACCATTTATATATTTATTAGATATTAATATAATAGTAATATGTTGATTTAATATTAGTTTTCTTTATTTATTTTAGAATAAGATGCAAGAGATATTGAAAAGTATAAATCAGAGGGTAATGAGCTCATTGCGAATAGATTTGTGATATAGTACTTAGTACTCGTTTAGGTTATAACCTTAAATCAAATGTTTCAACCTCTACATATAAAACAATCATTGACCAACTTCAAAAGGAAAACAAAAATCTTAAGGCCACATTAAAGGATGAAGTAATCAAGGGAAAAGAAATTTAAACTAAATTGGCAAAATATGATATGTTATTCAAAAAGTTACTTAGCTCGGATTATAATAGAAATAAAGAGAAAAGTGAAGGGTATTGATTCTAATTCCTAGGCTTCTTTCATCACTTCCTATATACACTATAATTTAAATTTAACATTTTTTCTCAAACTATAGAATGGATGAAGATGGATTTGAGTGACCATCATACCTATGGAATAATAAGTAACATTTTAACTAAATATGGTGTGAATCATAAAATTATGTGGTATTTGCTTTAATTTAAAGCATATAATTAGTATATAAATTTTCTCATAATAATTTTAGTTGACTTGAACCAAGCTTGTTATCTTTTACAGGGGTATTGAATTGGACAAGACTTTCTGCTACAATATTTAACATTATGCTTGATACATTTCAATTTATGGCAATTTTTTCGTGTTATTTGTTTACAAACTATAAGAAATACTCAGACTTTGTTTTTAATATTATGGATAGGAACAAAGCATCACCTATTTATGTTATATTTTTCATTAGTTTTTGTTGATACAATTTAATGGATTTATTATATATTAAATGCGTCGACAGTTGAATTAATAATGTTTCTCTACAACTTAATATTTATTTACTTGATTGGCACTCAACTTAATAATGACATTAAACAAAATTAATGGTGAGCATATAAAATTATTTATCCAAATAATAATAAAAACAATAATAATAAGTAAAAAACCAAAATAGAAGATAATAGCTGTTGTAACTATGTTTTTGTAAAAAATATAGCAAAAAACATCTAAGAAAAAAACCAAAATAGAAGATAATAGAAGTTGTAACTATGTTTTTGTAAAAAAATATAGCAAAAAACATCTCGAGATGTTTTATAAAAAAATATAGCAAAATGCTAATTACTATGTATTAAGAAAAATATTGCAAACATTTTTTTTGGCTACATTTTCACATGCTCATAGATAAAAAAGCATACTTGCAAAATTATCAAAACATAACAAATAATTTATAACTAAGATAGCACAAAATAAAGCCAAATAATATATGCTACATTGTATTTGTTGCCTATCATTTGACGTTAAATTTTTTTAGGCCAAGATTGACTTCTTTTTAAAAACTAGCTATTTATTTATACTATTTTTGGTATGAAAATAATTCGCAACTAATCATTTTATTTTATCTATGATTTGAGAAAACATTGCCTAAACTATTCCGTGACGACGGGGAATTGACAATGTTTTAGGTGATGATTTGATAACATCACGAATATAATGTTCCATGATTTTGGACGAATTGACAGTATTTTTATTCATAGCCTATAGCCTAGTTTGTTGTAGTGTAAGTTTGGGAGGTTGATCCAAGACTCGACTTGATGGTCTAAACAACTTATACCCTCCATTGCAAAATGATGTAGTTTTGGTCTCAAACTTTAAAAAACTCAAAGCCTATAATGATGTAGTTTTCGGTAGCCTAAGCAAGCTCAGGTCCAAGCTCGGACCATGCGAAATCATCAAATTAAGCTCGATCAATTTAGACTTTAGGTCAAGTTCCAGCTTAAAGATCGGCCTGATAGCCTGCCGTTCCCATTACAAATGATATTGTTTTGGGAAAAGTCATTCATTTTAATCTTATGTTTTAAAAAATAAGAATAAAATAGTTATTTTGAAAATTTTTCTAAAATGATAATATTTTGGATAATTCGAGCAAACTCAGGTTACATTGTCCAAAATTAACTAAAATTTGGGCTAAAATTAAACTAGACTTTAGGAGATTAAGCTAGGTCAACTACAAACTCTAGTTGTTCCCATCGGCATCAGATCCTCTGGTCCACTTTTCGTAGACCAATTCTGTACCACTGCATCTGACCCATTCATTTATGTGGGACCTACAAAAATAGATGGGTCAGATGCAGTGGTACAGAATTGGTCCACGAAAAGTGGTATGTGAACTTTTAAACTAATTTATTTTCACATTAATTTGGTCTCCAAAAACTTTTAATCAATATGTTAGTTCAATTGAAGGCAATATCTGAAGATAAGGCCCTTTTGGGCCTCGTGGACTTTAATTGAACCCTACAAGTAAATAATTTGGACTAAACTTGTATAAAATGTAGAAAATTATATGTTTTGCTGTACATTCCTCCGTGAACAAATTGCTCAACTACTTGAATAAGCTACTAGTACCATTGAATAAGGGGATGAAACTTTCCATCAACCTTTACGAAAGTTGTATAACTTTATATTATTGATATTTTTGTTAAATTTGGTAAGATTTGACTCAAATAAATTGAGCACATATAAGCTCAAATGAGATTTCATCCTAAAATTAATTGGTGATAAGAAGATTAATTCACTAAGCTTATATGCATGCTCCAAGTCATATATTCTTTCTATGTGGGACAAACTCTCACTTATATTTCAACACACTCCTCTTATGTGTGGGTTAATTTAAAGCCCAACACGTGATATAATATATCGTATCGAAGTGGTAATGATTGATCTAAAGATAACCTGCTCTAATACCATGTTAAATTTTATAAAATTAAGCCTAAATAAACTGAGTACGTACAAGTCAAAATAAGATTTCATCCTTGTTAAGCCATTTCTCTGTCTGGCAGTTGTTAGCCAGTAAATTGAGATTCGAAGATTCCGTTAATGTAAACCGTTTTACATTACAAATCCTCCGATTTCAGACTTTTGTAGCCATCATTAATTCCTCGTAGTTAAAGTGATTCCTGGTTGTTGTTTATCTGTCATGAAAATGATGTGACGGTGCTTTAACTGCGTACACTACTTATCTTTGCTGAAGTTATCTACTTTGTTTGCTTCGTTTATAAACTGTAATCTTGTAAAGTTGTCGATATATGGATCAAACAAGTTTTACTTGGAGATTTGTAAGTTACTGAAATATACAACACAAGACGTGTGTACCAATCTATTTTAGTTTAACGTGCTCCATATATTCTGATGACATGCATCAAAAAAGAAAAATGGAATCCTTCAGATTAATAGAAAGAGTTATTCTGTAATTCAGGCATAGAAAAGAAATTTTGTTCTCGTTCATGTCAAGGATAGCATATTGACATGAAAACAGTTGGCCTTGGAGGCCAGACACAACCAATGTTGTCAAGTTTCCAACAGTAATCGCGAACAAAGAGAGCAGGCGTGGAGAACCATGAACCAAATGAGAACACAAGGCCACCATGTTTTGTTTGTGAAGCCACGTGTCAACACCCCATCTCTTCTTCAACCCCTACAATGGTTACCGGAAAACATGGAATCACCACTCACCCAACCACATGATATAAAGCTTCATTCGTCTTCTTCTTCTCTTTCCTCTCAATGGTTATCCATTCCCTACTACTATGCTATGGTCTGAACTTGGCTTTTTCTTCTCATCCATTCTCACTAAGTTACAAACTTTATTTGCTATCTTTTGAGTTCTTGTTCGTTTGGTGAAAATTTTATCTGGGTTTTGTCGTAAATCTTGATCTAGGAAATGTTGAGACAAAGTCTCCAAAAGTGCTTCCGTTTTTGTACCAGAATCTACGAAATCGAAAGCTTTTATTTACCTGGTAGTTAGCAAACGGGCGGTTGTTGTCATCTTTATGTCGTTATTTATTTTAGCTTAGAGTTCAATAAATTCTTGGATCTGGTGCTATCATTTCAACAGTTTGGAGACAGCTAGTTTTGCTGTATGGGCTTTGAGATTTATCTGACAATTGTTTGTCGCTGGAGCTACGGTTGAGTCCAGCCAAACGGTAATTGTTTTATGTTTAAAAAGTTTTTGGTTTCTCTATTAGTGAGAATGGATTAGCCTTTGGAGAATGGCTCAAGGAACGCATATTTCACCTCCGATACCAAGATTGGATGGTGACTGTAATGCTAATAACGGAGGTTTGTTTGTCATGGAGGATGCGAATGATGATACTTTGGAGAATCTGAACCAACTAAATCTTGGAAAGCCACCAAGAAACCTCTCTGCTATGCGCCATTGCAGCAGCTCTCTGTTTCTGCAAGAACCAGTGAGTCAATTTTGTCATATTCTTACTGTTTGATTTACTTAACTAGCTAAGTTTGTTTGTCTACCGTGTCACGAAATCTATACTAAGTCTGACACAAATCAAGGCCTGATATCATGCATTAGATCAAATCATCCAAAAGGTTTCATTTCATGGATGAAGATAAAGACAACATGCGATCTTTGTACTTGCATGAGAATTAGCACATACTCATCCAAGGGGGTCTTTTTAAGTGTTCAAGCTGTTAAAGGGTTTCTTCTTTTAGTCTTCACAGAAACGATTCTACTGATCACTTTACTTTAGCATTAGCATGTTAGTGAGAGTAGAGCACGGAAGTTGAGAAGCACTATTCTCTTACTCCTGGTAGGAACTGTCGGTGGCTTGTTCAAAGCATGATGATGTTGTCATCCTGATGATAAGAACATAATTCCTATGTGAGAAACTGTACTTAGTCCATGGAATTTTGTGGTTCATGTTTTAAAGACATCCCATAATTTGTATATTGGCAAAACCGTTGCATAATTTCACTTCCCTTCAAAATAAATCAAGAAAAACACTTACTGCCATTTGGAAGTTATTCCTGTAACTTCTAGAGGACCAGATGTGTGAAGTGACTGCAAATATTTTTCGCAGAGGGAACGACCAAGACCAAAGTCCCATAGAACGTTTTAAAAGTTCCAACTTCTAATTGCAATCGATGGGTGGTCTATTGTAAGAACGTGTCTTCTTGTAACGAATCTGCAAGTGTACTTCTATCTGTTTGTAACTTAAGATGAAGTGTCTTTAGTTTCTGCTGATATAATCTCTGGGGTTACTTTGGTACAAGAGTTTGATCAGATGATTTCGAATTTCGTACATTATTTCAACTATGTAAATGAAAGGTGTCCACTTTTCTTATTCTTCTCGACCACTTTAGGAATCAACCGTTGGAGTTATTGGCCATAAATCACCATCTAAAGAGAGTCCTGGATATCAGCCAGTACTTCGCTCCGGAAGCTACTGTGAGAAAGGACCGAAACAGTACATGGAAGATGAGCATATATGCGTGGATAACCTGCATGAACACTTTGCTGCAGTTTCAAAATTTCCTTCTCCAGGAGCGTTTTATGGGGTCTGTAAGTTATTTAAGTTGTTGGTACATTTAACCTCAATCATTGCAGGGTTAATAATTATATACATCTTAGTCGATCTATAATGGCCTAATGAAGATTAAATTAACTATGGCATGTAAGTTCATTAGCTTGCTTCTAAACTGGAATGAGCCTAGTTAAATAAGGAATGGGATCAATGTCAAATTTCATGTTCACAGTTCGATGCACATAATCAGATTGATTGAAGAGTAATTTGCTTGCTGGTTTCTGTAGGTTTTTGATGGTCATGGTGGAACCGATGCTGCATCATTTACTAGGAAGAACATACTTAACTATATAGTTGAAGATTCCCTGTTCCCATCCGGCACAAAAAAGGCTGTGAAGAGTGCTTTTGCGAAGGCTGATCATGCACTAGCTGATGCTAAATCAGTTGATAGTTCATGTGGCACCACCGCTTTGACTGCCCTTATTCTGGGAAGGTGGGAAACAATGGTGGTTTTATTCAGATACGTTTTACCTGCTTTGAGAGGTCTAATTTTTTCTAATTAGTTTTTCTAGGATAAGTTCCCTTCACATTTGTAGGCATCGGATAAGTTTCTTTCAGTTTTGCGCACAAACCAGTTCGATGATCCTTTTCCGTAATTCTCATATTTGTGCAGGACCATGCTCATTGCTAATGCTGGTGACTCTAGAGCTGTACTAGGAAAACGAGGAAGAGCAGTAGAGTTGTCAAAAGACCACAAGCCGAACTGCACCTCTGAAAGACTAAGAATCGAGAAACTGGGAGGTGTGATATGTGATGGCTACCTTAATGGACAATTGTCCGTGGCTCGTGCACTGGGGGACTGGCATCTCAAGGGCTCAAAAGGTTCCAAGGGTCCCTTGAGTGCGGAGCCAGAGTTGGAGGAGATGAACCTGACAGAAGAAGACGAGTTCTTGATCATAGGGTGTGATGGGCTATGGGACGTGATGAGCAGCCAATGTGCAGTTACAATGGTGAGAAAGGAACTGATGATCCACAACGATCCAACAAGATGTTCAAGAGCACTTGTGAAGGAGGCACTTCAGCGCAACACTTGTGACAACCTCACAGTGGTTGTGGTATGTTTCTCTCCAGACCCACCTCCCAAGATTGAAATTCCAAGATCACATAGAAGGAGGAGCATATCAGCAGAAGGACTTGATCGTCTGAAGGGGGTACTGGGCAATGCCATATGATCAAACAATGGCCAATGCCTTATGTACAAAGATATTGGAGTCTAACAAACATGTGTACTTCTTCCCAAGAGTATCATTGCTTGGTGTGAGAATTGTAAAACAGAGGCTATAGTAGAATATACAAAACGTTTTTTGCTGAAGCAATCAATGATTTCATTGAAAACAACTCTGCTTAAATACAAGAGCATAGTACGTGGAAAGCATAAAAATATGCTAAATAAAAGACATGATTAACAATAAATCCTAACTAATAGTAATCACAAAACAAATTCTTAAAATCTTGGCACTGACAACTTGACTTCTTCAAATCTAACGCGGTATCATAAAATTGCAGAAGCTAAGGCAAATATTCAACACTCCTTGCATTGCTTGCTGCAAATTCCAAGTTTCTGTCTCAAATATTCAAACCTAGCTTTTGGTAGAGCCTTGGTCATAATATTAGCAAGTTGAACCTTTGTCTTGCAATAAACCAAACGAACTTCAATTTCATTATGTACTTGTCTGAGGTAATAATACCTGATCTTAAAATGCTTCGTTTTTCCATGAAAAATTGGATTATTTGAGATTGCGTTAGCAGCTTGATTGTCCACATAAATTTCAGTTGCTTCTAATTGTTTCATTTGTAAGTCTGTAAGAAGCTATCTCAACCACAGAGCTTGATTTGCAGTTGCTATTGCTGCGATGAATTCGGCTCCAGCAGTTGATTGCGCCACTGTTTCTTGCTTCTTTGAACACCAAGAGAATGTACCTAAACCAAAACTAAAGTAGTACCCTAAAGTACTTTTCATATCAAGTGAACCGGCCCAATCGCTATCAACATATCCATATAAATTAAAATTGTTAGCACTTGAAAAATGAATGCCATAATCAAGCATTCCTTTGATGTATCTATCCTTTTCGTCGCTTTAAGGTGAATCTCACTAGCACAGTGCATGAATTTTAAAAGTATAATTACAGAATGCATGATATCAGGTCTTGTAGATGTTAGATACATTAGACAATCAATAAGGCTTTTGTAGATTCCTTCTTCAACTTTTTGAGCTCCATCTTCTTTGTAGAAATTTTCCTTTTGAT
>JAOTAW010000201.1:17321042-17331873 GCA_025629945.1 Erythroxylum savannarum | reverse complement strand
TAAACGTGCATTTCTCTAAAACGACTTTTATTATGAATCGGAGGGAGTACTTTATTATCTAATTTGACATCACTAAGGTTTGAAGTTGCCTGTCCTCTGATTAATGATACATAATGCAAGCTGAAAGGTCAAGTATTCACATGCGGTACTACATCTTTTTTTGATTCATTTATATTCTCTATCTTTTTTCATTATTTCGTTCATGTTAAGATATTAGGAAAAGGCCATTCCATTACTGCTTTTCCTTGAATGGGTTGGTTGAGAAGCAGACAAGAAGGAGACAAACAGAAACGAAAGTCCTGATCTTCTCCTAAACAAAACTCCTTTTCGCAAAATTGAAAAAAAAGAACAACTCAAAAGACATTTCATGTTAGTACTATATATAATCCTCATTGTTTAGACATGAAATCTCCAGTTTCTTTGAAAGCATTGATCACAAAAAAGATAAAAGTCATCTCATATTAATCAATGGCAAATTAAAATTGAAAGTTGGTATTGTGCATGAAAGAAATGACGAAGAATGTCGATGTCGAGGTAGAGAGAAGTGATATAGCGATTAGAAACAAAACCTGGTAAAACTAAGACTATCCCAAACCGTCAGGCAACGCGACGCAGGTGGAGATTCAATGATGTTGTGCGCTTTCAACATATGACATTATAATCTTCCTATTTTCTTGGAGTTTCTTCAATTGAATTGCCTTGTTAATCATCATATATGCACATAGCTACCTTATCTATGTTGTGTAAGAGGTGACATGTCAATGTTATCTCATGTCCTAAACAACCTGGGTTCTATTGTTAGGGTAAACTATCAATACCATCTGATAACATTTGACAGATAAAATTGAGAATTAATGGAAAATTTGCATTTGTCATGTAAAAGTTACGTGGCAAAGACTAACATTCCAACTTTATTTTATTAAAATAAAAATTATATTCATTAACTAATAATAATATATTTATATATAGCTTTATGATAGTAAATTAAGTGTTCCATTAAATTTAACGAAATTCATGAAAAAAAAAACCAAGATACAAAATCTCTTGAAATTTTATTTATTTTTATTAAAAACTTTAAAATATTCTTGCATTAAACTTCAACCAAGTTAATCGTTTATTATAATAATTTAATAGAATTTTTAATAAGAAATATGTTTAAAATGAATAAATTGCAAAGAATGTCCTTTTTTTTTACCTGAGAAATAAACGGAAGATGAGAATTTTTTTTTTGATCAGAAAGATAAATACACGAAGCTTTAAGTTACTATAGAAGGATAGACATATAACCCTAAGACAGGTTTTAAAATAGGTAGATGCTAAGTTTAAGGAAGCTGACGTAATTAACTAGTCAATCTGTAATTTTATTAGCCTCTCGATACACATACCTATCTTACACGATCCACTCGCTCTGACTGTTAAGTTATGAATACCGAGCAGGGGAGAAGTATTTTCATTTAAAAGTAAACAAGATAAGAAGATACACGCAGGGCTGTTCAAGCAGTCCTTGTGATCGTGACGAAATTGGCCTCTACTAGTTGTGAATAAACTAGGAAATGAGTTGTAGCAATCTCCTAGAATTTGTCTCCGTCAAAACTTCCTTCCCATTAATTATTGTACAAACAAACAAAGTGATGATTATGAAACAACCACAATGATGTAGAGTTGCACCAATGGCCCCACCAAAGCATAAACCTCCAAGCAATCATGACATGGTTCGTGAATCTTGTACATTTATCACATTCTCTCTAATCTCAAGTCCATTTAAAGGGGGCTAAAAAGTTTCTAACATAATTGAAAATCAATATGCAAGTTTCTTCATCAATCAGAATTAAAAAAAACGTTGTTGTATCCGAACTTAGGGCCGCTTAATTTTTATTACAAGTTGCTACTCATGCAAGGACCAACTTGTATAAATATCCAAGCGTGCACTGAACAAGGCATAAATTTAAAATTCTTCCCTACGTCAATATGATGGGATGTAAAAGCAATGTCCATTACTGCTCACTTTTAAATAAATATCTATTTCGTCAAAAGTCAAATCTAAGAAGTCTGTTCTCCTAATAAACTAAAAAGTCCTTGCCTCTTCCTAGTAGCCAAATGACAAACCATAAGACCTTCTATAGCGTATCTAGACCAATGCGGATTAAGATGTAGCGAAACGTTTAAGTTAACAATGAACACTTTTTTCATATTATAAAATTTATCAACTACATTGCACTAGTGTACCCACTTAATATCATGTCATTGTCCAACTCCTCTTAGTCGGTTTCAATGACCATTTTAAACAACCAATGTAACTTCGAGGATTTAAAGATGTGTCTGGTACTAAAAGTTTCACTTTTCAAATATACATGAGATGAGATAGAGAGGTAAAGAAAAGGGCAATAAATAAATTAGATAGAATCTTTACATTACATGCCAAAATCAAAAGGCTTCAGAATTAGGAACAACAGATTTAAGTGCTTCACAGGGTTCCTTCTCCACTAAACCCCATGGTAAAAATAACACAATTTGCAGCCCTTTTCCATAGATAACCACTTGATGGTTTCTTTAACACTTCCTCTTCAGTATCCTCTTTGCTCAACACTTCCCCATCAAAATTTAAGGCCACGAAATCAGATATCATCAGTAAGAACTCCACTGTAGCAGAATATGCCAAAACCTCCACTACAATAGTTATCCTTTCTGTATAGATTGACCTAATATTACCACAAATGTACAATTGCCAGATTGTCATACAAAATGATACACACAGAAGGGAGCTTCTCTTAACTGGAAACAACAATCCGTAATTGGATTACTTAACTATTAAAAAGGAACTTCAGAAAACCTTGAATTTGATACGTGAATACATTTGAGAATTTTTATGAAGCAGAAGCCATTGATGCCGAACCCAACTCTTCATCAGAATCGATAGAATTTTCATAGTCATAATACGCATTTACCTGCAATAAAGAGGGGTGCGTTTAAGAAGTAAACATGACAGATTTCATTTACTTGATACACCATCCGTAAGTAATTGATCATTAATTGAAAACTTTTGATAAATACTGACTCAAATAAACCACCATTTAGTCTTGAATCTGTTAACACAATTTAAGGCATACCTTGGGTCTTGGAACTGCTTCAAAAGTATGGAACTCTGGCTCATCAAAATTAGGGGATCTTAGAATAATATAAGCTCCTTTGTTTCTGAACCTCTCATCTGTTGCCTAAGCAGCACAAAAAATTAGTTAGCACCAATTCTATAGACATATCCTCACTTGAAACTATTTATCACAATGTGCCGATCTCATCTAGCTTTTTCTGAATATTGACCAATTAATTCAATTTGGAGCCAGAATTCGCAAACCAAACATGTATTTGGATTTCGAAAACAAGATTAAGATGAAATGGTAAATAGAGAAAACAAACCTGAAATTGGGGATAGTCTGGAGCACTAAAAATTGTGATCAATTTTCCAGACTCAACTACATGATCTATCGTGTACCCTTCATCCATTCCCGTAAGATCAGGCCTTTTTTCCCTTGCATCCGGGCCTTCATGAGATCTAATGATTAGCTAAGATAATCCAAGAATGAGATCAATATCAGTATATAAAACAAATTGCATAATCATCTTTTAACATCAACCAAAGCAATATTTGAAAAACAAGAAAATAATACTAAATAAATGTCTTCCATTTCAACTTTCAAGGAACTTTATGAAGAAGGTAGTACAGTGGCATTTTGAGATAATTATTTTTTCTCATATTTGTGTCATGATTATAAGTTCTCTAGCATTAGAAGCTTAACAAATTGCCTATAATTTCCAGCCCAAATATCATCATTGCATAGACTATGCAACGTCAACATTACAATAGCATAAACACTGCATTTGACACTACCTTCAGTTGATTTTTGTTCAAAAATTCTTCAGTACAATCAGGTCCCCACAGTAAACCAATGCCTCTCTGTTCATTTGGTGCAAGTCCACATTGCTTAGAAGGATCCGACCACAATACATCACCAGGAATCAAGTTCGATCCTTCCCATGGAGGGTCAAGAACTGATCTTCGTGCTTTCAACAGTTCTTCCATAGAACCAAGAGATAATGGAGTAGCTGCAAGATTGGATTTTCTTCTTCGATTCTTCTTTCCTTTCAACCCTTTTACTTGAGGTATGCTGCGGAAAAGTCCTCCGTGAGCCGTGTAAACACATCCAGCGACAATGGAGACCAAAGGTAACCCTTCAAAGCATCCCAAACACTTCCGATAAACATGCTTACCTTTTTCACCATACTTTACCATGACTTCCCCCTCAAAACCATAGACAGAAGTGCAGTACTTGGATTCATGATTCCCCCGTAATAGATATACCCTCTCAGGTAGGAGCACCTGAGCAACATTTTTATCATCTTATTTATTGACTAGAAAATGAATACCCATGAAAACAGTCATTTGCAATAGACATAATTATATTAAAGAAAACTAAAGTAAACAGCACTACATTCCAACAAATTCAAATACATCCTAATTAGATCAATGGCCTGGACTTGTTACAATCCTAAAAAGAAAACATAAGTCCTTATTGAAAGGTCATTCAAATTAAGCCACAACATTGAAGAGTCAATTGGATGAGATAACAGAAATTAATATGGGGGTATTGAGTCAAAATACGGTGTCACTCTTACTAAATTGTTCTAGTTGTATTTGTTAGTTATTAAGTCATAAGAGTTGATTACCTTCCAAGCCAGCAAGAGGAAGAAGGTCTCAAGCCCCCAAGCACCTCGATCAACATAGTCGCCATTAAAGACAAAGAAGCGATCTTGCGAAGGTAAACCGGCATCTTGCAAAAGGAAAATCAGATCGTGAAATTGGCCATGGAGGTCTCCAACAACAACTACTGTAGAATCTGAAGGGCAGTTTTCGATTCTAACAATATTTTGTTCTTTGTGAAAGAGTTTAGAAGCAGCGAGGATGAGAGAGTCGAAGACATGAACAGGTAAGACAGAGGAGAAGTTAGAAGCAGGAACATGTCTTGAAGACCAGTCAAAAGCACACGTTAGATTGTGGATCCAATCGAAGCTGAGCATGCCATCAGGAGGCCATGAGATAGGAATTTCTACAGGAGCACCCCCTCCTGATGTTGATGTTGCTAAAGAGAAAAAGAAGAGGAAGCATCAAAGCATGCATAAACCACAAAAATGGTATGCCAAATACATTTTAGTAACAGTAACTACACTTTGTCCTTCCAGATTAAAAATACAACAAATTCCAGAATAAATTTTGTTCTGCTTGAATACTAATAGAAGGATTAGGATACATACTTTGAAGGTTGGCTTGCATGGAGCCAACTGAGGCCTCAGTATAGCCATCTGGATTGCCTCCATTATCCATATTCACTTGTAATTGTTTTAGTACAATTGAATCCCCCTACATTACATATACCAATCATCAACGAATAACCCAAACTCCAATACATATAAAATGAAAGTTAAGCTAGTACAGCAGCAAGCAAGACATGAGAAGCACCATAGAAAAATTACAAGAGCAAGTTGAAAGAAGGGCTGTAGATGACCATTTCCATATGATTTCTATGAGTTTCAAGGACAAACAACTGCAAAAGATTAACCACCATCTCCACAAAATTAGTAAACGTCCAAATGCATGTTTCAATTATGTCAGGTAGGAGGAACAATAAGCAGTTAAGCACAAATTCCTGTTATAACTCTAAGACGCTAGAAGTTTCTAAATAACAGCAGTTTCCTTCTTTGAAAATGGAGCATTTATGCAGGTTAAACTTGGTCAGAAAGTTTTGACAGCATAATTTGCAGCAATGAGTCCCAGGTCTGTGAATTTGTTTCTAAGAACTTGTTTCACACGATTCTGAATTTAAGACACGTCATGAATAAGAAAGATCACAAGCTCAAAATGTCACTAGTCAATATTTTTCCTCGATGAAATTTTACTAAAGTTTCTTTTGCATTGGACTTGATATTGTAAACAAAGTGTCGAATATGTTTGGCGCCTTGTCATTTCCATTCTTTCAATTTCACTCCAAAACATGGCAAATTCTCTCCAATATACAATCCCTCAAAAATAGAATTCCCCCAAACTTTGGCTCCTAACGGTGTGCTTTATCAGATTTATTTCCAGCATTAACATGATATGCACTGAATTACTTCGCACCTGCCTGCTTACGTATATTAACAGAGGCAGCAGGTAATACTTGAACTAGATTTAATCAGTTGCAAATAATTCCATTTCTTTACAATCAAAGTATTAACGAAAGAAGTGGCAACATGTAAAGATCACTACTTTTATAAACTTCAGATTGAAAAAAGCTAAGTGGAGTCCAAAATCTAAAGCAATAAATAGTAAAGAAAAACAAAAAATACTGAAGAGAATTGAGTTGACCTCAAATCGAATCAAGAGCTTCTTGGCTGGCAGAGCTTGGTTTGATCGGGTGACTGGGTGGGTGGTGGCAACTGGCAAGGGTCTACGTGAGTTAGATGGGCATCTAATCTAACCAAAGCTCAAACCCGAAAGCCGTACTCAACGAGAAAGAAGAAGAAGACGAGTAACCCGAATTTGCTATTGGGCCAGGTCGCAAACCCAATTCGAAATCTGAAAGTGGAGGCTGGTCGGGGCTAATTTATATCATATACTAATTTATATTATTTTAGTTTAAAAATAGATGTTATATAAAAAGTACTTCATATGATGCAACTTTTTAGTCTGATTGATACAACTTCCAATTACTTAAATGTAAATTTTCAATGATAAGAAGTGACTGAAAATTTGTACTTAAATATCTAAAAATTGTATTTATGTAATATATTTTTTACATAAAATTCACAAGTTATAATTAATTAGGTCAATAACCCCCTTTAAAAATTAGAATAGTTTCCCTTATAAATATTACATAGAAAGGAATTATGTTTGGATATGAGTAGCAAAAAGAGAAGATGTTAGCAGTATAGCACTAGTGTAGAATAACATTGAATGACAATTTACTCACGAATGATCACTTAGTCTTATGTTAATGTAAATTGGAGAGACATTATTAATTCCCAGCAATATTTACCCTTAACCATTCAAACAACAAATATATCCGATCTCTGTGAGTATTCATTTCTCCAAAAGATTGCAAAAGCTAGCTAACATGTTTACCCACTCATAATATGCAACAACAAATAAATTAAAAAAACAAATAATAAAGTAAAAGAAAATAAAGACGCACCATTAGGCATAACTTTTATTAGACTGATAAATTTTGAAACATTAGCTAATTAATCAAACTATTTAACATGCTAGGTTTCTGATTAGCAATGCCTACTTGCTTTTCATTGATTTAACAACTTAAATGTTGAAGATTATTATACTAAGCTCCTGTGTAGTTTGATTGAGATATTGGTTGTAGTTTAGTAACCAAATAATTTAAAGGAAATCTTTATCTTATATGTATTCATATGTATATGATAAAGTTTATGAGATAAATATACATTGCAAATAAAATTATGATGAGATCATAATTATGACATTTATATTGCATTCAAATATTATCCCTAAATTATTCCTGTTCATTGTTCTATAGAGAATGGACATTAATAGAGCATAAAAAGACTAGCACACGTTATGTTTTTTTTTTCTTATTAAGGATGTAGTAGATCTCATAGACTAAATGTCACGTTCCGCATATTTTGGAGCCCACAAGGTGAGGTTCGATCTAAAGAAGTTTTCTAGATCATGTTGGAATCTTATAGAATACTCTAAAAGCTTCTAGAACATGGTAGAAGCTTATGGAAGACCCTGGAAGCTTCTGGAACATAGTAGAAGACTATGAAAGCTTGTGTAAGCTTATGGAATATTGTGGAACATTATGGAAGTTTATAGAAGCTTGTAGATATGTACATAATGTATATGAAGTATGTAGAGTAGTGTAGAGAATTCTAGAAGGTCAATGTAGACCATTACATCAAGTAGATCTTAACCATCCATTCTAGGAAGAAGCAAGTATAAATACTCATTTGCATCATAGAAGATCATAAAGAGCATTGCAAACATTCTAACTTTCTTGAGAAAGTTCTTTAATAGAAGTGTTCTTATATTCTCCCACATTCCTTCTTCTTTTTAGCAAAGTGTTTCCTGTAGAAGGTTGGCTTGAGAATGAGGGCGTACTCAAGTGCAGAATGAGCATTGGTGAAAGTCCAAGCATGTTACAAGTGGTATTAGAGTAACGTTAGAGATCCTTTAGGTGTCATCGAGATGGCTGGTTCATGTGAAGTGACTACCCATGAAGGAAGGGAGGTCAAGATGGTTCCTCCTACCAACAAGGGAAAGAGAGAAAGGTCTACTATAAGGGAAGTCATGGCTGAAGTGATGGCTAGGCTCTCAAAGTTGAAGATCAACATAAGAGAAGATTGAGAGAGGATTGATGATTGGGACTAAAGAGTAGAGGAGCTAGCGAAGGACCAATCTCTACTTCGAGAAGAGATGAATGGGACTGTCAATATTGTTGCCTCAAATGATTCCGGAAAGGTGAGTTCCTTGGAATCTTCTCTTATTGCTAAAATTATTATGCTTGAGGAAGCACTTGCTAGTTTGTTTGCTGAGTTAGAGGAGGTAAAGGGAGATTGGATTTTGTGTAAGATGGTGGTGACACAAGGAGTTTGTGGCACCTGTTGCTACCACCGCTTCTGCCAAAGTTAAGATCCTAGAGCCTAAGGCTTTTGGAGGAGCAAGGGATGCAAAGGTCATCATCAACTTATTCTGGAGTATGGACCAATACTTTAAGGCACTTGGCATTATGGATCATGCTAAGATGATAGATAGTGCTTCCCTCTACCTTGTAGACATAACTATGTTGTGGTAGAGGAGAAGATACAATGACGTTCAGAAGGGAAGCTGCACCATGAACACATAGGGTGACTTCAAGAAGGAGTTAAAGAAACAATTATACCTTGAGAATGTAGAGAAGGAAGCCCAAGCCAAGTTGAGAAGGCTTACACACTCGAAGAGCATTTCTAGAATATATCAGGAGCTTCAAGAGGTGTTGTCGGAAATTCCCGATTATCCAGACAAGGAAGCCTTCTTTGCTATTTACGACGGCTTACAACCATGGGCCAAAATGGAATTGGAGAGGAGAGGTGTGCAAAACCTTGTTAATGCCATCATAGTAGGTGAATCCCTTTATGAAGTAAGAAGGGATGTCCACCATTATGAGTCCCAAAGGAGTGACAATGGCAAGGGTGGAGGAGAGAAGAAGCAAGGCAAAGATGGAGCTTCAAAGAGTGGCAAGCCAAAAGAGGGTTCAAGCAAAGGCTACAAAGAAGACAAGAGTGGAGAACGACCCTCATTGAAGTGCTACCTTTACGATGTACCTCATCGAATTAGAGATTGTTCGATGAAGAGCAAACTTGCTGTATTCAAGGAAAAAAACCTTTAAATTGACTGAAGGAAGGTGTGGGTCCATAAAAGTCCTTCATGCCATCAACTCCAAAGTGAAGATGCTAAAAATCAAGAAGAAAGAGCAATTGTTTGTAGACACGAAGATTGGTGGACAAGGTACGAAGGCCTAGTTAGATACCGGTGCTACGAACAACTTTATAAAAGAAGAAGAAGCCAAGCGGGTGGACATCAAGTATACACCAACTGATGGGTGGATTAAGGCAATAAACTTAGAGGTAAAAAGCATGTGTAGCCTAGCAAAGAATGTGGAAATTTGTATAGGTGGGTGGCATGGTTTCATAGATTTTTCTATTATTCCTATGGATGATTTGCAAATGGTGTTGGGTATGGAATTCATAGACAAAGTGAAAGTTATTCCTATTCCATTTGCAAATATCATGTGTATCATGGAGGAGGGTAATACAAGTATAGTACCTTTGTCTCGACAGGTACTAATGAAGATTAAGTCTATTTCAATCATGCAATTTACCAAAGGAGTGAAGAAGGCAAAACCAACATTCTTAGTGGCGTTCAAGGAGGAAAATGACACTACTTTTGAAGAATTGCTAAGGAGATTGCTTGTGTCATTGAGGAGTACAAGGATGTTGTGCCATCCGAGTTACCAAAGAAGTTACCACCAAGAAGAGAGGTGGATCACAAGGTTGAGTTGGTAACTGTATCACATCCTAGTTTTCCTTTGTATGATTAAATGAAGGAAGGATTGCAACATGACCACCAAGCCAATGAGGTGTTGAAGCAAGTTGAGGAGGAAAAGACACAAGTTTTAGCTTAAGGATGGGTTGCTTATTATCAAAGGAAGTCGGATTTATATGCCTAAGACAGATGGATTGAGGAAGGAATGTCATAACTCCTTATGGGCTGATAAGAGGAGGCATAACTTGGAGTTTAATCAAGGAGATTTGGTGATGGTCAATCTCATTTCTCAAAGACGTGCCTGAGGAGGTGTTCATAAGTGCTTGATTTCGAGGTACGAAGGATCTTTCCCCATGGAGAAAAGGGTAGCCAAGTTGACGTTCCGAGTCAAGATGCCCTCACACTTAGAGATTCATCCTATATTTCACGTAAGTTTTCTAAAACCTTATCATACTGATAAGGGAGATTTGAGTAGGGGTGAATTAAGGTGTGCGCCCACTGCTGTGATGACAACACATGAACACGAGGTGGAAGAGATCTTGGCACATAGGATGATACCAAAGAGAAGCTCACATCCAGCATATAACGAGTACTTAATTAAACATAAAGGATAACTGGAGAGTTAAGCTAGTTGGGAGCATGAGCTTTCTCTTTGGCAATACAAGGACAAGATTCGGGAATTTCATCGGGACACAATGAGGACGTCGCCAGATAGGTGGGGAAGAATGTCACATTCCACATGTTTTG
>JAOTAW010000201.1:17166011-17176805 GCA_025629945.1 Erythroxylum savannarum | reverse complement strand
TAGACTTTCTCTACTTTTTAACATCATGCATGGCTATCATCATGCCAAGAGAGAAGGTGTTTGCTAGGCCCTTTTTAGAGAGAACCAAGTGGAAGGAGGAGGAGGAGCTAAGCAATGATAACTAGGAAACTTGAAGAAAATCAAATGGAGAAGAAGAAAGGATGAAGCTTCGGAGGAAAAAAAACAAAGCAAATGAAAATCCTCTTTTCATTCTTCCTATTTAGAGTGAGTTGTCGAAAATGAGTGCCAACCATTAATGGTTTAGGACACTTGGCATATTTAAGAAAAAAGACAAATAAGGAAAAAGACAAAAGATAACATTTAATAAGATTAAACCCTAATGACATGACTATTTGACCCGTTCAATGCCAATGGCCCCAATTTCAATCCCAAAATCATATACCCAATATTGTAGTGCCATTGGACATAAATTTTCGATACCAAAAAATCAACCGGTTCGTCACTTGGCGATTTTTTCGATCCGGAAAGTTTTCCCGGAAAACTCCCGAAAAATTCCTAAAATTTCCTTAAAATATAAAACAAAACTCCCGAAAAATTCCTAAAATTTCCTTAAAATATAAAACACACAAAACTCACTCCAAATTAATTTTTTTCAAACACAATTCCCACATTATTCACAACAAAATTTCATTTAGGTCTAAATACCGAGAAATGTCATGAATGCATGTACAGTAATTTTTCATGTGCAAAGTTTCACTGTTCACCAATACAAATATGCATGAAGATGTCTAATCAGTCCTAATCAC
Source organism: Erythroxylum savannarum (assembly GCA_025629945.1). Classification (NCBI taxonomy): domain Eukaryota; kingdom Viridiplantae; phylum Streptophyta; class Magnoliopsida; order Malpighiales; family Erythroxylaceae; genus Erythroxylum; species Erythroxylum savannarum. Next base: position 17,176,038 of record JAOTAW010000201.1, on the reverse strand, counting down.
TCTCACCCTTTTCCAAATTACTATTCTACCCTTCCTGTCGGGGGTGGGATGTTACATGAATTCCTGAGTGATACGAATTATTGTAAGCGAATTCAATTAAAGGGAAATGATCATCCCATGAGCCTTTGAAATCTATTACACAAGCTCTTAACATTGCCTCCAATGTTCGTATTGTCCTCTCTAATTGTCCATCTGTCTATCGATGGAAAGTTGTACTAAAATGCAACTTAGTTCCCAAAGCCTCTTATAAGCTTCCCCAGAATCTAAAGGTCAACTTGGGATCTCTATCTAAAACTATCGAATATGGAATTCCATGAAGCCTAATTATCTCATCTATGTATTTCTTGGCCAAAGCATTCAAAGAATCTGTCTGCTTAATTGGCAAGACATGTGTTGAGTTAATTAGCCTATTAACAATTACCCATATAGTATCATGCTTCCTGCTAGTTCTTGGCAATCCCATCAAGAAATCCATCGTGATCTTTTCCCACTTCCATTCCAGAATCGACAAAGGTTTGAGCTTACTTGAAGGTGCCTGGTGTTCAACCTTGACTTGTTGGCACACTAAGCATCTTTTAACATACTCTGCAGTATCTTTCTTCATTCCTCTCCACCGAAAGTACTCTTTCAAATCCATATACATTCTCATACTCCCTGGGTGCATAATGTAAGGCACATTGTGTGCCTCATCAAGAATCTCATCTTTCAACAACAACATGTTTGGAATACACAATCTGTTACCTACTACCATTAATCCATTTTCTCTGATCTCTATTTCAGAAGGTTCACCACTTTTAATCTCTTCTCTGAACCTGCTCAAATACTCATCTTGTTCCTACAATTCCTTAATCTTCTCATTCAATACTGGCCTCACTCTAAAGTTAGCCAATACACAATCAGACTCGACTTGCCTCAATGTCACATTAAGTCTGGCTAATTCCTTCAAAAAAGGAGGGTACACTGTCTCCACATGTGCCATAGTGTACTTCCTACTCAGTGCATCTGTTACTATATTAGCTTTCCTTGGGTGGTAGTCTATCATCAAGTCATAACCCTTTAATAGTTCTAACCACCTTCTCCGCCTCAAATTTAGCTATTTCTGGCTCATCAAATACTTAATACTCTTATGGTCTGTAAACACCTTGGTAGTGACTCCATACAAGTAATGTCTCCATAATTTCAAGGAAAAGATTATGGCAACTAACTCCAAGTCATGCGTAGGATAATTCATCTCATAAGGTTTCAATTGCCTAGAAGCATAGGCAATCACTTTATCTCCTTGCATCAACACACACCCTAATCCCTTCCTCGAGGAATCACTATACATTATGTATCCATCATTACCTGAAGGCAAAGTCAAAATCAATGCACTCGTCAATATGTACTTAAGCTCCTCAAAGCTCTTCTGACTTTCATCTATCCACATAAACTTCTGATTCTTCCTTGTCAATTTGGTTAGTGGAGCTGCTATTATAGAAAAGCCCCCCACAAATCTTCGGTAATACCCAGCTAAACCCAAGAAACTCCTTACTTCTGCTATATTCTTAGATGCTTCTCATTTCACCACAGCTTTAATTTTTCTCAGATCCACATGTACTCCGGGCTCTGAAATCACATATCCAAGAAACACCATTTCCCTTAGCCAGAATTCACATTTATCGAATTTGGCATGTAACTCATTCTTCCTCAATGTCTCTAAGGCAATCCTCAAATGTTCCTCATGCTCCTTATCACTCTTAGAATAAACCAATGTATTATTAATAAACACATTGATAAATCAATCTAAGAACAACTTAAAGACTTTATTCATTAAGTCCATGAAAGCTACAGGGGCATTTATCAATCTAAAGGGTATGGCTAAGAACTCAAAGTGGTCATATCATGTTCTAAAAGCAATCTTTGACACATTAGACTCCTTTATCCTCAATTGGTGATGACCCGATTTCAAATCTATCTTAAAGAAGACCCTTGCCCCTTGCAATTGATCAAACAAATCATCGATGCATGGGAGTGGATATCTATTCTTGATAATGACAAAAAGAACCAGAGCTCCCCAAGGTGAAGAGCTAGGCCTAATGTACCCTTTCTCCAACAAATCTTCTAACTGCTCTTTAAGCTCCTTCAACTTTACCGGAGCCATTCGGTAAGGTGAAATTGAGATCGGTGTAGTACCTAGAAGAAGTTCAATGGGAAACTCAATTTCCCTAGGTAGTGGTAGTATTGGTAATTCCTCGGAAAAGACATCTGGGAATTCTATGACCACATGAATATCTTCTAACTTTCCCCCATCAACCCCTGTGTCTACCACATAAGCCAGGAATGCTTCACATCCCTTCCTCATCATTCTCTCGGCTATCAGAGCCGAAACAATTCTAGGCGGACTTGCTTTCTTGTCTCCTACAAACACTACCATTCTACCTTCATCCAATTCGAACTCCGTTGTCTTCTGTTTGTAATCCAGATGGGTATTATACTTTTCTAACGTATCCATGCCCAGTATCACATCTAATCCCTCCATCTTTAATGGCATTAAGTCCACCACTAAGTGTTCCCTACCAATACATACTTCATAATCTCTATAGACTTGACCAATAATAATATATTAGCCGATTGGAGTACTAACTATCAAAGGAGTATCCAGTGGGCTCAAATTTCTCCTATGCACAGTTCTACTTGATGACATAAACAAATGACTAGAATCTGGATCAACCAAAACAATTACATCATCATCAAATAATTTAATCATACCAGTCATAACTTTTAGAGCTGTCTCTACATCATCACGTGTCACTGCAAATACTCTAGCTGGTGCTTGGCCCCTTGGTCTCCCTGGAGGATTTACTTTCTTGGCTACCTCAGAACTGCCCACTTCAATTGCAGTCTTGTGCCCCCTATCTCAGCTCTCTTTGAAGCTTGCATCTGAGTTCTCTCCTGTCTTGCATATTGAGGGCACTCTCTAGCCATGTGCCCTTTCTCCCCATAATTGAAGCAAGCTCCTATCAATTTGTAATAGTCTCCTCTATGGAACTTTCCACAGTGATTGTTGGACCCCGTTTCCGGAGCCCAACTCTTGCGAAATATCATAAGACTTGAGCTGTTACCAATTAAAAACACCAGAACCATTATCGATTCATCTTTATGCTTTGATATCATAACATATGGGCCTCGTTTCTGGAGTCCTACTCTTGAGTCATGAAACCATAAATGTTGGGTCCTGGGTCCAGAAGTTCGCCGCAGCAAACTTTATGTTTCGTCGCGACGAATGAACGAGCACTTCTGCTAAGACCCTTCGGGACAAACTTGTCTTACCATACTTTCTGTCAAGACACCATTTTTCTCACTAACTCTATTGGCCCGAAGACCAATAAAGATCAAGGAATCTTTTGCGTAAGATATAAATAGATGATTGTAGCAAGAAATCTTTTTTTGGAGAAAAATTTCATTGAATTAGGTTAAGAAAATCAGATAGTTTCGTATTAAGAATGATCAATGAAGAAACACATCAGAAATGATTATGAAATGATTCAAAAAGTGAGTATTGGAGTCTTTTTCCTTATGGAAACTCAAGCATGAAATGTAGAATATGCTACTGAGAGCGCATGCATTATGTTTGATGTAAAGTATCCAACTATGTGATCTGATTCTTGAATTTGAGGTGACATTATTGTTAATATGAGGAGATCAGTCAGGTAAGAATTTCGAGGATGAATTTTTTTTTAAAGAGGGGAGAATTGTTAGACCCCAAACTTTTCGTAGAAGATTAGAACTATTAAATGAGAAATTTTGGTGATTAGTCACGAATAAAGAACAAATGAATGAAAGATTTTGAACTAAGAAATGATAGACAAGAGTAAAGTAAGGAATGAGAAATATGGATAGATTCATGATTTGCTATGGTGTTTTTGGTGGGTAAGAGATTTTGAAATAGAAAGAATTAAGGTGAAAGTTAGCAGTTAAATGAAAGCAATATTTGTGTAGTAAATTGATAAATAATATGTATTTATATGTATGTTCTGTTGTTGGTGTTCATGATTAGTCATGGATTATAATTTTCTTTATGGAGGACATTGATTTGAAATGAAATTGAGAATGAAGAGTAAATGCAGTAGTAAAAGAGTGATCTTGGTATGAGTTGTGATAAGGAAAGATTTGGAAATAAATTGGTAGTTGATCTGGAAAATGTTCGCTGAGTATGCTTCAGTCTTTTAGTCACAAAGATTTCTCTAGTTGTCCAAATAATATGCTTCTTAATTTGGATTAAACTAGAGATATATGGCTACATTTCTTATGAAGACATCGAATTTAAATTCTGTCTATAAGAATCTCAGAATTTGTCATGAATTTGAAAATTATATGCAGTACATTGGTGGATGAATGTCAAATTTGTTTTCAAATTCAGGGGAAATTCTGGATTGATCTAGATATATTTAGGTAAAGTTGTCTTAGAAAGTTGTAGGTCTTTCTTTTATCTTTCCAACAGTATATAGCATGAAATTTTTGGACTTCTAAGTCGAATGTTATGGTCCTTATGAGTGGAGATGCTCTAGAGAGTGTGGATAGTGATTTAGAGCTTTTGGGGATGTGAAGAATGTTAAGTCAAGATGACTTCACGTCTAATAATTTTTGGTGACAAAAACTAATAAGGAAGCAAAACTAAGAAGGAAGCGAAACTAAGAAGGAAGAAACTAAGAAGGAAGCGACACTAAGAAGGAAGAAACTAAGAAGGAAGCGAAACTAAGAAGGACGCAAAACTATGAAGGAAGCAGAAGTAAGAAGATGCAAAAGTAAAAGGATGCAAAAGTAAGAGGATGCAAAAGTAAGAATGTTCAAAAGTAAGAGGATGCAAAAGTAAGACGATGCAAAAGTAAGATGATGCAAAAGTAAGACGATACAAAAGTAAGGCGATGCAAAAGTAAGATGATGCAAAAGTAAGAAGATGCAAAAGTCAGAAGGAAGAAAACACAGAAGATAGAATTTGTCTTCTAGGCTTCATGAAAGTTGTAGCTCTTGAAGTCATCGTTTGAGCCATTTAAAGAACACCTTAATCAGAAATTTCTAGAGAAAGTTATGGTTGTTTCACTGAAACAGGTTTAGTATGATTGAGGATAAAAATAGATTGGATTCTTTTGGCTATAACTTCTTCTCTAAACACCCAAATGACTTGATTTTTAGACCATTGGACTCGTAAGACATTACTCTACATCTTTGAAAAAATGATAGCCATCTGAAATGAATTAAGAAAGTTTGAGTGAAAAAAGTGAGACGGGTACAGTGAGTGTGCTCCTAAATAATATGAACTGATGTTATTTCACTGAACATACTTCAGTATTTTGATGATATCTTGGTCTATAGAGCTCTAAATGAGATTATTTCTAATTTGTGATAAAATAGAGACATAGAGTTACAAACTATTTGAAGAAAGTGAATTGTATGTCAGTCTCTAAGACTTTCAATTTCTAGATGGAAGTTGTGTATAGTATACTGATTTGGACAAGAGCAGTCAAAAAATGTTTGAAGTATATCTTTTGAATCACTGAACCAAATTGAATGATTTTTGGTGCCATTAGAATCTTAAGACAACGGGAAATATTTTTCTAGAAGAAATTGTTAAGTAAGAATGTTCAAGGATATTTTTGGCAAGACACTTAAGCACAAAAGACATAAGGCATAAATGGAAGGGCAAATAAGACTTTTTGGACTCATTAAGGGCATAAAAGGACAAGGCCAAAATATGGACATATATTTAAGAGAAGGAGAAAATGTGAATGAGAAGATTCTAGCAAGCAAAATGTGTGGAAGAGAAAAGAGATAAGAGAGAGAAACATGAAAAAGAATGAAAGAGAGAAAGAAGAGAAAACAAGCTAGGGTTTTAGCCTTCAAGAGAGATTTTGAGGTTGTTCAAGAAGAGGAAACAAGTAGAGGAAGAGAAGAGCTTCCAATTGAGCCAAAGATTTCTTTATTTGGTGAAGAACCAAGGGGGTCATAGAGGCCTACTTTAGTTAGATCATCTCACGGAGTTCACATAAAAGATACAACAGGAAAGAACCTTTGACACCTCAGGTTGTTTACAAAGAGAAGAGGCATTTTGAGCAAGTCTATAAGCAAGGAAATCAAGGTGGGTACATGTTTATAATAGTATAAATAAGCCACTAAAGTTTACCTTAAATAAAGAAAGTTTAATGTTTTCAATTTCATTATAAGTGTTCCATTATTGTTCATAAATGATTTGTGAAATTTGCTATATGTTTGTTACATAATTTGAGTGATGATTTTCAAAAGGAAAAGACTATGAAAGTGATATTTTTGAAAAAATGCATGTTTCTGAAAGCATGTTTTCAAGAATGGTTTTCAAGATATACGTCAAGTATATGAAAATCAAGTTTTCAAGAAAGTGCCATTTTGAGCAACAAGTTTACAAGTCATGAACTATGTGTTATGTGAGTTTGTGGTAGTCCCTTAAGAACTATCACGTGGACGTTGACCCAAGAATAGGCTTCTCCCGCCTGCCCACCAGTGGCATGGAGCTCCTCCGAGGACTCCCTTAAGAATTCACGACTACACAAGACCATTATATGGAAATGTGTAGTGTGTCATATTTTCGGACTTACCCAAACCATTCTGATGTGATTATGTGTTCATGTTATGTTAACAAGTCTAATGCATTCATGTTTGCAACTTATGGATTTTGGCTGAAAGCCTAAGAAACATGTGATTATAAACTCAAAGAAAATTTTTCTAAGACAAGAAAACTGTTTTCAAGTTTTTTTTTTATAAACTGTTACCCACGAGCTGTCAAGCTCACCCCCTTTCTGTCCCCTCTTCAAGTAGTAGTTAAGAGATCAAGTGAGCAAGAGCCTAAGTGAACTTCCGCAAATTTGTTAATTGTATTTTTGTAATAAGCCAATGGTGTGGCTTTTGATATATAAATAAAGCTTTTTAGACTTTGTTGCTTGAGTAAAGAAATGATAAATTGAAGTAGTTCAGTTATGTATGTATGTTCATATTGTTTCCCTCATAAATGTGGTTGAGTTGAAGTAATAAGTTGGTTTTGATGTTTGATTGTCTTGGGCACGCCACCCTTGTGGAATGATGCCTAATAAGGGTTCATGGAAAGAACCCTATATGGAAATATGCTCAAGTATAATGATATTTCGCAAGCGTTAGATTCCGAACCGAAGAGTTGTGGTATTCTGAAGAGTTGGGCTCCGGACCGAAGCGGGATCCAACAGTTGGGGTATTAGAGTAAGAGTTGGGCTCCGAAAACGGTGCCCAAAAGGGATGGATAAAGTTCAAAAACACAATGGAGCAATCTTCAAGGCATCATTCACTACAACAATTTATTCCTTATGGGAAGAAAGAAATAAGAGAATTTACAGAGGTGAAGAAACAAGTAGGAATCAGCTGGCAAAGGACATTATTAATTGGATTAGGTCTATAGAAAAAGCCAGAAATGCTCATAACAACCTCTCGACTGAATAAAGAATAGATGGCACTTGTATTTCTATAAAAAGTTATGATCCTGTCTTTTTGTTAGATTAGCTAAATGATGTTAGATCTTGTTGTATCATAGAAATGTAATAATGTTGCAATATTGGAATAGCTTTGGTATGGCTAATGGAATATATTATTTTTTCTAAAAGAATATGGTTTTTAGGCAATCCCTTTTAATTAATTCTTAATTGGTTACTGTAGAGCAAGTGTGGTTATTAGCATGTATCTTATGCAAATAAGACATAGATGATGAGATTCTAAGAGAGGTTATACTTTTATATGATGTTGTGATATAGGAATATTCATACCACTACAGTGAAAAAGCTTTAGACAATAGACAAAAGTGCAACTATAAGTACAATTATTGTTGCATTTTTATTAAGGAAAAATAATTCATATCATTAAAGTTTCAAACTATAAAACAACATTGAATGGATATAACAACAATTTGAATTTTATAAGGCAATGAATTGAATTTTTTTAGGCAAAAATATCTAATAACAAAAATAACACTTTTTTCTTTCATTAGCAACAACATACATTAATTTTCATTAAGACAACAATATATAATATTGAAAGTAACAATACATACATTAATGCATGTCCTAAAATATATATTGTCAAATGTCAATGACCAAAAAAACTACATTTATATATGCTACCATTTATTCCATATAGACTTAATGAAATTCAATCTTTAACATATTCAAAATACAATAGCCAAAAATTATTAGCTAAAATATGCACCTATATTATCTTCCTCTAATCCATATGACATGTAAGCGTGTCAACTAAGATATAAAAAAAGAACTAATATGTATGGACACTTCAAAATCTTTCACAAAGTATCTACTTATCCACTTTTAGTATCACTTTTTTGAAAAAAATCAACAAGTAGATTATAATTATTCCAAAACAACTATGCTCATAAACATGTTGATATATCTAAAGAATGAACTACCAACTACTTTATTGTAACCTCCATTTAACAAAGACAAATTAATGTAGTTTAAAAACTAACAACAAAATGATTCAATTCTTTTTATAAACAAAGTCAGAAGGCATGAACTTTTCAATGCAAAGTCAATAATATGAACAACATTAAATTAAAGAACTTTGTCATATGTATAATTTGGAAGAATAGAATATTTCAAAACAGTGCTTTAAAAATCTCCTCCTTAATGAGAGTTTAGATGTTAATAGAAAGATATTTCACTAACATAAACGATATTTTCAATACTTTCAGAACATGAACAATGACATAAATTAATACAACAAATTGCAAGTATCAGTAACACTAATCAATGCGGTAATCGTGTAGAACCACTTCATAACACACCATAAAAGCTTTCCAAAAATCACATTTTCAAGTCACCAAACCAAATTGTCAAACCAGTTTCAACATCTAAATATGCAACTAATGCATATTAAGATCAAATCAAAAATTGATCTTAATATGCATTAGTAAAAAATGCAAGATCAAAAACAAATCTGTTAAAGTTGGCTCTGATACCACTATTAGTAAAAACGCAAGATTGAATCTATACGCAGCGAAATGAATTTAAAAATTTTCATAGAATCAGCTTTAACAAAATTTAATTTGAAACATAAAATAAGAAATTGACAAAGCTATACTAACCTATTTCGATTTCCTGTTATAATGTCTTGTCGCCTTGAATCCGTCAATCCACGAGCCGTTCAATCGTCCTACTTCTAATTGTATCCACAGATCCATTCAAAGAAAAACTCAAATCCAATTTGAGAGGAAAATTATAAGAAGTGCTAGCTCCAAATTTTCTAATTTTTTCTTTTTATAAGAAAAATCTTATTTTTCATGTTCTTGGATTATATTAAAATTACAACTAAAGTCAAACTTTAGTCATAATTACAAATTAATCCTTATAAGGTCAAATATTACATATTGATCCTTAAAGTTTTTAAAACTACTCAATTAAGTTCAACTTAATACAAATTTCACTTTCTCCTTTATAGACCTTTTATGTGTGACCCATCAGGTTCCTAATATGTTGGCCATGATTATAAATTCTAATTCTAATTCATAATTAGAATCAAATAAATTAAAACTCCTTTTAATTTATCTTTAATTCTCTAATTAAATAATTTATAATCATACATTATGTTTGACGTCTAGCAACATGTCATGACCACCCAAATATTAGGAATGTCAAAGTGGTTTGACTTAACCTGTCTATGCATGACTATAATGTATAAATTAATCCTTTCGTCATCTAATGTTCCAATTAGAATTAGAGTATGAAATTTGTGTCTATTCTAAATAATCCAATCATGTTCGTTCTTGCTAATTAGTAAATTGCTGGACCCCAGTATCGGAGCTCAACCGGACGGTGCCGGACTCCGTTCCCGGAGCCCAACTATCCACAACAGAAATATAACCAAAGATCGTTGGGCCCGAATCCCGACTTCCGAGGCTAAACCCCGGGTAAAACCGTCGAGACAGACAAAAGTAATAAACTGCGGAAGCCATACATTCACATCTAGCAAAATCATCCATAAT
>JAOTAW010000201.1:17050377-17065660 GCA_025629945.1 Erythroxylum savannarum | reverse complement strand
CTGTCTTCTTTATCCTTTTCTTTTTGTGATGTCGAGGGACATTTTTGACATTGTCTCCGTTAAGTTTGTTGATGTGACTTGCCATGTGTTCCAACACTTATATATATCATAACAAAATTAACATAACTATTGAAGATTAACTAAACTATGTCATTTAATAACATAACTAAAACTACGTCATTTTTGGGAATGAAAATCCTTAATTAAAGTTAGCCCTTCATTCTCGTACAAGCGTCCGCTACTTCTCACTTCGTTCTTGCATCACATCAAACTACTATGTTCATTCTGGCATCGTAGCGCAAGAAGCTCAGTTTGTTCTCACATCAAACTCGTGGCCAATCGCTGAAATCCCTACTATGCTGGTGCAAAGATAAACTATTGTGTTTGTGCGAGAAGGAGCTATTGAAAAGAAACTGCTGTGTTGGTGCGAGAAGAAGCTATCGTGCGAGTTTGATTTGGAGATTTTAATGATTGGTCGCGAGTTTGATGCGAGAACAAACTAAGTTTCAAGCACTGCAATGCGAGAGCGAACAAAAATTACAGTTTTAGTTATGTTATTAAACGACGTAATTTAGTTAATTTTCATTAGTTATATTAATTTGGTATGACGTGTATAAGTGTTGAAACACATGATAAGCCACGTCTAGTAAACTTAACAGAGACGCTAACGTCAGAATAGAATTGAAAAAAATTGAAAGTTTGAGTATTTAATTATCACTTTTTAAAGTTCGGGTTATAATTGCAAAATTGAGTAAAGTTTGAGATTTTTTATAATTAACTCAAATTTTATTAAAAAACGTAAAATTATTACATATATATGTATTTAAAAAATTAATCTAAAAATTCTTCTTTTATTTTATTATTTATCACTGAAATGTTCACTATATTTTCAATCTATTGTTTAATAACTTAATCAATTTTAGTATAAAAATTATTCAAAATAAATATAATTTTCCTTAATTATAACTTTATTTATAATTAAATAAATAAAAATTAAATTTTACTTAAACATATAAATAAAAATATTTTATCATAAATTATAAATTAAAATTAAAATTAAAATTTTATATAATCCAAATTGTTATATATACAAACTTTTTTATCATCTTTCTTAACGAGCATGACAAGTATATAAAAAATTATATTATTACTTAAGATATATAAATGTTAATCAATTTAAGAAACTTATTAACAACAAAGCTGTTAAATATTAACATTATTATTAAAAAGCATAAAATAATAAATAATAAATAAGCAAACAGTGAGAATAGAAGTTGATTTGTGGTTAATTTGTTGAGTGTCCAAGCTCATGACGGAGGAGAGCCGTTGGAGTGTACTTTTATTGTCGCTTTGCAGTCCAAGGCTACTGATGGTGATGTGCTTTTCTATAATTCGGATTCTACGCTCGCACTCTCTCTTCAACTTCTAAATTTCCAGGTTCTTCCTTTCTTCCTTCTCTATTCAATTACTTCTACAATTTGACAGATGATCTTGTTCTGTTCCGGAAATCCTTTTCTTGTACGCCATTCACCATAAAGCTTGCACTTTTCTTTTAGGGTTTACCAATTTCTTCATTTGTATTGCTTGATTGATAGATATTAATTGCATTTTATTTATTCTCTAGTGAAAAAAAAAATTGTTATTTTCCTTCATTTATGTTAGCTGGCCTATTTTTGCACATAATTTCCCACCTTCACATTTCTATACTAATTTCCTAATTAGTTTTTCAAAACCCTAACTTTCTATTCTTGCTTTTATTTTTATTTGTTTTAACATCTTTCCCACTTCACTTTGGTTTTGTTCAGTGATGGGTAGGAGGAAACAGTCACGTCCACAACGTTCTGGTGGCTTAATTATTCAAACAAATGATTCTACGACCCCTATTACTGGAAGTAGTGGCCCTGAACTTAAGGCAGCAGAAAATTTGAAATCTTTTGATGTCAGTACACCTGACTACTACGTCCAGCTTCATAGCAGCCGTCACTGGCGTTCAGATTTTGATATTTCTGAAGTCATTCTAACCGATTTGAACATCACGCCATCCTACACTGATCTTACAATAGATGAGGGTTTCTTTCAGCAGTCCGGCTACTCCCTAAGGTTTCGAGTTTGCAACATAGACAGTTATGTTTTTGATCGTATTAAGTTAGGTCATTGGCCTGTTTTATCCTCTAACAATATATCTTTGGAGTTCGTCCACACATGCACTGTGCAGAATGAGGAAATTCAAGCTGTGATGTTATCGGGGAGATTTGATGGGTCAGATGAGGGTATCACTTCCCTTGTTCACTTGACTAGTATGGAGTTTATGACATTGAGGCCTGTTTTGGGGGTTAAGTTTTCACCTGGAATAGTGTCACTTAGGATGAGGGTGGAGATTCTAAAGAGAGTTTTTGATGCTTGTGGGTCACTTCTAGAAAATACTAGACAACTTTGGAAGAAGAGTATGATGAATGTGATGGCTTGGTTGCGACCAGAAGTTATGACTTCAGAGGCTAGGTATGGAATTAATACATCAACTGATATGGAAGTTGATTCAATTGAAGGGAGGCAAGAGGATACTTCCAACTCCATGAAAAGTGTCAAATTTGACGTTGCTAGGTTTTATGAGGCCATTAAGCCATCGAAGTGAGCATCTGTTCTTTTTATTTTTTATTTTTGCAGCTAATGATTTGGGCTTTATCACTACTTGCTAGAAGATGTCTTTTCTGCCTACTAGTTTTGGATATAGGGCTAAGTTGAGTTGAGTATCTGTCTTTCTGCAGATCTGATCCGCTTCTTGAAGATGACCTGCCTGACTTACTCCCTGTGCTGAGACCTTATCAACGACGCGCAGTTTACTGGATGGTGAAACGAGAGAAAGGAGAGTCAGATAGTTCTTGGGAAAGAAAGAAAAGTCAAGTCTTTTCTCCCCTATGCATTGCCATCAATTTCTTGGATACTTCTTCAAAAATGTACTGTAACCCATTCAGGTATATTTTTCTCAACTCTGCCCTGCAATGAAGGTGAAATGCAAAGGTCTAAATTTATATTCCTCCTCCACCTGCTCTTTCTCACCGAGTTATTTCTGATCTTTTGGTTCCACAGCGGCACTGTCTCACTGCATCCAGAGCTTTCTTCTGCATATGTCTTTGGTGGAGTCCTTGCGGGTAAGTCCAGCATTGTATTTTCGTATGGTCAAAGATGCATTTTTTCCATGATAGGCTTGTGTTTGTGTGAACACTACGTGGAACTAGAGTTTGGCAAAGTTGTAGTTGAAACAGGCTAGCAATGAAGTTACTCTCTTTCATAATAGAGGGCTAGGTGTCTTTGACTCCACGGGCAATAAGTGAATACACTCCGTACAAGATTCGCCTTTATATATTTGCGTCAAGTAATAATATAACTTTCTTTAGCTTTTCACCAAATGTTATTTCTCTTTGGAGCACATGTATCTTAATGTTGCAGAGGGAAAAGGACTGTGTATCTGTCCGTGCACGAAGTTACTATATTCATTAAAGTCATTTATTATAATGACAGATGAGATGGGCTTGGGCAAAACCGTTGAGTTGCTTGCTTGCATATTTGCTCATAGGAAGTCGTCTTCTGATGGTGGTGTCCTTGCTGATATTATAAGGCGAGATACTGAAGATCAGGAAATCAACATTAAAAGGTTGAAGAGGGAGCGTGTTGAGTGCACATGTGGAGCTGTGACTGAAAGTTACAAATATAAAGGACTTTGGGTGCAGTGTGATATTTGTGATGCTTGGCAACATGCAGATTGCGTTGGTTATTCACCTAGAGGGAAGAAAAAGAGGTCAGCAGTTGAGTTAAAAAAGCATAGAAAGAAAACTTCAATCACATTAGTTGAGAGAGATGGGGAATACATTTGTGAAATGTGTTCTGAATTGATTCAAGCTACTGAGACACCTATTGCTACAGGTGCGACACTTATAGTCTGTCCAGCTCCTATCTTGCCACAGTGGCATGTTGAAATTGAACGGTACAACTTCTAATTTGGCAAGCTTGATACATCCCTTTCAAATATATTTTGTTTTGTATATGTTTATGGTTTTTGTATATGATTATGGTCCTGTATTTGATAACCTGCACACAATTTGGGTTTCTAAACATGCTCAAGCAGTAAACATGGCATTTTAGCACTATTAGTTATCTGTCCGTCCAGTTGTCTTTATTTTAGATTCAATACCATTATCTGTTACAATACTATTATTGACTATGCTATTACTGGGCTATTGATCCCCACTTGTATGGTGATTCTTTTGTTGTACGTCAGCATATCTAATTTGGAAATATTGTATGTAATGTTTTAGCTCAGTATGGTTGGTTTTGCAATTGAATAGCCTTTTTTATAATATTTTTTTTCCATTTGTAGATGTAGGAGTGCACATTTTTGGTTATAAATAACAGAGGTGTCCGATATGATGTTTGGATGATGGCTCATACTTGTGTGTGGAACTAGATAATTTGTTCTGTACATGATAATCATCTAACAGTTCAAAAGTCAAAGTCAATGAACCCCAGTGCACAAGGCTCCTTGCTTTCCGAGGGTATGGGGGCGGGAGGGTATGGGGAGGGATATCAATTGTATGCAACTTTCCCTTTGCATTTTTACAAAGACGTTTTCGTGACTCGAACTTGTGATCTTCTGGTCACAAAGGAGTAACTTTACCAGTTACTCCAAGGCTCGTCCTCATAATCATCTAACAGTTCATATCTATTAAATATAGGATTCATTAGAAATTGAAATTTGTTAGACTATTATTGTGGCTGACTTGTTTTTTACATTTTTTTTCAGCCATACTCGTCCAGGATCCTTAAAAACTTGCATTTACGAAGGTGTACGAGATACTTCTCTGTCAAATACATCTGCAGTTGATATCAGTGAACTTGCCAGCGCTGACATTGTTTTGACAACATATGATGTGCTTAAAGAAGACTTGTCCCATGACTATGATAGGCATGAAGGTGATCGACGCTTCTTGAGATTCCAGAAGAGGTTCTTACAGATCTTATTGTTTTTGAGTTAGTAATGAATCTTATTTTAACTTGTGTGGATTCGTTTTCATATTTAAAAAAATATGTTCATTTGCTGGTGAACTGACTTCAGCTAGATTTATTGACGTGATGCATCACAATGAGAATTTTTGCTGAAACCTTTGTACATGGGTGACACCTTGATAACATGCCCAATCTGTAGTCTTTTGCTCATTCAAAGAAGTAACATGTCTGATGCCAAAAGATCCAGCCATCAAACAACTCTCTTTTTTGATAGAGAAAGGTGTTTCAAGAGAAATCATGTATCTGATGATGTATGCTGGACAGGTACCCTGTTATTCCAACACTTCTCACCAGAATATATTGGTGGAGAATTTGCTTGGATGAGGCCCAAATGGTGGAAACAAATTCAGCTGCTGCCACAGAGATGGCTCTTCGATTATCTGCTAAATATCGTTGGTGTATTACGGGGACCCCAATACAACGCAAACTTGATGACCTCTATGGACTTCTAAGATTCCTGAAAGCAAGCCCTTTTGATGTTTCAAGATGGTGGATTGATGTTATAAGAGATCCATATGAGGTGTGAAACTAAGTCTTTACTTGGGAAAATTCAATAGTATAGATAAGTATCTACAAGTTATGGAAATTGGGGCATGTAGTTCTTTAGGTCATACTGGTAGTACCAGTGTATAATATGTGTAATGAGAAAAGAGCTGTAGGGTTTTCTCTTTTAATTTGTTTGTATATCGCCCAATTTTCTTTTTGAGGAGTAGTTCGTTATCTTTCTAGGTCACCCTTTTTCTTGGTAAACCCTTTCTTCTTGATCAAGGGACAAGAAAAAAATTTTCTTTCAGAATGTTCAAGCCATGATTGAGTATTAATTTACTCTTTGGATTTTGTGCAATTCTTATTCTTGATAAACTTATACAGAATCCTAACCTTTCAGATTTTGTTCTCATACAGAGGAGATATGTGGGAGCAATGGAATTTACTCATACATTCTTCAAACGGATAATGTGGCGTTCTTCAAAAAAAGAAGTTGCTGATGAGTTGGAAATTCCACCTCAGGAAGAGTGCATCTCTTGGCTCACTTTCTCAGCAATTGAAGAGCATTTCTATCAGAGGCAGCACGAAACTTGTGTGAGTTATGCCCGTGAAGTTATTGAAAGTTTGAAAGATGATGTTCTCAAAAGAAAAGTCCCAGGTTGTCAATGGTTGTCCTGAATCTTTGTATAAGTTTCTATTAGAAGCAAATAATGGATTAATGGGTATGCAATATGGGAAAGAAACTTTGAATCTTCTAACATGACCATGTTCTCTTCATCTAGGTTCTGTATCTTCTGATGTTTTGGCCCGTCATTTAATCACACCTAATGAAGCTGCTAAGTTACTTAACTCACTCTTGAAGCTTCGTCAAGCTTGCTGCCACCCTCAAGTAGGAAGTTCTGGTCTTCGTTCTGTGCAGCAATCTCCTATGACCATGGAGGAAATATTGATGGTAAGTCAAATACCAGTCTCTTCAGTAAATTTTGCACTTAATATTAATATGTACCTTTGTTTTTATTCTTATCTTTTCCTTTGTAGGTTCTTGTCGGTAAGACTAAGGTGGAAGGAGAGGAAGCTCTAAGGAAATTAGTTGTTGCTTTAAATGCGCTTGCAGGGATATCCATAATTAAGCAAAATTTTTCTGAAGCAGTGTTATTGTACCAAGAAGCATTAGCTCTGACTGCAGAGCATGCTGAAGACTTTCGTCTAGACCCTTTGCTGAATATTCACATTCATCACAATCTAAGTGAACTTCTTCCAATGACTGTAGAATGCTCATCACAACTCTCACCAAATGGACATGATTTTCATGGAAGCACTGAAAAGATTTTAAATAGGCACAGTCTAGAAGCATATGATGCTTCAGAGATGCGAAAATTTAGGGGAGAAGACATTGTAGAGTCCCCTACTGATGGAAAGGAACAATGTTTAGATATTGATCAAGATAGTGATGCATCCAGGTCTTCAAGTATTAGTTATTTGAAAACAGCATGTGACAATTTAAAACAGAAGTACCTATCTGTCTTTATATCAAAGCATAGCATTGTTCAAGATGAATTCAGAAAATCATACATGCAGGTAGCTTCTGTTCTGGTCCTCATACACACAGAATATGCAGTTAAATTTATAAATATTCATCTCTTTCTTTTCAAGAGGAAGTGAAGATACTGTTTACATCTATTGCTGCTAGCTCATGCAACACTGGTTCCTAATGAGGAGTCCCTTAGAAATTTATATCTACCAGTCTGCACCTGATTTTTTCATGAAACATATAGCTGCACTTTCCTTCCACACGTTACAAGTCTTCCAAATTTTGGTTTTCATTAAATTTACAAAACAACTGCTTTGTTCCTGCAAGATACTACCTTGTGTAAAGGATATGTAGAGGCACTCTTACATGTTATCCATAAACCATATACCAGTTGAAGAAAATTTCGTAAGGCAGAAGAAGTGGAGGTTAGATTGGTTATAATGTCTTGCTTTGCTTACTTCTAATCCAAGCCCATCATTTTCACTTTGGTCCTTTGATGATCCTATTTATCATGCCATCGTTTTTGTGTGCTGCATAACACAAGGCATGTCCTTTTCTCTTCCATTTGTGTTTATCTCATATGTTTCTTCAACTGCTTGATTTCGGGGACAATCGAAATCCTTGGCAGGTTTCTGATGCATTGAGTGATAGAAAGGATCAATATACGGGTTGGTGGTTCGATGCTCTTCATCATGCTGAGCTGAACAATGATTTCTCAAAAGAGTTGATAAGAAAAATTGAAGAGACTGTTTCAGGAAATCTGAACAACTCTAGGTCATCAAAGATCATATCCTGGTTAGTGACTCTCCTGCATTTGTATCTTGATGCTTGTTTATATCCAACTGTTTCTTTCTCTCACAAGTCGCAAGTTGCAACCTATACATTGTTGAGTCATGCTTTATTGATGTTTATTGGTTCAGGCCTCATGTATTATGCCTGAATAACTTGATAACTTGACATACTAGCTTAGTTGCATTGTGATGATAGAGAGTTTCAGTTTGCGGTCAGTGACTGACATGCTCAAAATAAAAGTCCAAGGTTCTTAGCAAAATCCATTTTATGAACTAATACAAATTTTCATAATAGATATTGAGATATCTTAGTGAAGAATATGAGTGAGAACATGGAAGGGTGCTAGTTATTTTGACACTTAAAGGTAGTTGTAGACAATTATCTTTTGGTATAAAGACGGAAGGATTTGCATTTGTGCTCTTGGGATAACTTTCTAAGTGCCTGTAGATTGAGGTGTTTGCCTGCATGTTCTGGTGAACTAACTTTTCTTGGCTTATATCCAGCTTCCGTAGCATTACTGCTTTGAAGTACCATATCCAGACTCGTTTGGAACAATTAGAAACATCTAGGAAAAGACTAGTAGATCAACTTCTGGATATTGATCAGACAATGCAGAAACCAAAAGAAGAGGATATTGAACGTGTGAGGTATTGTCGTATTTGCCAATCTGGAGGTGATGGTCCAATATGTCTTCATTGTGAAGTAGAAGAGTTGTTTAAGGTGATGAGCAGTTTTTCCCTTTCATACTTGATCACTTTGAGTACATGGGAGAAATTAAAAGGAAAAATGAAGCATGACCTTCAAAACCATCTTCCTTCTTCAGGATTATGAGGCAAGGCTTTTCCGTCTTAAGAAGTCACATGGAGGGCTTATCTCATCTGCTGAAGAGGCAGTAGATCTTCAGAAAAAGAACTCTGCTCTAAATCGATTCTACTGGAATTTATCAGAGTTGCAGAAAAATCCATCTTCAGTGAGTGATGTCAATGATGAATCAAGAAAGAGAAGTGTTAGAGACACAGTTGTGGTAAATTGCTTTTACCTTCTTGGAATTTCTATTATAAATTTCACATGCCTGGGGAGTGTTCATCTACTCACATTCTGATGCTACTTTATGGACTTGTTTGGAAGCACATGAACTGCCTGCAAGAAGACCACCAAAAAATAACACATCATTTACTTATTAAGTTTCTTTCAGGCTTCAAAATTACCCTCTGAATTGGAGGTCATTCTTGGAGTTGTGAAGAACCATTGCAAGGCTAATTTGGGATTAGAAGGTATGATGGCAGCCAGGAAGCAACTGCATATTCTGGAGGTATTGCCCAATGAACACTTCATTTTGCTGTTAGAAGCTGCTAAACTGTGCTTCAAATGCTTGAAATTTTGTCCTTTTGCTCATGCCCTTTTTATTGGACATCTGACTTTGTTTTCCTTTTGGGTTTGTCCTTCTGATTTATCAAGGCAATGAGGAAGGAGTATGGCCATGCTAGGTCCTTGGCAATTGCTCAAGCACAGCTTCTGTTTGCTCATGATGAAATTAGGATGGCAACATCACGTTTGCATCTTAAAAAAAGTGAGGATGACAAATCACTTGATGCTCTAGGTGTAGATGAGCTAGAGTCAGCAAGTGTTATACACTCTAACGAAAAATTCATGTCCTTGGCGTTGTTGTCACGCATAAAAGGGAAGCTTCGTTATTTGAAGGTATGAGGAAAGATTTAAACTATACAATATATCTTGTTCTCTTGGATGCTTTCTATACCATTGGTTCATTTTCACTTCTTGTTTTACGCTTTATCTGTACTTTGTAGTGTGTGCTAAAATGGATGTAAGCATGTCAACAATAGCAGTTGGATGTGAGCATATGTTTCATTAGATGTTGAAATCTGCAATAGAAGTTTTTCCCCAGGAAAGGACTCGATTACTCACTACAGATTAGTTATAGTTAAGCAGATGAAAACGTCCAATCTGTTTGAGCTGCTAGATTTTAGGCATATAACTATGCAGTTGCTAAAGTTCATGTCTTCAAAATTCTTTCCCTTCCACTCTGCAGTCCCGTAAAATACATGTATAAGAGGGAGATCTTACATTTTTATGTCTAACGGTGAGATTAAAATCACTCTAAAGATCAAAAATGTTCTTTTATAGTATAGTTGTGGAGTTCCTTGGAACATATTTTCAGAGCAACATTGTGTTTAACTTGTTTATTGCTTTCACGCGGAAGCTTCCATTGAACTAATGTCAGTTGATAGTGAATGGTAGGAACCAAGAATAAAACTTAGGCTGCTATTTTGAAGAAGATATTAGCCCTTTCAATTAATACATTCAACAATAACAGATTTTTTAACTTTCACTTCCATGATATCAAAGATATTAAGGGAAATCTGGTGTGGTTGTCATCCATTAACTTTACCTTGTGTTTTTAGGTTTTTGTAGATATCCTCCTAAGATTTTGTCATGGATTAGAAATGCAATTTTGATTAATTTATGGGTAAAGTGCCAGGGAACCCTTTTAATTTCTCAATTATTTTCAGGGTTTGGTGCTATCAAAACAGAAGTTGCAATCAGAAAGTCCAAATAATTCATCGTTAACTCAAGAAATGGTTGCTTCCACTATGTCTAACAAACACTATGATTGTCTGGCCACAAAAGATGATGAAGCATGTCCAGTCTGTCAGGAAAAATTAAACAGTCAAAAGATGGTTTTCCAATGCGGGCACTTTACTTGCTGTAAATGTAAGTTTTCAGTTTTTGAGTTCTATATCATCAATGGCAGCTTTTGGAGAAAGGAAATACCAGGAACAGTGTTAGGACTATTGTTATGGATATTACCAGCATGCATGGTTTGATACATATGTTTGTTGATTGAATGGGATTAATATTCTGTTTTACTGAAGCATTAGTATCTTAAGCTTAGTCATGTTTGACTAATATGATGCATAATGATACTTAAATGGCATTCTTGCTCACTCCTTTTCACCAACCGAAGACTAAGAGTAGAAATGGGGTTATATCACAAAATTCTGATAGGGATTCTGATAGGGACTGCATAGTTGCTGGATGTTGGAATAATAATGGAGTCACAATTATGGTAAGTCTATCTGATTCTCATTTCATTCTTGTTTTGTACAGGTTTGTTTGCGATGACTGAACATAAACTAGATCATAAATCTCAACTTAAATGGATAATGTGCCCAACCTGTCGCCAGCATACTGATTATGGGAATATTGCCTATGCGGATGATAGGCAAGTTAAATCTTCTATGGCCAATGTGTTCTATGCTGTGGAAGATTGTGAAAAACATGAAGCATCTTTGATTGTCCAAGGTTCCTATGGAACAAAGGTTTACTTCTCGAACAAGTACCTTACTGCTCTATGCAATCACTTACTGAAAAACTACTACTATTCAGATTCCAAATGTGAAAGACTTCTGTTCTATGAACTTATATGATAATTTGAAGTAAAAGGAAAAATAGATCTACTAGTGTGCTATCAAGTTATTATGATTTCTGTATGAGCATGATTTCTTAGCATTTATCTGTTTTATTTAACTTCTCTTTCTTCTTGTGCCACGAAGATTGAGGCCATCACAAGACGCATTTTATCCATCAAGTTTTCAGATCCTAATGCAAAGGTTCTGGTTTTCTCCAGTTGGAATGATGTCCTTGATGTCTTAGAACATGCTTTCAGGGCTAATGATATCACATACATCCGGATGAAAGGTGGCAGGTGGCTGCCCTGTGCCCTGAACAGTCTTCTGACTTTTAACATTTGATAAGATGTGGTGGCATGCACTTGACCTTAGGTTTTTTATTTATGGTTCTTGCTTCACAAAAATGCAGGAAAGCACATGCTGCTATCAGTGAATTTAGAGGAGAGAAAAGCAGTGCCAAAAGAACTTGCAAAACAAGTACACCACTAGAAAGAAGACGTGTACAGGTTTTATTGCTCTTGGTTCAACATGGAGCTAATGGCCTTAATCTTTTAGAAGCGCAACATGTTGTTCTCGTGGAGCCACTTCTAAATCCAGCAGCAGAAGCACAAGCAATTAGTCGGGTACATCGAATTGGCCAGGAGAATAAGACACTCGTACATCGGTTCATAGTATGTACATATTCCTTTTAGTTTGACATTGCTTATTTTATTATTTTTGGAGGAAAAGGTGAAATGATTTGAATTGTTGTTCATTTAATAAATGTGCATTCACATGGTGCTCCACATATAGAAGTGCTGCCTTACATTAGCATGTGAAAACAAAAGCTTGCCAACACAAAAGAAATGTGTTTTCAATTGGACATTCATAGATTCAAGGAGAATGTGAATGCTATTGCTGTTACAGTTTCAATTGGTGCCTCCTTTCTATATTATAATGCAGAGAGAGAAAAGCATGGAAAGGAGTCCACGAAGGAAGTGTTTTTCCAATATCTATCACACGATTGTACAACAACAATTGTAGTGGTAATAAAATAGGTTATTCTTTAGTGGTATTACACACATATCCTATCCATAATATAGATACATGGGAGAATACAACTTTGATGTTCTTGCAGTGACCTTAGCTGTGATTCTGCTGTTTTTAAATCTATTCGACTTTTCATATATTGGTGTTGAAAGTTCTAGTTATATTTCACTTTTAATCTAGAGGCTGGTCTTGTCTTTTGCATTTATTGTCATGGCCAATGATGAGGTGTAAATCTTTAGGTTAGGGGCAATCATCTTTCAGTTGGTTTTTGTTTGAAAAGAATTTCATATTTTGTTTGACTGGTTATGTTCTAAATTGTATTGAGGTGGTTATGAGAGTTACCAATCTTATGATAACTAATTATGCCTCTGTTTTGCTCCAATTTGGGATGTTAGGTTAAGAACACAGTGGAAGAGAGTATATATAAAATGAACAGAAGTAGAAACTCCAGTTCCTTCATTAGCGGGAATACAAAGAATCAGGATCAACCTGTTTTGACGCTTGAAGACGTTGAATCCCTATTTGCAACGGTATCAAGTGTTGATGAAGAACCACCTGCTAGTCTAAGGCATTTGCCACCTTCTATGGCAGCTGCAATTGCCGCCGAAAGAAGGCTTGGAGGTAATACAGCAGCATGACAAAAGAATGCACTAATCAGCACACTGAAATATTGCAGTCAACTGTAAGTTATTTAGATTTTTATGCATACTATTGTTGGGGTAAATATGGAGAGTACCAATTATTCTTTAGATTTTCGAATAATAAATTCTGCTTATATTGTTATCATTCTGATTATTAGGAAAGAAATTCCATATTCCAGTCTACATTTGAGTGTCAAAGGTGGTCATTCAATGAATCATGATGTTTTTGTAACCTTATGCCGTGAGGAGGCCTAAGTTTACACCATCTGAAGTGGTAGAAAAAATCCATATCTTCAGAGTTTTCCTCTCAAGCTGCTCAACTGTATCTGAATCGATGATTCCGTTGATTGCATGCTTTGAGGAGTACTTACTCTAGGAAAAAATGATTATTTACAATTTACTACTGCCTTTTAAAGGTACATCTTCCCATTTGATACGGTGGATTAGAATTAGAGGTATGGGTATGGATTCGCATTTTTAAAAGAGAGAAAAGGCGACAACCGAGGCCCTATGATTCCTGTTCATTCCTTCCCAATGTTTCCCTGTTCATTCCTTTGTTCCAACCAAATGAATCCTTGATGATGGACTGGGAAAAGAAATACCCAATGTTGGCGAGGATTACCCTTGAGATCAGTAAGATCGAGTAACGAGACATTTTGCTTGCTTGAGAAGACGGAGGTCATCCTTTCTAACACAAAATATCATTCTTTGTCTTGCCAAGTAAGATGGACAAATGATCTATTCACCTAGCAAAACGCCTAGCTGATGAATAGTTTGTTTGATATTAATGATCAATCCTCGTGCTAAGTACGGTATATATCCCAATCATACGAGCACGTTTTTACGTTTTTTTCGTGTACTCGCCATTACTCTGTATTTGATGACTTTGAATTCCTCAATTATTGCGGCTCTCTCAAGCAACAAGTCTTGTTATTTCAATCCTCTCATTCTCAAACTGCTTGCATCAATGGCCATTTGTCAGAACTAAATTTTACAATTTCATTTTGGACGTGTCCAAGAATTTCAGATATCACCCTTGTCCCCGTCAATGCTTGAACACCAAACGGAGAAAACATGCCAAATTCATCCTTGAAGCAATTCTCTGCCATATTACATACACTACCTTGATCACACAGATGCCTTATTTTACCTTGCTAGAAGCCTAGCGTGAATACGTTGACCCTGAATAACCATGGACGATAATGAACTCGATATATGATGCATCTCAAAAAACTATCCGAAGGAAGATCATGTGCTCTGAAGCTCATAACATGTTCAATATTAGCTTGAAAGAGATGCAATAAAATATGACCTAAAACCAAGACAGAATTCTTTAATGCCAACAAGGCCTCAGATATAAACAAGAAACCAAATCAACATTATTTGTCAGTGCCAAGTCTCTTCATCGTTTCTCACCAGCGGATTGGTGAAGGAAAATCAGAAGCCCTATTAGAAACTTCACATCCTTTTTCACTTCCCTTCGGATTCTCCTTTCTGAATAAAGATCCTCCTAACCCATCGGAACTGACTACGTATCTATTAAGGAGCTTTCAACCGGGGAAATTAAATGATGTAAAATTTGGAATAGAACGCTCTTTTCATTCTATATCAATCAATTTGCAGTTATCTATCCTCAAAAATTCTACTGCATGAGCATTTATCTAAAATGATGACAGGACTGCACGCGTACTCAGAAAGTTGACGATTAGGGATTCAACACATATACAAACATGAAATAAATCTGAATCCAAAAGAAGTGCCCAAGTCAATTGGGCAAATTTTATCAACTGTGCCAACCATTAGAAGCTCCAACTGTAAAAAAGGGGTCTGACCCGTACATGAAAATTTTGGTAAATCAAAGACAAGAGACTCTGTAGAAAGGGGAAGGATGAACCTGAATGGTGGCAGCGACACCCTAGAAGGCGGCCGCCTAGATGTGGAAGGACTGAGAACGAAGTTTTGAATTTAGGTCATGTTTGGTAGATTTTTAATAAAATGTCATGAAATATAATATAATGAAATAGAATGAAATGATTTATAAAAATAAATATAATATTAAAAAATTATTATTTGAGAGGGATAAAGATTTTATAATGTAATACATAAAATGTTGTCCGGATAGAATAAAATACAATATATGTATTATAATAATGAATAACTATTTTACCTTTGATAGAATAGTCTTGTTGTATTGTCTTGATGCCTTTTATTAGAATTGAGGGTATAATTGGTATTATAAAAGATTATTGAGGGTGTATTAAGTAGTACATATTTATTATTTTGCATTCCATCCTAAACCTTTTCAATTTTAT
>JAOTAW010000201.1:16977101-16990252 GCA_025629945.1 Erythroxylum savannarum | reverse complement strand
TGATCTTTACAATGCCTTATTCATATCTACAATATAAGCTCTTCAAGAGTTGGGATGTGATTTCTTTAGCTACTTATAACATTTTACTACACAAAAGGTGGTCACAGCACCAATCTCTTTACTATTTGCATCCTCTCCACTACAAAACTGTGGTATTCATAATCTTTTCACTGCACGTATAGTAATCAAGGTGAGATGGTTGGATTTGGGAAAAAAAATATTTATTTTAATTCTTTTCAAATTTTATTTGGTTTATGATTTTTTATCAATCTTTATTTATATGAACTGTAATTGTAGCATCCTTATTCCAACTAGTTTTACAATATATAGTTATATAGTAAGTTTTGCCTTCCAATTTTATACACAGATTATTTTGAATATGAAAATTAACTGTAGCTATATACCTTCAGCTGAAACTGGTTATCTAGTGTAACGAAACTTTTCTCTCAAATTGTGAAGACTCAAGTAACAAGTCATCAAAGCAAAGATAGTCTTGTAAGCAATCATTGCAATTGAAAATACACTAGAAATACCATGCTGGTGGTCATGATCATGACGATGGTCAAGCTCATGATCATGGTCGTGATCATGAACAGGATCATGGTCATGACCATGATCTTCCTTTTTGGCATCTGGCATCTGCACCATCCGCGCTCTCAATCTTCTCTGTATAATTTTATACACAAAAAGATTCTTTTGCAAAATAAACTTACCTTATTTTGTGTGGTCAAAGATATGTATATCTCATAATATTATGATCTGATCATAATCAAATCTTTTAGATTAGCTAGCAGTATCTTGTAGATATATAGTATCCTAGGATTATATTTCCATATTTGTACAGATTTTTCTATCCTATTTTGTAAACCTATTCTTGTATATATATACTGTAGTCTCTAATAAAAGAGAAATAGAGCAAATAAGCTCTGAGAATGAAACATCGAAAGAAGTTGATCTGCCAAAAGGAAAGAAACCCGTGGGGCGTAGGTGGATATTTACAGTCAAATATAGGGCTGATGGCACCATTGAGAGGTATAAGGCGAGATTGGTAGCTAAAGGCTACACTCAGACCTATGGGATGGACTACAAGGAAACATTTGCACCTGTGGCCAAGTTAAATACTATAAGATTATTGTTATCAGTGGCTGTTAACCTTGACTGGCCACTTCAGCAACTTGACATCAAGAATGCTTTCTTGAATGGACAATTAAAGGAAGAGGTGTATATGAGGCTTCCTCCAGGCTTTGATGAGGAAGGAGGAAACAAAGTATGTAAGCTTAGAAAGTCTCTATATGGACTGAAGCAATCACCACGAGCTTGGTTCGAGAGATTTGCCAAAGTCCTTACAGCTGAAGGGTACACACAAGCACAATCCAATCACACAATGTTTTTTCAGAAGTAGAGAAGGTAAGAAGGCAATTTTGATTGTGTATGTTGATGATATTATCTTAACTGGTGAAGATGCAGTGGAAATCACAAGACTTAAGACAGCTTTGAAGAAAGAATTTGAAGTCAAAGACTTAGAAATGAAGTATTTTCTTGGCATGGAAGTAGCAAGATCAAAGAAAGGAGTTTATATCTCACAAAGAAAATATATTCTTGATCTCTTAAGAGAAACAGGAATTTTAGGATTCAAACCAAGCACTACTCCTATTGACAGTACAAAATTTGGGGATGAAGATGATATACTTGTCAATCGTGAAGAGTATCAAACACTAGTGGGAAGACTAATCTAGTTGTCTCATACTAGACCAAATATTGCTTTTGCCATGAGTGTTGTTAGTCGCTATATGCATGCACCAAGGAGACAGCATTTAGAGGCGATCTAAAAGATCCTGCGGTATCTAAAAGGTACTCCAGGAAAAGGCTGTTATTCAAGAAAGGAGATCAAAGAACAATTGAAATATATACTGATTCAGATTGGGCAAGTTCAGAGGAAGATAGACGATCAACCACTGGATATTGTACTTTTGTTTGGGGAAATTTGGTTACTTGGCAAAGTAAGAAGCAAAAGGTGGTAGCCAAAAGTAGTGTTGAAGCTGAACTAAGAGCAGTTGCAAAAGGAATGTGTGAGAGTCTTTGGTTAAAGAGAGTGTTGATACAATTAGGAATCATGTTTGAAATACTTATAAAACACTATTGTGATAACAAGGCAGCCCTAAGCATGGCACATAATCCAGTCCACCATGAAAGAACAAAACAAGTTAAGGTTGATCGACATTTCATCAAAAAGAAGATAGAAGATGGGACAATATGCCTAACATATGTTCCAACAAAGAAACAGACAGCTGATGTGTTTACCAAAGGACTCCAACGACAAGCATTTGAAGAGTGTATTAGCAAGTTGGACATGATAGATATCTATGATCCAACTTGAGGGGGAGTGTGGTCAAAGATATGCATATCTCATAATATTATGATCTGATCATAATCAGCTTATTTAAATTAGATAGCAGTATCTTGTAGATATGTAGGATCCTAGGATTATATTTCCATATCTGTAGGATTATATTTCCATATCTGTACAGATTTCTTTCCTATACTGTAATCCTATGCATGTATATATATACTGCAGTCTATAATGTAAAAGAAATAGAGCAAATAAGCTCTGATTCACAATATGTGTTCAAATATTTTATTTAATCAGTGAGGTTCATACTAGGTGGTTTTGTTGTTATGGTTGTTGTACTGGTCACTATGAAGATTTTGAGACATTGGTCAATTTAGCTTACAGTAATTTTATTATTGAAGAAATAAAAACAAGAGTATTTTTAGAAAATCTCAAAATAAACCTATTCTATTTCAACGCCTAACAAGGAAAACCAATAATTAAACAAAATAAAAAGAAAGGCTATTCTCGTAAATTTTTAATATGGAAAGTTGTCTACTACAAAAGTAACCTTAAATCAATTTTCATTCTCCATCACTGTCAAACTTTGATACAATATTTTTTTCCATTGCATTATTTACAAGTGTACAAGGTCACTTTACCCTAACAACAAAAAGGGAAACAAAAAAGAAAATCAAATCCCATGATTACGAGATATCCTAACTAAATAGGAAATCTCCCATGACTATGGGTATCATAACAAAATAGGAAGTCTTAAAAAGATACAAGAATCTTAAAATAGCTAACTTGCCATAAATGATGTCTTCCCACACTCCCCCTCAAGTTGGGGAACGGGTATTCTCCATTCCCTTTGATACAATATTCTCAAAACTTGAACTACTTAACCCTTGGTAAGTATACCAACTAGTCGATTCTTGTAGCCACATAAAGTGTTCAAATCAAACCACTTTCTAGTTTTCCTTTCAAGAAATGTCTAGCAACCTTATGTATTTCATTCAATTATGTTGTACTGGGTTATCAACTATAATGATCACATATTTATTATCATAATAGAGTTTCATTGGATTATCCCACTTAATCTTCATGTCTTTTAGGGTAATTTTAACCGAATTAGTTCACACAGACCTTGAGACATTGCTCTTACACTAGATCGTGCTACTGTATTCTACTTCTTACTTCTCCACATCACAAGGTTCTCACTAAGGAAGGTGCATTACTAGAAGTTGATCTATCATCAATCAATCTTGCATAATCAACATCCATATATGCCTCAAGTAGTAGACCTCCTTTTCTCTTAAACAAAATAGCTCTTCTTGACATCCCTTTAAGACATTGCAATACTCAGTAAGCTGTTTGCAAATGAACTTTTTTTGGGCTATGCATCAATTGACCTATCACACTCATTGCGTATGCTATATTCGGTCGTGTATGAGACAAATAAATGTGCCTCCTTACAAGGTGTTAATACATTTCCCTGTCTATTGTAACATCCCCCTTTGCCTTTCCGAATTTAATGTTTGGGCTATCAGAGTACTTGTTGGTTTGCAAGTTGTCTTGCCTGTTTTTCTTTGGAGATTAGAAACATACTTTTGTTAGGAGATAAAAATACCCTGCCTATAATAAGCTATTTCAATATCATGGAAATATTTCAGCCTTCCTAACTCGTTGATCTCGAACTCCTTAGTAAAACATTGATTTAGAGATTGTCTTTCCTTGTGGTCTTCTTTTGTCACTATTAATGTCATCAACATACACAAAAAAGTGTTGTAACCCCTCCTAAAGGTGAGTTTTTGATTAATTGTGTATGATCCCTTTAGTTTTGTCTGTACCCCATAGTCATCATTACGCTTGCAAATCTCCTAAACCATGCTCGTGGCAATTGTTTCAGTTCATACAAAGCCTTCTTCAACTTACAACTATTTTGAGTAGCCAAATTATTCCTATAACTTGGTGGCACTTCCATGTAGACTTCTTTCTCGAGTTCTCCATGCAAAAATGCATTCTTACTTCTTTCTCAAATTCTCCATGCAAAAATGCATTCTTGAATCAAATTGTTGAAAACCATAGTTAGCCGCCAAAGATAAGAGCACTCTAACAGTATTCATCTTTTCAACTAGAGAAAAAGTCTCTAGATAGTAAATTCCACAATTTTGGATATAGCCTTTGGCCATCAATCTTGCCTTATATCTTGCAATTGACCCGTTTGCCTCATACTTCACTGTGTAAACCCATTTACGCCCACACGTTTCTTCCCAGCTGGCAATTTCACCAACTCCCAATTTTTACTTTTTTTTCCCAATGACTCCTTTTTCATATTCATAGCTTGTCTGCATTTCTCATTGGTTAAAGACTCGAATAGGGTTTTAGGAATGACAATGGTTTTTAGGATAACAAGGAAGGCTTTATGATGTTCAAAATTTTTTCAAAGGAAATGAGCAAGGAGATAGAGTGGCCGTTTGGTACATTCCCTAATCCTTTTTCAGATAGTAGTTGGAAGAACTTGATCATTATTGCTGAACTGAGATTCGTTTTCAATTTGCAAAGAAGGTTCAAAAATTATTACGTTATTCTCATATCTAGGTTGGAGACTTGGGCTTGCATAGATTCAGGAATAACCGTCTTCTTCCTTGAATAAACAATCCTAAATCTCATGTTCTCAAAGGCAAAATTTGTCTTTTGTTGTTGATTTTGAGGTATAGGTTCTAGGACAAGCTTAGAGAAAGATAGTAGGTCAAGCCACAAAAAAAAAAAAAAAAAAAAATCCTTCAAATCTTCCATCCTTATCTTATATTGTTGAAGTCTCCCCTTAAAGATAAGAAGTAGTGGAATAAGACTCATATTCATTGAAAGTAACATCTGTTGAGGTAGTAACTTTTTGAAAGAGGATGGTAACACTTATACTCTTTCTGAGTTAAGAGTATCCTACAAAGACACATTTCGCTGCCCTTGGATCCAACTTTTTGCAATTTTGGCTATGAATATGGTCAAATGACACACACCCAAATACCCTAAGAATAAGGTTATTTGTAGTTTGTAGATCAGGATAAAATGTTATGTTGAGGGATTTCCATTGGACTCTTAAATCCCAATACTTTTGAAGGCAAGCAATTTATATGATTAGTAACTGTGAGTACTGCTTCCTCCTTAAAGGATTTACGTACATTTTTCTTTTAAAAAAGAAAAAGATTCGGGTTGATTTAAGGTGGTCAATATTCTTTTTAACATAAGATGATTAATGTACAATCCTTTTTTCTTAGACTTGATTGAAATACTCCTACTATCATACCAAAACCTTTGGATATTGACCTCAATTTGATTTTTAATCCCGGAACAAAAATTTGGGAGGACACTACTAACATCAGATTTGTGTTTGCGTAAAAATATTCAAGTGACAAGTATAATCATCATGAAAGAAACAAACTATTCTACCTCATAAACATTAGAGCAGTAGGACCATAAATATTGCTGTGAATGGGATAAAAAGGGATGGAACTTCTTTAATAAATAACTGGAAAAGATATATGTTTGTGTTTGACAAGCTTACATAGTTCACAATGACTATCATTACTGTGTATATTGCATCGGAATCCTTTCTCACAGAGTTGTTTGGCACTGTCACTTGTGAGAAGGTTGGGTGGTGATTATTGTAGTTCTTTTATGCTACGTTACATATTGTTTTTCTTCTTAGATAGGGATCTATGCCAATCTGATTTTTCCCCTGCCAATTGATAGGGTGTCTTATTTATGAACTTTTTTCCAATATGAAGTTGGGCAAAACAGAAGACTTGCGCAATACTGCTTCCATCCCAAAGGTTTGCCTTCTCTCTCAGGGATTATTTTAATGCATATTTGCATGTGACTGACGCAGGGGGCTTTGGCATAAATTTTAAGATGGAGATACTATGTTCATTTTTCTCTTTTTAAACAATTTAGCATGTCCTCTGGCGGCTTTGATTTCCATCTCATTGTTTGTCTTAGTCTGCATTTGCTTAATTTTCTCCCACTTGTTACAGTCTTTGCTTCAAGATTACCAGCGTCTTTTGAGTTCTATGCCTTCTCGTAGGATGAATACAGCAAAGCTCATAGAAAATAGCGGTGAGTCTTATGTTAACTTTATTGAGAATCCCTTTTTCAGAGAAATTTCTGGTAGTCCTAATTTGACAACTATTAAGTTTTTGATTGCTGTGCCCATTGTGCTATTGGTTAAGCAAACTTTTGGTTGTATTACACATTTATGTTTGGTTTTCTGATTGGTATTTATGGCTTCATTCATCTTCATGGATGCAGTTATGGGAGTATAATTTCTTAACAACTTACACGTTTCCATGCATTGCCTTTTTTATTTCTGTTTATATTTTTGAAGATCTTTGCAATTATTACTAAGGTTGTGAATTGGGACTAGGGGAGTGGGGGAATTGAATCCTTGGACTGAAGTATTGGGAATAGTTCCAATATCATTGGGCTACTAACCAGTGGTTAATCTTAACTGGGATAGTTTCTATTGCCTGATTGATATTTGATTTTACTGATTGGAAGTTGAGAGATATCTCATGATTTTTTAATTATCTTTCTTCTAATTCCTCTGTTTTCTACTTACTAAAGTTTGCAACCTATGATTTTGGCAGAGTACTTCCAGAATAAGTTGGTGGACACTATTCATTTCATGGAAATTCTTACTTTGAAAGACAGTGTTGAGAAAGATACCTTCTTCCGTAAGCTCCCAAATTTAGCAGAGCAGCTTCCTCGCCAAATTGCGCTGAAAAAGGTTTAAAAGCTTCATTTTTATTGGGTTCAAAGCTTTTGCACTGTGTTCTTACCAATTTGTGATGCCTTATTTTGTTTCTTCAGTTACTTCCTTTATTAGCTTCGGCCTTGGAATTTGGTTCAGCTACTGCCACTGCTTTGACAGCTTTGTTAAAGATGGGTTCGTGGCTTTCTGCCGAAGAATTCAGTGTGAAGGTTTTGTCTTCTTCACTAGTACTCTTGCTCTTACTGTTCAGTATTCATAACAAATCTGTATATTTTCATCCCATCTCAAACTTGTATGTAATCTTACTACTGGTATCTTACTTCAATCTTCTGATAATAAGTTTCTTGCTTGCATTTTTTGGCAGTTATTGCCAACCATTGTGAAACTTTTTGCTTCCAATGACCGCGCAATTCGAGTCAGTCTCCTGCAGCACATTGATCAATTTGGAGAGTCATTGTCAGCTCAAGTTGTTGATGAGCAGGTATAAAATCTATGCCTAGTTGGGTTTAATCTTTCTTTTGATTAAGGTCTCTATTTATGTTTGAGTCAAGTCCTCACGATTTTTTACTCTGTAATTGGACTGATTGTTACCAGGTCTATCCTCATGTCTCTACGGGGTTCTCTGACACATCTGCTTTTCTACGTGAATTGACTCTCAAATCCATGCTGATTTTGGCTCCTAAGGTACTAGCTACTACTTCTCAAGGTATCCATGCTTCTTTATATGATATCCTACAAAAAAAAGTTGTACTGGTTATGTGGGAATAATTTAACTGAAAGTGTGTTAATTATCTTCTTGAAATATCATTTTCTTTCATGTGTATATGTTGTACTCGTTCAATAGTTAGTTGTTGTCATTTGCTGTAGGTTGTGCTTATAATAGTGGGTTGAGCATCAGGTGTCTATTCTGAGTTGTTCCTGAAAGCCACTTCTTTTTTGCCTTTCATTACAGCTTTCACAACGTACTATTTCAGGCTCCTTACTGAAGTACCTTTCAAAGTTACAGGTACTGATCATGTGTTTTTTGGTAGGAATGAAGACATTCTTTCTTCTAGATGCAATTGATACAGACATAATAGTACTCGCTTTTGGTTTTCATATTAATCTCATTTTCTCTTTATTTTTCTATTACTCGGATGCCTTTATTTCCTTCTATTAACAGATCCTAATTGTGCAGTGAGGGAAATTTTCTCCTATATGCTGAATAGTAGGAAGAGTTTTTGATTCTTTATTATTGTTAGTTTGTTGTCTTATCATTTGATATTTTCAGGTTGATGAAGAGCCTGCAATTAGAACAAATACTACCATATTACTTGGTAATATAGCGAGCTATCTAAATGAAGGGGTAAGTATAAGCAATTGCCATGCACTTGACAAATATATATTACTTCTGATTTTATGGTGATATTGTTATTGAGCGGTCAATCTCTTCCTTAAAATGATTCCTGTGGCTATTCATGCGTAGATAATTATAAATCATTTTTGTACTTGCCAATGTATTCTGATGAGTTGAGTTGTGTAACAGACAAGGAAGAGGGTCCTAATTAATGCTTTTACTGTTCGAGCTTTGCGTGATACTTTCTCTCCTGCTAGAGGAGCAGGTATAAGAATTCTCTATTCTTCCTGTATAAAATGCGATGTTACTCCTTATTTACCTTACTAGTCTTTCTTATTCTTTAATCTACTCATGAAGGTTCTGAGATGTGCTGAAAAGTATTAACTGTTTGTGCAACAGGAGTTATGGCATTATGTGCAACTAGTTCTTATTATGACATAAATGAGATTGCAACTCGAATTCTTCCTAATGTTGTTGTTCTCACAATTGATCCTGATGGGTAATGATTTTTCAGATCCTATTCTCATCAGTATATTCCCATAAATCTATCTGAATAAAAACTATCTTTCTTGGATAGTGATGTTCGTTCGAAAGCATTTCAGGCTGTTGATCAGTTCTTGCAAATAGTGAAGCAATATTATCATAAGGTCTTTTCTTTAGCTCTTTCATTTAAAATTAAATGCCTTCATCCTACTACTTTCTCCTTTTTGGATTTTCTTCACATCCATCATAATGTTTATGAGAGTTCATTTTGAAAGAATAATATTGATCTGTCATATTATGTTTCTTTTGGTTATTGATAGGCAAGTGTTGGAGATACCACTGCTGATGTAGGAATCTCGTCAATCCCAGGAAATGCTAGTTTACTGGGGTAAGTATGTTAAATTATGCTATTTATTTGTGTCAGTCCCTATACAGCGGAGAAATATACATTGATGTGCCAGGCAGGCAAGTTTTGGAATTAGCATTTATGCACCAATGTGTATCTGTACCCATATTTTTTTACAGTATTTTGTGCTTTTCATTTTTCCTTATTTCTGTTTCTTGTCAGTATTTTAAAGTGTAGTTCATGTATCTTTTTGTTGAGTGTGCATGCACATGGCTATAAATTTACTCCCCCTTGGCTATAACTTATTAAATTTTCTTTTCAAATATTGCCGATATTTGCAACCTGAAATTAATTACGTTTATCATATGAAGTTTACGATAAAAGTGTTGTAACTAATTTTAACAATTCTGTTTTCAAAAGCCGTTGCATCTTCACCAATGAGCCTTTGTTGAATTGGCATGTAACACTCCGCTTACCTTGACTAGCTTGGGTTTCAGCCTCCTAAGTGACCAAAAATTTGATAACGCATCTCCTAACTTCCCCTTGATCGGTTTATTAGCAATGCCTTAATGTCTGCGGTTTGAGACCTTGCCAACACTTTCATACTTGATTCCACCTTATGCAGTATGTTACTGTAAAATTATAGAAATATATATCACTTCCTTTAATCATGAATCTTTTGTTGACCCCTAAATCTTATTTGCAACGCAGATGGGCCATGAGCTCTTTGACCCTTAAAGGTAAACCCTCTGAACAGGCTCCAATTGCTTCTGCAAATTCTGGCACTTCTCAAACTTCCACAATGACCTCAAATGCAAGCTCAGGTGTGTAGCATTTCTAACTGTTTGGTTGCTTAAGTCCAGTTTAGAGTGGAGATAAAACATATGCATTTTCCCATATGGACATGGTCAAGCTCCATAATGAAACCAATCAAAAGCCAGATAATCTTGCTAATCATTTCAGTGTTACACTGTAATTTCAATTTACATAGCCATGATAAATGGAGGTCATAAAGAAGAAACACTTCATTGTTATTTCCATTTATCTCAAGCTTCTGCTGTACATTTGCATTGTCTCATCTTGATACTTTAGTCATGGATCCAATAATTGTTTTGATGTTTGGCACTCATAGTGATGGATGCTCCAAGCACAGCACCAGCTCGTGTAAATTCCAGCACTGATTTAGCTGATCAACCTTTGCCCGTCTCCCCTACGTCGACGGATGGCTGGGGAGAAATTGAGAATGGAATTCCTGAAGAGCATGATAGTGATAAAGATGGATGGGATGATATTGAACCTCTTGAAGAACCAAAGCCATTGCCAGCGCTAGCAAACATACAAGCTGCCCAAAAGCGGCCCGTCTCCCAACCAGTTTCGCAGTCAAAACCACAAGGTAGGGTCATCATATAAATGGCTATTGGCTAGTAGTTGGCAATCTCTGCCCAGTCCGGGCCAGGCCTGGTTTGACCAGGCTTCGGGCTGGTCTCAGGCCTGGAGAGTTGACCCAAAGCTCAGCCTGAATGGCCGGACCCCGAAACAACATTGTTTTGGGAAATTTAACTAAAACACAGCTTGAGCCCAACTGGGCTTTGAGTCAGGCTTGGGCTGCCTTATGCCGGCTCGCCCCTGGCCCGGCTCATTGCGATGCCTTGTGGTTCAATTGCAAAGTATTCAAGATTGACAGTTGACATCAGCAGCTGAAACTTAGGGATAAAAGGGAAAATGGTTGTTGGATTTTAACCATAAATACTATGATATAGCATATGATTATTTGCATGGTGGAGGTCACACCCAATGGACATTCTGCTTAATTTTCTTTGGAAGACCGCGGTTAATGCCACTGCTTAATCAACTTCAACAAGTTAACTGTGTTTCTAACTGTCAGACAAAACCTTCGAGCTACAATAGCTAGTGCTCCATTTAGGTTGCGCTTGCCAATAGTTTCTGTTGTTGGAAGTTTTAGCATGTTTGTTTTATGTGATAGCTAGAAGATATGACCTCAGCCACTGATGACTCCTCAGATCCTTTCCAAGAATCTCAATTACATTGTTAGTGTCATTGATGAATTGTCTTTTTAGTGGATGTGGTCTAGACTTACAGCTTTTCTATGATTATTAACATCTCATATATGACAACAATCTGAGGCAGACCTGGATCTTTGGGTTGCTCTCAGAACTGCTTTAAATTCTTTAGGCCTAATTAGAGCCGTAAGTGATTTCAATTTTATCAAACACTAAAATTGTTCTACATCTACGGAGCTTTATGTGATGTGACACACCAATGTCAGGACCATTTTTAGTATGCTCTCATGTTTGTGGTAAATGAATGTCACTCCGCTTGGAGCTCTTTTAATTGGTATTCCATTATGTTATCATTGTTTCTTATGTCATAGTTTATGTTAAATGCTAGCTGCATAATATTTCTATCGTAGTTACTGGACTCTGTTCAGTTTACATGAAGTTGCCAGATCATGTTAGAAGCTGCATTCAAGTTGAGTGAACATGTATACATGTTCTAGGCAGTAGTGGATGTGTGAATAAGAGCTGATTTGCTCTATATTATATTACTAAGAGAATGAACATGTATACATGTTCTAGGCAGTAGTGGATGTGTGAATAAGAGCTGATTTGCTCTATATTATATTATTAAGAGAATGTAGTACATATGTACATGAATAGGAGTACAGAATAGGCTAGATAATCTATACAAATACAGAAGATAATCTTAGGATAATGTTAGGCAGTAGTGGATGTGTGAATAAGAGCTGACTTGCTCTATATTATATGACTAAAGAATGTAGTACATATGTACTTGAATAGGAGCACAGAATAGGCTAGATAATCTATACAAATACAGAAGATAATCTTAGGATAATGTTTATCTCTAAGATACTGCTATCTAAATTATAATATTATGAGATAATATGTATCTTGACCACACTCCCCCTCAAGTTGGATCATAGATATCAATCATGTCTAACTTGTCGATACATTCTTCAAACACTTGTCTTTGAAGACCTTTGGTAAACACATCTGCTGTCTGCTTCTTCGTTGGGACATAAGTTAGGCATATAGTCCCATCTTCTATCTTCTCCTTGCTAAAATGTCGATCAACTTCAACATGCTTTGTTCTCTCATGGTGGACTGGATTGTGTGTCTTGCTTAGGGCTGCCTTGTTATCACAATAATGTTTTATAGGTGACTCAAATTTGATTCCCAATTCTGTCAGCACTTTCTTTGACCAGAGACTTTCACAAATCCCTTTTGCAATTGCTCTTAGTTCAGCTTCTGCACTACTCTTGGCGGCCATCTTTTGCTTCTTACTTTGCCACGTGACCAAATTTCCCCACACGAAAGTACAATACCCAGTGGTTGATCGTCTATCCTCTTCTGAACTTGCCCAATCTAAATTAGTATATATTTCAATTGTTCTTTGATCTCCCTTTTTGAATAATAATCCTTTCCCAGCAGTACCTTTTAAATATCGTAGGATCTTATAAACTGCCTCAAAATGCTTCCTACTTGGTGCATGCATGTAGCGACTTACAACACTCACGGCAAAAGCAATATCTGGTCCAATATGAGACAAATAAATCAGTCTTCTCACTAGTGTCTGGTATTCTTCACGGTTAACAAGTTTATCCTCTTCATCCTCAAACTTTGTTTTGTCAACGGGAGTGGTGCTTGGTTTACATCCTAACATTCCAGTCTCTTTCAAGAGATCAAGAATGTACTTCCTTTGTGAGATATAAATCCCTTTCTTTGATCTCGCTACTTCCATGCCTAGAAAATACTTCATTTCTCCCAAGTCTTTAACTTCAAATTCTTTCCTCGATGACTTGAGTCTTGTAATTTCCTCTGCATCATCACCAGTTACGACAATATCA
>JAOTAW010000201.1:16947428-16960949 GCA_025629945.1 Erythroxylum savannarum | reverse complement strand
AATAAGTAGGCAAAGTCCTTTAGTTAAAGGATCAACAAGCATGTCCTCAGTCATCAGATTCTCCACCTCAATATTACCTTTCTGTATTAATTCCTTGATGGTTAAATACTTGACCTCCGAATGCTTAAACCCTATGTTGTTCTTATTGCTATTACTAAACAATATAGAAAAAAGATTATCACAATATAATTACATGGGCTTAGCCATTAAATCAACCACAAACAGCTTAGAAATCAAGTTTCTAAGTCAAACTGCCTGTGTAGCAACCTCATAGCATGTCATAAACTTTGCAAGCATAGTAAAGGAAGTCACCAATTTCTGCCTGACACTTCTACAATACTACACCATCTGCTAACATAAAGATGTACCCGGACGTGGGCTTTCTATCATCCGGACAGATAGCAAAATCTGAATCTGTATAGGCTAAGAGGTTTAGACTATTGACCTTTCTAAATTCAACATATAATTCTTAGTTCCCTTTAAATACCTCAACACTCGTTTAACTAGATTCTAATGGTCTATTCCTAGGTTAGCTAGATACCTACCCAGCAATCCAACAGTAAATGCATTGTCCAATCTAGTGCACATTTGGGCATATATCAAGATACCAACTGCCCTAGAATAAGTCACATTCTTAATTTTCTTTCTCTCCATATCATTATTTGAACATTATGCCAAAGATAATATCTCACCATGAGAGATAGGTGCTACAATAGGTTTAAAATCAACCATGATAAACCTTTGCAGCACTTGCTCAATGTATGCTTTTTATGAGAAGCCTAACGAGTGTCGAGATCTATCCCGGTGAATCTATAAACTTGGGAAAAAAGATGCTTCACCAAGGTCCTTCATGTCAAAATGCTTGGCCAAAAGCTGCTTAATCTCATGCGGCAAGGTTAAGTCATTTGATGTAAGCAAGATATAATTCACATATAAGAGTAGAAAGATAACTTTGTTCTCCCTTACCTTGTAATACAAACATCTTTCAACTTTATTCTCTGCAAAGTCAAAAGAGGTAACATCCTCATTAAACTTAAGGTACCACTATCTGGATATTTATTTCAAACCATTTATTGATTTTCTCAGTTTACAAACCTTATCAGAATTTTCTTGATCCTTAATCCTTTAGATTGTTCCATGTAGACTTCTTCACAAAGGTCTCCACTTAGGAAATCAGTTTTGACATCCATCTGATGTAGCTCCATATCATAATAAGCTACTATTATCATAATCACTCTAAATGCATCCTTAGAAGATACAAGAAAGAAGGTAACATTAAAGTTAATATCTTCTCTTTGAATGAACCCTCTGGAAACCAACCAACCAAGCCTTAAACTGCTCAAAGTCCTTTTGGTCCTGTAAATCCATTTACAACTGATAGGTTTGCAATTCTTAAGTAAATCAACAAGCTCTCATATCCTATTTTGCTTCATGGATTGCATCTCATCCTTCATTGCATCCTACCATAAATTTGAATGGGGTCCAGAAATAGCTTTTGAAAAATAACTGGATCGACAACATGTCCAATATCACAGTCTTGTTCACCTAAATAGACTATATAGTCAGATGAGATAGCAGGATCTTCTTAACTGAACTAGTTCTCGTACCTCAGGAACCTCAGTTTGTACAAGTATGGGTTCTAGTTCCTATACAGACATGGTATCAAGACCTTGATCCACTGATTCTGACTCTATGAGTGATGGATATGAAATAACTGTAGTATCCACCCTGCTATCATCGAAAGGGTGAGAAGGACCACCCTCATCATAGACATCATATTCCAAAAACTTAGTTATTTGAGATTTTACTATTCTATACCCTCTTCTACAGTAAAATTTGTATCCCTTAGAGTGGTTGAATAGCAACGAGTAGAATGAGAATGCAACTTACTTTCATAAAGATAATATAAACATACCTCAGCGGGGCAACCCCATACATGGATATGGGCAAGGCTAGGCTTCCACCCTTTCTAAAGTTCAAACTGCATCTTTGAAACTAATTTGCTTAGGACTCTGTTAAGTATGTATAAGACCGTCTTTATGGCTTCATCCTAAAGGAAATCAGGTAAATTAGTCCTACTCTGTATTGATCTCATCATGTCCTTTAGGGTGCACTTACACCTTTCGGCCATACCATTTTGCTCAGGACTACTTAGTATAGGGAATTGAGCCACTATTCCACATGATTCCACATATCTGGCAAATAAATCCTTTGCTTGTCTTGACACCCCATGTCTACAATAATATTCTCCTTCATGGTCAAATTTGACAATCTTAATGAACCTTCCCAATTGAATTTCTCAAGAACTTCAAACTTTTCTTTAAGCAAGAACACATAACCATAACGAGAATAGTCATTAATGAATGTCAAAAATATCTTGAATTGCATAAGGTAACTTTATAAGGTCCACAAATATCTATATGTATGAGGTCTAATAAGCCAAAAGCACGAGTTGACCCCTTTTTCTTTATTTTGGTCAACTTATCCCACAACAGTCAACGCATGTTCTCAGGTTATCAAAATCTAAAATTGGGAGAATATTTTCCTTAATCAATCTCTCAACTTTATCTCTGAAGATGTGGCCCAATCTTTTCTGCCACAACATGTATGACTTATCCTTTATTAAGAGTCTCTTTCTAGTAACCTGTTCAGCAATGTTGAAGAAGCATACATTTCATAAGGATCAAGACACATTATATACAAACTATATAACAACAAGGCATTACAAATACGTTTTGCATTGAAAGATAATTCTACAATAGAAGCATCAATAACAAAACTATAATCTTCTTTGTCCAAAACTGATACAAAGATCAAATTTTGCCTAAAAGACAATATATAGAACTTGTCATGTAAAACAATAACAAACCTTGTATCAAGGATCAAACATACATCTCCAACATAAATTACATCAACTTCTTTATTATTGTCCACCATCAGCTTTTTGTCCTCTTTATTTGGCTTTCTCTTGCATATAAACTCTTGCATTGTGAAAGCAACATGATTAGAAACTTCATTATTTAGCCACCAAAAACTTGACATGACTATAGTAAAATTATAATTTAAAAAAAATCGACTAAATTGAAAAAACTTAAAATTTCTTCTATATAAAATAATAATTACTAAGACAAAATAATATGATAAAATTGTCTATATTTTAGTTAATAAATAATAAAAAATACAAATAAGAATGTATTAAATAATTTTTATATAATTAGACTTATACAAAATAATTCTAGTTTACATAACTAATATATTAGTTTAACATAATTATGCTTAATAAATATTTTTAAAATTTATATATATTTTATTTACATATATATATATATATTCACATTTTAGTGTATACGTCAAATATATTATAATAAATTTTGAAATATGGAAATATAATATTCGAAGTTAAATTCATTTGTTATAAATATTTTTTATTTTATTCTTAATTTTTTATGAGAGTTAATGATCATTTTTTTCAATAACAAACCGGCAGATTTGCAAACAAATCAAACATTACATTTTAGTAGGTGATCGGACCGAAAAACGAGCCGGTTACTGTATTGTGCAGTTAAATCTGCCGCTCCAGTCCGATTTTTTAAAACCAAATTTGGCTGACAAAGGCGGCGCAGCACTTACGGATAATAATGAGAATTACCAAAATGAAGAAATGCGAATGGAACAATTGTTTGCAGGTCTCTAACTCTAAACCTGGTAAGTTAACATACTCTGTTAATATGATTTTGTAACTCCACGTTCATTGGCCCTGTACAGTCCTTGGTTACTTTGAGATGGTTTTCCTCCTCAAAATAGCTGTAGATTTCAATCACGAACTGATTTCAGTATCACGCAAGTAATTATGTAAACCGACTTTTATCGTGTGACTTCACAAGAGCGATGGGTATATCCAATCTTCTAATTCCGCATTACCAACTGCAAAAGTAGAGCTTAGCCAACTACAACTAGGTATGGGCCATCACATCACTTGATGCTTGCCTTAGGAATAGACGATACGCATGGCCCTCCAGATGTCATGAATGGTATTCCCTTAAATGTGGCCACGCCCTTGTCATCGGTCAAAAGATACTGCAACCATCACATAACTATAAATCAATTACGAGTATCAGATCATCCTTATTAACTAACGTTTATGTATAAACTCCAAGTAATTGTAGCATAGAAACAAACACTGAATTCAGTATGTATGATGGCATTTCATGACTTGCTCAACATCCTCTCGGCACTTAAACTGACATATTTACTCGGAAAATTTATATGGTCAATGGATTCTTCACATTCAATCAGTTAAATGATACTATACGCCACCTTTAACTGACTAATGGATTCCATAATGCAGAGGAAAATACATCCAGGCTAAGAACTGCACCAGAACAATAAATTCTATACACCACTACTCTTAACGAATTAAAGGCAGAGAGAAATGCCACCGAAATATACAAATACAGACACTGCAACATAGATGAAAACCCCATCAAACATTAGGTCCTTCATAATGCAAGGCCACACTAAGAGGCACCAAAATTTCAAACCACATACCGGTGTGATTTTCTCCAGCTGTTTCTTTTTGGGATTCAGGACATCTTCAGGCTTACCATCAACCCTACATGGAAAGGTCACCACATCTTACAAAAGAACTCTCAAACACATGAGATCCATGAATTTCTGCAAAAATTTGCAGATGAGATAAATACCCTGAGAATGAGATCTGTTCTCCTATTTTGGCACCTTCTGGAGGTATCAAAGGTTCTACAACAGTGTGATCTTCATTGGAAGCACATAGAACCTGCAAATTAGCAAATTACAAATACACTTAGGACCACCAACTTCATTCAGTACATGAATGAGACGACTAGTAAAAGAGGGGATTACAGCATTCTTGTAGTAAAACAAGCCATTACTACATTCTTGCACTAAAACAAGTATTTACTGCAGTCAAACATGAGGTTGACACTACAATGGGTGCAATAACTTGATTGCCTTCATTGTCACAATTGAATAAAGGAGATACAAAGTAACATTTTCTTCTTAGGCACATATATACCCCATGTTATGGATTAAGAGTCTCTTAACTTGAACAATTAGTACACATATAAAATGTGATAATCGTATCTGCAAATACCAACTCCCATAACACAGCACATTCCAAGGCAAGTCACTCATGGTAAATATATTTCTACATCATGATACCCCTTACAGCAAATCAAGTTGACCATGCAAATGCTAGGATAATCTACAAGCAAAACATCATAATCTACAAGCAAAACATTCTCCTGTTCAATGTGTTCAACGTATCTGAGCTTGTGAAGAGCATCAAAAAAGAGTGAAATTGAGCTTGAAATATGACCATTAATTTAGCAATGCAATGACTTTTTCCAGGACATAAAAGGCATTAGTACTTAAGGATGACTGAAGGATAAGTTACCAGTCCTTCTGACATCACATCTCGTAGTTTTCCTGGTTTCACATTTGTAATCAGCACGACAAGGCGATTCTTCAATGGAAATGGAAATCAATTAGAATATAAGAAAACAAACTTTAGAAAAACAAATTTTAGCAGTCAAGGTAACTCAAACGAGTGGAATGGCTGTTTCAATAAGTATACCAATAACTCATCCGGAGTACAAAACTTTGCCAAACCACTGACAACCTGTCTTGGCTTAGGTTCTCCAACATCTATTTCCTCAACCAACAAACTGCAACATCAATTGAAAATAAAATGTTATGCCTAATATAATCATGCAGCATACTCTAAATGTCGTAAAGGTTGAGGCCCAATAACCTAGGCTTGGCAATACACCTTCCAGGAAAAGAAAGAAAAGTATACCTATCAGCAGACGGATGCTTCGATGCTTTGCGAATAATACCAACCTGTATCTTCAGCAAACTGACACTCAATTCTTTGTCTTTCTCAACTGGTTCAGTTTCAGGCAGTTTCTTCTTTCCTAGGGCAGGTTCCTTATCCCCTGTAGCATTCTTCTTCAAGCTCCCAACAATATTCAGATGTTATTTTGCAAAAAGTATTCTAAAGCAGATAATGATGACAAACCAGAAAACAGATAGTACAAAAAGTGGCAAAAACAAACAAATACATATTTCATAACCACAGGCAATAAAATCTCCTTAAATTAATACCTCAAAAGTTAATAAGATAATAATTATTTATGGGCCCAGCTTGGACTAAATAGACTCAATCAACACTATTGATGAGTTAACAACATATTACTTGGCTAAAGAGTCCTTATATAATTATCTGATCCCATTAATATCATAAAATAATAATTTACTACAATTTACATATATGTATAATTGACTATGATATTTTCTAAAAATATAACTTTGTTGTACTTTCTAAAAAAAATTTAGTTGGATCTCATCCCAATTTTTATTGCATCTAAAAACTGTAAGTTT
This sequence comes from Erythroxylum savannarum, assembly GCA_025629945.1. Classification (NCBI taxonomy): domain Eukaryota; kingdom Viridiplantae; phylum Streptophyta; class Magnoliopsida; order Malpighiales; family Erythroxylaceae; genus Erythroxylum; species Erythroxylum savannarum. The sequence continues at coordinate 16,954,529 of JAOTAW010000201.1, read as the reverse complement.
GAATTCAAGAATTGGAATAAACACAATACAACTTGAGTTCACCGGTTCATATTCAATTACTAGATCGACAATATACAATGAAATTTTTAATTAATTAAATGTGCGTTTGCTGAATTGTTAATAGTCTATTTTTTACATTATTAATTTATCAATTAATTAATATTTTTATTTCCAAATTGTTAATACACTCTAAAAATTAATACATTATTAATTTATCAATTAATTAATATCTTTTTTAATTAATAGATTTTATATGGTCCCAATACTATTAGTTCATAGAAGTTTTACTGTATAAGCTTCAGTTTCACCACCGCATCTTCCTAGATTAGAACCCCTTGACATGCCTTTTTCTGCCTTAAATGAAACACTTCATTCGTATTCCTAACTAAAAAGTAAGGTACATGAGCTAAAGGAAGTATTAACAGAAACTAATAAATGGCGTAAAGGAAACTAAAGCTAGGAAATAACCACCTTGGAATCGCCTTTCTTTACATTCTGTCCTGCATTAGATTTTTCTGCAGTTTTTGGGTCTGCAGTTTTCTTGGCATTTGAATCAACGTCCGATTTGACCACACCTTTGGAGCTTGGCCACTAAAATCAATTGAAGAGTTGAGTGGCAACACTAGCTTATCACAAATTAGGAATTAAAAGAAGAATAACCAACTAACGGTTTAGCATTTTCTTTATTTGACATCCCCATGACCATGTTGTGCTAGCAAAAATAGGAGCTTAGTCCTCTCTTACTTAACAGTAGACATTTTTATTATATCAATCGAAATCACTATTGACTTTGCTTCTTATTCCTACCATAAGAGAATGAGCTAAAACATTGGCTTATCAGAAATCTTAACCAAAGCACTCTAAAAACTAATAACTTATATGCTCAATTATCTGGAAGTGATAAAATAATTCTCAACAGATTAATTATCAAATTAAGAACAGTTGCTTTATTAAAAAGATAACAAGCAGAATCAATTCAATTGTCTTTACTTGGATATGGAATTTAATACCGCAAAAAAAAAGTAATTCTTGTACTAAAAATATTCAAGCACCATATCTACAAGCATAACATTGCACGCCACAAAAATCACATATTCAATTAATGTTCACCAACAAAACTGTACCGCTTCTATAGGATACAAAGATAACTAACCTGAGGCTCAAATCCGTCCTTTTCCAGCAATATCCTCTCAAATAGCTTCCCAAAGCCTTCCACGTTCTGTAAAATTGAAAAAAAATGCAACTTCTACATCAACGAAATTTAAGAATAAAGAGGCAGATGTTTACTTTTTGCACAAAACCATGATGACAATGTTTATGCAAAACAAATTCATATTGTTCTGACAACCTTAAAGTTTAGTATCACTAGACACATGCTGATTATCTAAAATGATGCAAAAATGAGGGAGGCAAGTTTAAGTCCAACAAGACAGAAGCATGTTGCAATTTCCAAGATAATAAGGCAATTTATATCAGATTCAAGAATGCATCATAATTACTCCACAAATCAATGCTTCAGTAAGTAGTTAAATGTCTGCATCCTGACAAAATCTAGTAACTCAACAAATTTACAGCCTTCCTTTCAAAGAAATTAACCACCGAATATTACAAGAGTGCACGTTAGGGAAGGAATTGTTAGATTACCTGGATGTAATCCATCCATCTCAAAACATGAGGCAACTTTTCCCTATCAATTTGAGACAAGCCAATCTGCGTGATACAACCATTAAAAAATCTGACAGCATTTTCTAACATGAATACTAGATTGTAATGAACTTTGAATTTACTGAAAAAGAAACAACAAAGAAAAGGAAATCTTTCACTTTATAGGCCTCCCACCTTTTGGCATTAGATCCTTTATTTCACCTTCACCTTATAAACCCTAAACCCCCAACAGAAAGGGAAAAAAAAAGAAAAGAAAAGAAGAGAGGGTAGCCCCAATTCATGTAAAAATATGCAGCAACGAAGAAAAGAAAGAGAACACAAGAAACGACATTGCAAGAAAAGAAGGGAAACACATCATTTAGAATAAATAGTTGAAACGAATTAACATGTGTCAATCTTTACGAGAGCCTTCACTTGAATTTAAAAATTGTGAAACAAATACAGGGAGCATGAATACCAGAATTTGTCATTTTTGATTCTCTCTCTATATTCACGTGTTTCTCTTCTCTCTCCTTCTCTTCTTTCCATGTATGAGAACTGAACTGAATTCAGTGAATCTTCATTTATCTCCAAAACAATTTGGTATCAAAGCGGTTGATATCAACGAAGATGGCGGAAGGCACTAGTGGAGCTGAGGTACAAGGAATTGAAGAGAACGTTAAAAGCCTGTGGAGGACCAAGCTAGAAATGAAAAGTTCTTGTTAGAATCCCAAAATAGAGTGAACAAACACGAAAAAGAGATGCTCGAATTCAAATCAACGTTCACTCAATTTATGCAAAGATTTGGGGTAGAACAAGGAGCAGGGCGATTTAACACTCTGGAGTAGGAAAATAATCGAGCTAAAGATGCTTTGGCAAAGGAAGCTCTGCAATTCCCACAAGACTTAGCAAAATAGAATTTCCCGTCTTTGAAGGTGAACGAATTAAATCCTGGTTATATAGCTGCAAGAAGTTCTTTATATTGGACCACACATCGAACGATTTGATGGTTGGGATGGTAGCTCTACACCTAGATGAACATGCCCAAGATTGCTACCAACATTACCTGAAGAACAGAGTCAAGCATGAAGCTGCGAATTAGGAAGAGTTTACCATGGTACTCAAACAACGGTTCGACACAGACATATTCGATGATCCAGTAGGGGACTTTAAAGAATTAAAATAGGAAGGGATGGTCCAAGAGGATTGTGCTTAGTTTGATCACTATTTGAACAGGATGTCATTGCCAGAGGATTATCTAATTAGACTTTCCCTTGAAGGCTTCAAACCATAATTGGAATTAACAGTCAAGCTGTTGGAACCAGTTTCACTACAACAAGCTTAACAAGCACACGACCAAAGATAAATTCCCCATTCGCTTGATTAAGAAACTCATAGATTAACTGCACAGAGCCAACTAGTTCTCCAAATTGGATTGGCAATCTGGTTATCACCAGATATGAATGTAGCTCGAGGAAGTTTCAAAAACAACCTTTAGGACACACGGAAGGCACTACAAGTTTCTCATTATATCTTTCGGTTTAACAAAGCACCATCTACATTTCAACGATTGACGAATAAGATCTTTCGTCATTATTAACCAGCTCTGAACTTTTAGTAATGTCCATATTGCAACTGCATACAAGTTTGATTGAAAAAATTAAGAAAAGTTGGGGAAATAGACCCTACAATGCATGATTTAATTAGGAAACTTGAGACAGGCAGACTGCACTATGAAGCATATAAGTGGAAGCAAGGCTTTTTAAGGTGGAAAGGGAGACTAGTTGTTGGTTTCAATGAAGTATTAAGGAACATATTAATTAAAATGGGACATGAAGCAACTGGAGGCCATTCAAGGGCACTAGCTACGACAAAGAAGATTCAAAACTTGTTTTATTGGAAATGAATGGCCAAAGATGTTAGGAACCGCATAAGAAATGCAAGGTCTATCAAAAGAATAAGTGGGACACAACTGCCTATCTTGGACTACTACAACCTTTAAAAATTCCTAATGGAAGTTGGAAGTAGCTTCGTTTAGATTTCATAGAAGGACTACCAGTGTCAAAAGGAAAATGCCATAATATTAGTAGTATGCTCACTTTGTTTCCATGAAACATCCATACCCAACTACGGGCGTTGCCCTAATGTTTATTAACCATGTCTTTAAACTACATCGAATGCCAGAAGCTATAATCAGCAACAGGGATCCAACTTCTCTAAGTCAGCGAGATTTGTTAAGATTACAAGGAGTGAGTTTGAAATATTTAACTGCATATCATCCTCAGTCCGATGGACAGACAAAGGCAATTAATAAGATTTTGGAGACTTATCTAAGATGTTTTTGTGGTTAAACGCCTCACAAGTGGAATGACTAGATTCTTTTAGCTAAATTGTGGAATAATACCACTTATCACTCAACCATAGGAGCAACGTCATTTGAAGTTTTGTATGGATATTCCCCAATAATTCACGTTCCTTACACCACTGGAGACTCTAAGGGTGGTAGCAATAGGTCAAACATTAAGAGATAGGGAAATAGCCTTGGCGATAACTGAGTTTCATCTGGCAAAAGTTCATAATAAAATGAAGCAACAGGCAGATAAGAAAAGGTCCGATAGAGAGTTTGAAGAGGGAGAACTGGCGTTACTCAAGTTGCAATCTTATAGAAAGTATTCGCTACAAAGAAGGGGAAATCACAAACTATCTCCTTTATATTATGGTCCCCATAAAAAACTAAAACGCGTGGGAAAGGTAGCATATAAATTGGCCTTGCCAAAAGGAACGATTATGTACCCTGTTTTCCATGTAGCACAACTCAAAAAGGCTCCCGAAGAGCAAGGAGAGAGCCTCATAGAGCTGTCTCCAACACTCAATATGACAGAACATGTCCCTATATCAATCCTTGAAAAAAGGATGGTTAAAAGAGGTAATAAACCAGCCACACATGTGCTAGTCCAATGGTCAAAACAGCAAGAGCGGCAACCTGATAATATCTATACAAGCTTAAGAAGAAATTCCCAAAAGTTATTTTGGAGGACAAAAATCTTAAGGGAAAGGGGATTGTTAGAGATTAAAAATAAGCAGCATCAAAGAAAAGAAGAGAACATGAGAAATGACATTGCAACAGAAGAAGAGAGAAATGCATCGTTTAGAATAAATAGTTGTGACAAATTTATGTGTCAATCTTTACAAGAGCCTTCACCTGTATTAAACGTTGTGTAACAAATACGGGGAGCATGCATACCAGAATTTGTTATTTCTGATTCTCTCTCTAAGCTGTCAAATATTCACATGTTTCTCTCTCTCTCTCTCCCTCACTTCTTTCTATGTACGTTCATTGAATTGAATTCAAACAACAGAACAAGTTATTCTATCATCAACAAAAGCTCCGATACAAAATGTAGAAATATGTTGGGTTTTTTGGGCTCTCAACTTTTGTGGAAAAAGTCCAAGACTAATGGATAATGTCCTAAGGCCCATTAGAGATTTGTCATAGTTATTGAAGCATTGTTAAGGGGTAATTTTCGCAGTTTTTGGGGTGACAAAAATGAGCAGAATTTCTGCAAGAATTTTTTAGCAAAATACAGCACAGGGCAATCATGATCAAGCGAACGATCGGAGGTCGAAACGTTGTCTGATCGACCTAAAATTTTAACTGGAAGTAGTCGACATCCTAATCTACATTCTGAATAGAGGAAATCGGATTTTGACGGTTAGATATTTAGTAATAAATTTCGTAAGACTGCTAGTGTTTTGGTGAAATTGTTCACAGGCTTTGTTATCTATTTTGGGATTTGTCGCTTTTGTTGATTGTTAAAGGTTATATCTCAATTGTGAACTTGCTGAATATTGTACTCTACTTTTGATTGGTGATACTACAATATTCAGCAAGTACAAAATTAAAATACGGCCTTTAACAATCAACGAAAGCACCAAATCTCAAAACAGATAAACAAAGTCTGTGAAAAACTTCACCATAATAGCAGTAGTCTTACGAAATTTATTACTAAACATCTAATCGTCAAAATCTGATCTCCACCGTTCAAAATGTAGATTAGGATGTCAACTACCTCCAATTAAAATTTCAAGCCGATCGGACAACTTTTCAACCTCCCATTGTGCATTTGATCACAACTGCTCTGTGCTAAATCTTATTGAAAATTTTCGGGAAAAATTCTGCGCAATTTTATCACCCCAAAAACTGCAAAAATTATCTCTTAATAGTGCTTCAATAGCTAAAGCAAAATCCTATGAGCTTTAAGACATTACCCATTAGTCTTGGACTTTTTCCACGTAATTTGGGAGCCAAAAAAACGCAACAAAAGAGTATGAAAGTTGAATGAATGAAAAATCATTCTGCAGTAACTCTGCTGCATGAGAGGCAAAACAAAAAAAGTATACGGATAAATTCTTACCACACAAGAATGCAGCAGCGCGAACAAAATAACATCAGCTTCGGAGGGTGTGAATCCATTGCCCAAAATAACAGATTTCAGAGCCAATTCGTCATTTAACAGAATGAGCTTATCAAACGTTGTTTTAGAATCTGCCGGAAAGTTCTCAGCAAATCCAACCCATTTCATCACCTACAGCGAAAAGTAAGTTACGGAGGCCATGAACCAAAATTACGCTTAGCAGCGAGAATCAATCAAGAGTACCTCATCGTTATTATCCTTCGGCGGGCACCATTTCCCTGCTAACTTCAAGATGTGTGCCCACAGGCCGGTAACATCATTGATTGCCAAAATGGATTCCTGGGAAATATGAACATTAGCGAAACCACAACAATCTGAGAAGCAAGTAGCTGAAGTAGCAAGTGACTGAATAAAAAGGGGAGCATTACGGGGTTCAAAGAAACGGAAAAATGGTGGGACAGAGCTGATGCAATTAAATGCTTTCTCTTGAGACTAATGCTTTCATTCGCAGCAGCCATGTTACTTGATGCTCGTTTGATCTTCCGACTTAACTGTAGTGAAAGACTTGTAAGGAAAGGGTAGGACACGCTGTGACTTTAGGGTTGATTTGATTTAGCCATTAGCTCTTTTCTTTTCCGTCGTACGCTCAACATTAAAAGGATTGGGCTTCATACGATGCCAAAAGTCCCAAAAATCTTACCAACTCACAACTCGGCCCACTGTGAGTTTTCATTCTTGGATTTGTCGTAAGACTAGACACTCAAATGGGGAGGAGCCTAACCTAGACGAAGGCAATATAAGCATCACGTACGTCACAGTCCATCTCCTAATTCTATCAAAAGAGAAATTTGGATAACAATGGCAATAGCCAATTTTGAGGTCATTGTTCTGTAAAACTTGCACAATTTCTTATAATTTGTGGTTTTTACTTTGAAATATTTTATAAAACTATTGGACCTCTTTTAGATGAAGTAAAAAAATTATTTGAAGATTGAGAAGATAAGGTTTTGGTGAATTAAGTATTTTTAAAGAAAAAGAACTT
>JAOTAW010000201.1:16878900-16895139 GCA_025629945.1 Erythroxylum savannarum | reverse complement strand
TTTTAATTTATCTTTAATTCTTCAATTAAACAATTTATATCTATAGAACAAAATTTACATCTAGTAACACATCTTGACCACCTAAATGTTTAAGAATGTTAATGTGGTTTTAACTAATAATTTTGTTCATATTTTTTGTATAATTCAGTACTTTCATTATGTTCTAATTGGACATAAAGTATGGAAATAATATCTACTTAGTCCAATCATATTAGCCCCTCACCATTAGTAATTGGTTCAATTAATAATATTTGAAAACTATTTTCAAAGTATCATTTCACCTTGGCCAAGATTTTTTGTATAAATACTAATTGAAAATAATGGAACATTCTCTCTCATTATTTTAAGATGATGACTCGTAATGAGATTTTTCATATACATACAATTAATGTTCCAAATGAAATTCGCATATGAGCCTAGTTCAGTGAATTATTCTTTAACAAGCACTGACATGTTTGTTTAACTATCTTCTTATTTTATTTTATGAGCGACTACCTGTTTCATCATAAAGAAACATAGCGTGTACTAATCTTTCTACTCTTTATTAATATACAGTCTCAATAGAACAAACTAGGATCAATTTAGGGATAATACATAAATGCAAAATGAATCTCATAATTATAATTTCATTTGCAATATGCATTTATCTCATAATCTTTATCATATATATTTAAATATGTATAAGATCAAAAATGCATTTAAATAATTATATCACTAAGCTACAACCAACTGATTGGTTCTTGGGCATAAATCAACAATTTTGTTCAATTTTTTTGGCCTTTGTTTCATTGTTAGCTAAAATATAAAAGAACTTTTAGGATAATTTTTTGTTAAACCATATCCAATTATTCTAGTATATAAGTTAAACATGTATACACAAGCTTTGTTAGTAAAATTTTTGAAGTGATGCCTCTTCCAAGTTATTTTAACCTTAGTTTTTTGTTTGATTTATAAAAGGGAGAGTTTCAGGATTAAATTGAATCTTTTGTTGCCATTCTTAACAAAAGATGATCATTTTCAAATTGAATTTTAAGAGGATTAGAAGATTAAAATTTTTAAATTCAAGAATTCTACGAAGAAATCTTAAATCATTCTAGATGTTAAACTAAAATCATGTTTTTTCATTCTCAATAATTACTTTCTAAACAATCGAAAGGACGTAGTTTTGCAACAATTCTAGTTCAGCCGCAGTTGCTTTGAACCGTCTCTGTGGTTGTTTGATATAATGCAACTATGTTAGCAACTATAAATTTTGTAGTACAAACAAAAATAGAAAAATTAAATGCGAAATAAACAAATCAATACCTGAGATTTGGTAACGCAATTCGGCACACTTTGCCTACGTCTATGAGGCCCTTACCTAGCTTAACCATTTTCATCAAGGAACAATAATAGTTTTAGTCAAGGCATTACAGAGTCGACTCACCCAACCCTTGACACTATCCCTCATCCTCACACCCCGTAAAAGTATTTTACACCCAATAACATGACCACCTTGTGCTAACCTTAACAGAGGATATTCTCAACAGTGATTGTGTTGGACCCCTAACTCTTCTTGAAATTTTGAAGTGTAAATTGACATTAGATGAGAAAATTTGTGGTGAATCATTCATGTGTAAAGAAAAAGAAAATTTAAGAATGTGAATTATTATATGAGATTAAGATGGGTGAAATATGCTTTTGTTATTGATGTTTATGATTAATTATGACCTAAAAGGGTGTTTTGAGTTTAAATTGAATTGATGGTGAATAAATTGCTTTAAATGGAGTTGAAAAGCAAGAAATAAATAGTGAAAGTGTGAGAATTTTGAGAATTAAGAAAGTTTGACTTTTTGGGATGAATAGTAGCAGTGTTGACTTTTTGAGCTGAAAGTTTCATGAATTTTCTGGGTTGACCTAGGCAGATTTTGATAAAATGATCTTTATGAAAATCGTAGCTTCTGTTGAGAGCTTTCTATCTCCATAAAGTATGATATTTTTCGATATCGGGATTGAAAGTTATGATCATTCGAATTTAAGTAGTATTTTGCTTTGTTTTTGGAAATGATCATTAGGGTAAGTTTGTGTGTACTGCTTTGAGGCCAATTTCTGTACTGATGTGTTCTGAATTGATCTAAATTTCACTTAAAGATCGGGGTCCAACAGGTTGCGTATCGGCCCGACGCAAGCCACGACCGTGGCCTACTTCTAAGCCTTCTGTCACAATCGTGAGCTATTATATGCCACAATTGTAGGCCATTGTTTCGGCTCAAATATCTTCCAAAACTCCTCTGTTCTTCGCTATTGACCTTAAAACACTAACAAACACATCAAGGTATCAAAAACATATATTTAAGCTCAAAGACTTGTATTAACCTAATAAACACTTAAAACACAATTAATTCATAAACTGACACAATTCTAACCTAAACACCTACTAAATGATTGAATTAATAGCTAAACACATATCAAACTAAGCCTAAAATATGATGCAATTTATATTTATCAACATCCCCACACTTAAACGTTTGCTTGTCCTCAAGCAAACAAAACAACAAACACACAAAATCACAAGCACACAATGCAATAATGAGACAATGGCTTTAACTTCATCAAATAAATTTAATTTAAAACACAATCATTCGAGTCATTTCAAATCATTAACAAACAAAATTCGCGACTGGGGACTTTGAACTAAATATACATATTAATTCAGATCCAAGTGTTAATTTATTTACCCCTTTCAATTGTACACACACATTAATAATTCTTTGGTCATTTAAACTTTATAACTACTCCTAAGTATGTTTTCATGAAAAGTCAAGCTATTACAAGTTCGGTAGGTTTTTATTAGAAAATACCTTTTTTATTATTATTATTATTTAAACAAGGACCTAGTCTTTTACTCGAAGGCAACCATTGGTGATGAATATCGATCCATTTACTCGACTAAGTCTTTTTTTTTTAAACTGCTTGGTTGAAATGTCATTATATCCTTTTGACGTGGAGGCACACATTTGTGATGCGTGTCGATCAAATTACGCAGCTACATCACGTTCTCAACTGGCTACTAACTATATTCATAACCCGAAGGCCAGTGGAATAGTAATTTATTTAACATTAACAAACACACATTTTTTTTAATACCTACCTTGTTACTTTAGCTACTCGTTTCTATGAAAAAATACTAGCAAAGCTACTTAAGTTAAAAGACCTCAAATTATGAATGAATGTGACAATTTAGAGGGTTACAACTTAACACTAAATCCTAATTAAGCTTCATATTTAACCAAAGAACCCCAATTCACTATTTTTTGCGAGCTAATGATTCTCCACAACCTAATAGACTATGTTTAAAATTAAATAAATTTCAATCCATCTAAGCCATTGACGCATTCACACAATTTACAAAAGGCAACCTAACAAACTATCATACAATATGCAAAATTCATACCCAAAGAAAAACACATAACCCTCCCTACACTTAAACAATACATTGTCCTCAATGTAGAGGGGTACATAAACACACCAGGAGAAATAAAACACAAAATATGAAAAAACATAAGAAGAAAATACTAACAAAAATGAAAAAAAGGGTTAGAACATGAAACCGTTTATGATGATAAAGGTAGTGACGACGATAATGTTGAGACCAAATCCGCTTTACATCGAGAGTATTTCCTTATCTTATAAGTGATTCAAGCGAGTAAAAGAATTAGCAATCCAAACCAATCCAAATCATTCAAAACTGATTTTAGAATTTAAAACAAACTTAAATACACAACAATTTAAATCTAACAACTAAACGTGCTAATTTAAGGTCATTAGCTTGACCTTGCATCATTGGAATCTCAGTCGGGATCAATTATGAGCAGCCTGCTTCTACCCTCTTCGTTCAACATCAGTTTTGTATCCTGTAAGTAAGCTAGAAATTACAAAATGATCATAAGGATAATATTGATAAAATTATGAAAACCAATTAAGCTCAGTAATTTCCTTTTTTCGAGCAAACTGTCAACAAAATAGGAAATAACAAACTCTCGAAATCTTCCATGGAATCCAGCAGTTTGCCCAATAAGAGGGAGAGTGTTCTCTTATTGGGTCTTCCTCATTCGCCGTCATATCCTCTTCTTCTTTAGCTTCTTGAACAGAGACTTTCATAGCTTCTTCAAATTTGATGTCTACTGTCATCTGTCTTTGTCCTCTCGTCCCTTCAAAGATTCGAGCACATGAAATTTTTTGAATGAGTCACTCTCCTCCGGATTCTTTAATACATCATTCATATTAAATGTCACTTGGGCATCACTAATCCGAATGATGAGGTTCTCTTCATGGACATCGACCCCAGTTTTATCGATGTTCAAGCATGGTATACCAAGATCTAGGGAATAATAGGGAGGGTTGGCATTCTTTTCTTCAATCTCTTTCTTTGTTTCTTGGTCTTCAATAAGGTGGGGTTCAGTTTGGTTTTCTACTGGTCCTTTTGGCTCTCCCTCATTCTTAAGTGTGATAGTCTCATATTGCTCTCTTTGATGTATTTCCATATTACTTAGAGAGTCTTCCACACTTCTCGTACAAAATTCACGGGAAAGTTGTCTCACTTTAATCTCTAGGTTGTGAATAGACGAGACATGATTTTTCATTACTTGCTCAATCTGCTCTTCTAGTCTCTTTTGGCCCTCTTCCATGTCCGTGAGCTTATCCAGGATCTTGTTCAATTTAGAATCTCATGAATTGGGCTCATCTTGCTGAAGTCCTAATAGGTCTTGACGTCCTAAATGAGTCCCTACATTATTGGACCAGTAGAAATCGGGGTGGTTCTGTCACCCCAGAGTGTATATGTTCCAATAAGGATCGTTACTTCCCCAACCATATTGTCCTCATTGTAAATTGCAAAAGTTTCTTACTCCCTATAATATCTATCTTCCATCATTGTTCTTCCATTTCTTCTTGGCATCTAGCTCTTTAGATGTCTCATTTCTCATTTTAAGATATCTTGTTGTGTCTCTACTTTACGTCCCAAACTTCTTTCTCTATTTTTTATTTAAAAACAAATGATAGTGAAAAAGCCTTAGACTTTGGTGGTGATTTTGCTTGCATCTTTGTCTTATGCTGTTGAGTAGTGTGGTTAGTTTCTCATTTAGTGGAGTGTGACTCTTGTATTCTGCTAGGCTATAGGTCGATTTGCTGCTAAGAGCAAGCTTCTGTGTCCTCCGAGACACTTGTATAAGACTTTTATGTACATATTTTGGTTCTTTTATAAATTTTCTGATTTACCAAAAAAAAAAAGCCTTAGACTAAAGAACTAAATTAATCGCCTCCCCAGTAGCTCTTTCTTTCTGTTCTTGTTGTTCTATTTATGTTTTTTTGTGTTTAGGGTTAAACTAGGGTTTTTTCGAGGTCTGAAAGGTCCAAAAAATCTCTCGAAACGCGAAGTTTAGAAGTGGCTATGCATATGCCTAACCATACATCTTTACACAGACGTTTATCTCCAAAATAGCTCCAATTCTTTTGATTTATGCCATAATTTTACGTGAATTCTTCTCCTTTTGATCCATGAAGGCAACTGAGACCTGAAAACACACTTGAAACCAAATAAGTAACAAAAATAATGTAAGACTCTTAAATAACAAGAACAACACATTCAATATAGGCATAAAGCATAGTACATTATGTTTATCAAATAACTTAAAATATAAGAATCATAAATAAAAGGATTAAACATACTTTTATTCAGATTCCTGTAAAAAAATTTCTTCTCAAATTGTCAACCACAAGTTATTCATATGTCGAGCCTTCAATGTTATCTACAAAGTAGAGTAAAAAAACTCAAACAATTTTTCAGAAGAAAAAATAGGAGTGCTAGCTCCTTGATGTTCTTTTCCTATTTATGAAAAAAGACATTAGGATTTCTTCATAGTTAAAATTAAAATTACTAATTATAATTGAACATGGTGCTGAAAAGATTAAATCGTATCCTCGATGTTGAGAAAACAATAAATCAAGTTTATGAAGATTATGTTGTATTGGGTTATGAAAGAGAAGTATATTTGAATGAAGATGCAAAATAAAAATAGGTGTGAATAAAGAAGTTATGAGTACTTGCAAAAGCCAAAATTCAACAATAATAACAAGTTAATGCATTTGACTACAAGAAGCGACAATATTTATGTTCTTAATGCCTATGTGGAAGAAAAGCCATTTGGTTTTGTTTTAAAAAGAGCTCGTACAATTGTCGAGATAAACTTTAGCTTAAATGACCAATATGTTAAGTTAGTTTTAGAAGATTATGAATTGGATGTTTGGAATATCAACGCAACAAATGAAGTGGCATATTGGAATAAATATAGAGGAATTACATCCTTTTTTGACGCAAGGATGTAATTCCTTTTAGAAGTTATAGTATGCACATAATATCTTAACGATGCAATAACAGCAGAGCCGTTCGAGACTGATTACCAAACGACACCCAAATTGATATTTCTCTTAGCCCATCACTGATTTGCAATTACTAATCAAAAGCATATTATTCGAACTAAAGTAACAAAAAGAACTGTTGCGGGCTTGTATTACATCAGAATTTTGTACAACTGTATAACCACTCGATTTGCAATCACGAGTGTTTGATCCCATACCTCATTCTTTTCATGCGCAAGGAGAAAACAGCATTAATGCATTCAACAAATAATGAACACAATAATTCAACAGCTTACAAAAATTCCTTTTGTGGGCCAAAAAAATGACAGAAAGTTAAAATGCTTTGCAAGAAAGGAAAAGAAAAGGAGATCCATTTCTACCGTCAAGGGCAGACCTGTGCCTTTGTATAGAGTTAAAAGTAGTAGCACAAGAGAGAGGGAAACGGGTGTTAAAGACGAGGGATATAAAAGGATGAGTCAAAAACAAGAAACATTATCCTTAGACATAAGAAAGTTGCAGGTCGAATAGATGGAAGCCGCCGCTGCTCTAACAGCCAACTCTTTGTCAGACACATCTGCTTTTCCGGATCTGCACGCAACAATATTTCATAATTACATAAACCCCCATAACACAATGTTCGCACGGCACAAACATAGCCGATATACGTTTATGTATATATAATCCAACGTCGTACGTTGAAATCCATATAGGATTTGTTCGTTGCAAATTAAAGCGCTACCATATATTCAACTTTAGTGTCAGAAGATTGCAAAGAAACAGCAACTACAAGGCTAGTAACACATTACCCTGAATGTAACTTCGTTTGCCCCTGCTGCTGGGCGTCAAAGATTGCATTCCAATGGAACTGTTGCAGCCCGTGATCACACTGCACTTGCATGTCTCTTACTTGGGTCAACCACGTCTCCTGACGTTGGAAACATAGGAATATAAAGCTTTAATTGGACTTTGCTTGACAATATATTTCCCAGTTAATGAGAAGTTAGCTTTGGTCGTTAGCCATTAAGACAAGAATAAGCTGTGAGTTATAATCAAATTTTTCTGTTAAAATCTCCATGCGAAGGAATTGAATCACTTAGCCAACAGTAAGCTAAACCAACAGTAACTTCGACTCCAAACATTGCCTAGGCTTCTTCTAAATGAGTAAGGTTGGATTCCACCTTCCAATACAACCTAGACTACTACAATATATTGCATCATACTTACAAGTTGTATCTCTTCTTCAGTCAGTGCTATATCCATTTGATTGAACAAGGTGCTCCATCTTTTTATATGCAAGGACACATTTTCATCAGTGGATACATCATCACAGCTTTTAAAATTGTTACAATCATGTTCTTGATTGGATGACAGTTCTTTCATTACCAAAAAGGGCAACTCTGTCGTAATTACTGCTCGAACTCGTTTCTTACTACGCCTCAATGCTGAAAACAATAAACAAAATAGAACTTATTACCTTGTGCAAATCATGATGTTTCCTAGCCCAAATATATAGAGATAATGAAGTACCACCTGTTAGGCGTCCTTTGATGTCTTGGTGAAGAAGTTCCAACCATTGAGATGCAACACTGGCAGCTGAAAGTATGACAAGCATTCAGATCAGGTGAAGTGTTCGGTTTCTGCTTGATGGAAGCGGTGAGATACCAAGTGCAAAAAATTCCTGGAACATAATTAATGCTACAATTTCTACAATCCATTGCTAAGTGGTCCTAGTTCCTAGTGCTGAAGTTCCAATTATTGTGGCATAAACTTCCTCAAACAAAAATCAGTCACTAACCTTTGGCAGATAGAGAAGAAACATTAGTTGCATTTGTTGATTCCTCATTAGACAAAGTGCTAGGCTCATTAGAGGCCTTAGTTGATGATGACAACCTTAGTACCAACGTATCATCCTCACTAACGGCTGTAGTGTGAGTGACAAAATTGCTATTACATATCCTGTTTACTGTGCTTGAACCACCCTCTCCAACTATTGCACAATCTCCTCTCTGTTTACTCGAATAGAAAGCACTTGAATGGCCTGTTTCTTTAGTTTCACTGTTTGAATGACCTGTTTGCTGGCTTTGCACATGATTGCTTTTATGTTTTTCTGACCTGACTAAGGCCTCTATGATCGAATGAACCTGTTTCCTATTTCGTACATGGTTTATGATCCCGGGGTTCAATCCATTAAGCAGTCCACTGGGAGCAGCAATTTTTGTGAACCTGTCAACCTGCTCTCTCTTTGCAAGCTCCATTTTTTTCTTGAGAACATCATTTTTGGGTTTTCTCCCACGTTGCTTTGGCATTGGTATCCCCCCATGGTAAGGTGTGATAAAGTCACTTTTAAATGAAATCCCTCCATGAGAAGATGAGATAAATCCATTTCGTTTCATCTCCTTCCAAATCCTTAACGAATCTTTTTCCTCCACTGGACCAGTAGTACTCCCAACCTCAGAAACATCCCCCAACTTCAAGTGATCTTGATTCTTGAACTTCAAAGAGCTTGTACCGTCTTCTGCATTTAGATCCAAGTTTTCATGTGCATGCTCATGTTCAACCGCACGCTTCCTGAGAATGGAGACCTCACAATTCTCAGCATGTTCTGAACTATCATTGCTTGCTAAATTGCCTGGAATAGGAGCCTCACTGTTGAGATCTAGAGCATTGGCGGTGTGATTGATCTCAACGGACACAGTGGACCTTTCACTTCTTTCTGCTCGAGAAGCATCCACATCCAACGTTACAGGCACGTTAGTGATTTGGAAAGCTACCCCATGAATCTGAAATTGGTCGCGATCTTCTTCATTTTCAGGGTGCCGAGTGCTAGTTACTGCAGGATTATCAATGACCCCCAGATAAGAACAAAGCATATTAGCAAGTTTCAGCGACAAAAACAATGTACGTAAGGAACTCCCAGCCAATTTTCAACCTAACATAGTAGTTTCAGTTTGTTCTCCATTTTGTCAAGGGACACTGGATTTGGAGGCCTTACATATTTCACTACAGCTGCATTGGAAAGGGTGCGCTATAACACATTGCGAATTGAAAAGATAAGCTAAACATATCTAAAATTGGAAATGCCATTTCATATTCGAAGGAAGAAAGCACACAAATAAGCAAACAAAACAGTATAATCTATCAATTCTACAGAACTGAGTTCTGTTTTTCTGAAGCAGAAATTGGCAACAACAAGAAAGTGAGAAAAGTAAGAAAGGAAGTACCTTGAGAGCTCATCAGGGATTCAAGCTCTCGCATTTTAGTCCGCTTATTTGTAATCTGATGCTGGTCTTTTTGTCC
Organism: Erythroxylum savannarum; assembly: GCA_025629945.1. Lineage (NCBI taxonomy): Eukaryota > Viridiplantae > Streptophyta > Magnoliopsida > Malpighiales > Erythroxylaceae > Erythroxylum > Erythroxylum savannarum. Next base: position 16,885,446 of record JAOTAW010000201.1, on the reverse strand, counting down.
ATCGCAGGGTCGTTTCTCGCCTTTCAACTGAAAACGTTAAATAGGAAGTTAGTAATGATTTGTATGAAGAAGAAACATATAAACTGCGAGAAAAGAACCTTTGAGCGGAGAATGGAGAGTCCAGAACAAGGTTGGTCTTCCATGATAGTAATAGTCAAAGATTAAAGAAAGCTCAAGACTTTAGGCAAGTTTTGCAGAAAAATGGAATCACTTTTAGAGCAGAAGATTGGGATTGGAGGATTAGGGTTTGTAGATAGAAGTGTTCATAAAAGTTTGAATTATGAGCAGCTAATGAATTGGTTTAGAACGCTGATTTTGAAATTTGCAGAAACCCTGGGAGTGAGATAATAATTGCAAAACGACAGGTTGTGTCTGGTTCAGTAGTTAAATTATAGTAGTAAATTGTTATTATGTATTCAAATTCAAAAAGAGGAGGGAGTTTTTGTTTAACTTGGTGGGCTTTCAACTTTGGATCTATTCACTCACTTTGTTACAGGCTTATAAAAAACCTTTCGTAGGCTGCAAGAGGCTTGGTTATTTTGTTCATGGAAAAATCTTTTATGGCCCATAAATAATAATTATCACCCTCCACAATTTATTATTTAATAATAGTTAAAAGTCAGGTTAAATTTATATTTGATATAATTAAAGACAAATATATCAGATAATCCTACAAAATATGTCAAGTGAATGTTTGTTTGGTTTTAACACTCGTCGTTTTGAACGTCCACTTTCAATTTGCAACACAATTTTGCTGCTATTTTTTTGTGTCATTTTTCTTGTCACATGTTATCTATTATTATATTTTGGTTATCTACTGAGCAAACATGTAAGTGTTATAGCAAGCAACTATGTCTACTTGTTGTTGGTATTTCTATTTTTTCACCACAAGTATTGTACTTGGACTAAGGTGAGGATTTAAGTTTCATATTACAATTGGATATTATAAGTGTTAGTCTTATATCTAAATGTGTTCATTAGTTGTAATCATTTTGACATTTTTAAGTTTTGAGAATTGCTTATACATCTATAAAAGTTAACTGGTAATGTTGTTGTAGAGTTTTAGAGACTTTTTTGATAATTTATTTGTAATTTATATAATAAAATTTGGTAATTAACATAAAATCCAACTTAGCTAGCATATTTCTAGAGTAAAAGTTGTTCTACTAAGAAGGGCAAAAGGTTTTTTTTTTTAATAAAGAAGAAGATCTAGTGTCCATGTGCAAATTTTTATATCTTAGTGTGACACTCGTCCAATTGGTGTGAAGTATATTTTGTTATGTGTGCTCATTTTTATTTAACATAATATAGGATATTTTGTATTATCTAGCGGTATACTTTATGTAATATAGTGGTAGCTTTTGAACAACATTATAGTATTTTTGGTATAATACAATATTATAGAGGAGATGGGTAATGAAATGGAGAAAGAGAAGAGTTATATAGATGTAATGACCTCACATAATATTGCAGAGAACACTTAGAAAGATGTTGTACACAAAATGGGAATAAAGTTTGAACATTTTGAAATAATATTTGATTTACACTAAAAGTATGCAAGGTCTTGAAGATTTGCAGTTTCTATTAAAGGAGGATGGAAAGATGAGAATAAAGAGTTACAAGTACAACATTTGTTTGTTATCCAGATCAGTTGCACAAATCATAAAGATTAAATTGAATGACATCTAAATGGAAGAATTGGGTGTTATGCTTGACTATGTTGTCGGTTATATGAAGGTATAATCAAGTTTGAAAATGCACCCAACTATGATTTATTAATACAAGGTTTGTAAGGAAAAATTGGGTTGCAGATAATCAAGTAAGACGTATATTAGAAATAAACAATATTTTTAAAATTAGGTCATGCATCAACACATGATTTATTTTTATAGTCATAACAGGGTACAAAATGACATATATTTGGAACTATTTTTTAATTATATAGACAAGTTGAGATGAGTGAGTTTGGAAGAAGGAAACACATAAGTGTATAAGACATTTTTTAAATGAAAAAACGACAGTAATTTTTTTCATAGTTGACTATGATAAAGGAAAGAAGGTTGATGAATGTTCTCTATTGAGCAGCTTATATTGAATTAGTGATATGGTGACATTTGATCTCGTGAACAAATACAAATATCATTTGCTTTATTTATCAGTTTAAATCATCATAGGTAATCTATATTGCTTAGTTATGACTATTAGGTAAAAAGATGATCGATAATTTTTACTGGATTTTTTGTACGTGGTTGAGGTGTATGAATAAGAAGTCACTCGACACTTAATTACAAATGAGTGCAAGATTATAAGTAATTTTATTAAGCTAGTATTTCCTACTATAGGGAATAAACTATGTTTGTGGCATATACTAAAGAAAGTACTTAAGAATTTTGGTGTCCATAAGAGTTGTAAAAAGTTATACGGATGTTGTGTATGATGCTAACTAGGGTTCATCACACCTAGATACTAAAGATGCTTAGTTACACATAATAAAAGACGAAATCAAACATTAACGGGAAGAAAAACGAATAGAAAACAAAGAGTTCATAATTCTAAGTCTCCCTTCCTCTTTTATCGAATGTTCTTGCAAGGATGAGGGTTTGTAATCTATTGGATTTATCAATGATTTCTTCGCATTTTTCATGTCTCTAGATCAATGTCACCCCTTTTGAATGTTATTCACGCCTGAAATCGCCTTTGAATATCTATCCTCCTCTTTTGCCTTTGCTCACGTCTTTTTATAGTAATTTTGGGGAGATACACGGTTTGATACACATACGTTTATTGAACCATGTATATCCCAAAATCTTCAGCATTTGCAATTATGCACGGGCTATGAGACATACACAACTATAGACATAGTTATGTATCCCTTCTTTGCATCAAATCTTCGTTTTATATCGTGTTTTTATCCAAATTTTTCTTCTTTTGGTTAGTGAAGGCAATTATAACCTATAAATGCACTTAGAGCTAATTAAGTACCAAATATACAATATAAGTCTAAAATATCAAGCAAAATACATCAAATATAGAGGTATAAATATGGTCAAATATGCATCTATCAAATACACATGATAATCATCTAAGAAACACTTTAAAACACACTTAAATACCCAGAAAAAAGAATATGATAATCTGCACCTATCAACCATGTGCTTAATATTCCTTTAATTTTAATATTACATTACTAAATATAATGTTTCTACATACAAAAGAAGTGATGTAAACTATTGACAATCCTAGCTACAACGATTATCTACTCTCTCAATCTCTCTAATCTCCACTCTCTAGTATCCAATTTCCACTATCAATCTCTCATAGTCCCAAATTCCCAATCCTGAACAATATTTCATGATTTTATCTTTTTTTTTTGTAAATTGTATCATTTAAGAAACTTGGATAATCATTTTGTAAATTATGTCAATGAAATCTATTTGTAACTGCAATTAATTAACTTGAGCACTTTAATTATATTCTTGTTCTTTCATTTCTTATAATCTTATCATCCTTCGTTAATGGATTTGGTTTTATCTTATTCATTTGATCAATATATGTATGTTTTATTTATTCATTCATTATACAATCTCAATTTTTATTAATCAATTAAAATTCGTAAATTTAATTAATTGAATTGATTACTTTAATTATAATTTTTTCTTTCATTTCCTATAATCATATCCCCCTTCATTAATTACTTTAGTTTCATCTCTTTCATTTCCTATAATCATAGCCTCCTTCATTAATTAATTTAGTTTCATCTCTTTCATTTGATAAATATATGTATGTTTTATATTTTCATTCATTATAAAATACCAATTTTTATTAATTAATTGAAATTCGTAACTTCAATTAATTGAATTGATCACTTCAATTTTTTTTTCATTTCAACTTTAGATCTACTCGCTCACTTTGTTATAGGCTTATGGAAAACCTTTTATCGGCCACAAGAGATTTGGTTATTTGTTCATGGAAAATCTTTGGTAGCCGGTAAGTAATAATTATCACCGCCCACAATTTATTACTTAATAATAGTTAAAAGTCAGGTCAAATTTGTATTTGATATAATTAAAGACAAATATATCAAATAATCCTATTAAATATGTCAAGTGAATGTTTGTTTGGTTTTAACACTTGTCATTCTGAACCTCCACTTTCAATTTGCAACACAATTTTGCTGCTTATTTTTTGTCATTTTCCTTGTCATATATTATATATTATTATATTTTGGTTATCTACTAAGCAAGCTTGTAAGTGTTATAACAAGCAACCATTTCTACTTGTTGTTGGTATTTCTATTTTTTCACCAAAAGTATTTTACTTGGACTAAAGTGAGGATTTATGTTTCATATCACAATTAGATATTATAAGTGTTAGTCTTATATTTGTATGTGTTCATTAGTTGTAATCATTTTGACGTTTTAAGTTTTGAGAATTGCTTATACATCTATAAGAGTTATAAGTGGTAATGTTGTTGTAAAAAATAAGATGTAGAGTTTTAGAGACTTTTTGGTAATTTATTTGTAATGTATATAATAAAATTGGGTAATTAATATAAAATCCAACTTAGCTAGTATCTATCTAGAGTAAAACTTGTTGTACTAAGAAGGGCAAATGTAACATACCACTCCCATAGAGCATATGCCCGACATACCGAAAGATATTCGGGAACATACTATACAAATGGGCATGTTAAGATGGTCGCATTTTCAAAATTTTAAGGAATCACATATCAACTTATTACATATTTTAATCATTTCAAATCAAAAGCATTTCAAATCTTCAATTTGAATCATTTCATTCACAATCATATTTAATCACAATCATTTTGTCCCATTTCATTTACAAACATATACAGTCTCGAATGTCATTTCATTTCTAAAATTCACATGTACATTATACAGCAGTTGGGAGATAATTCTTGGTACAACATAATTAAGACATTTGCAAGTACAACTAATCTCAACACTGACCCATATCCAAATGTAGAAGCTACTTCAACTAGACTAGCTAGATCTCCTCTAAACTTGAAAATCAACATTTGCAATTTTGATGAGTTTTGTAAACTTAATGAATGAACCATAATCAATGTACTCACTCAAAACATAACACAAATATCATAAGTATTTAACCAAATTCACAAGTATTTCATATTGTCCAATTTTGTATACCACATCATTTAGAGTCAAATCTCATATATCACATCATTCAATTGATTACCTGATCAAATAATACATCATGTTTCAACAAGTTCATTATGAATACAAACATTTCATATATTCATTTCAGAATAATCCAATCATTCATTTCAATCATTCATATCATCAACATGTACACAAACATTACATATCATTATATCAACTCAAATTTAGTCATTCTTTGCAATCATTCACATGATACATGTAATGATATAAATATGCAAATACATATGAGACTCTACTTTCATTTTTATTTTGTCGTGACCGAGCACCTATTTAGCTGTCTCGTATTCTTTGTAGATACTGAACTTATTTCAGATACTGTCTCGTACCCATTGTGAATACCGGGCTCATTAATCGTTGAGCCTGTGGCTCTTTGTACACATTTCTAAGCTTTAAGCTCTTTTTCACGTTGGTCACTCTAGTCACAACTTCTTTATCTGATCATGCATATTCATGTGATGAAATGCATAATTTCACATAATATGTTATCAATAACTTTCATTTAGTGTGCACATTCATTTATCATATTCATCTAATTTAAGTCCAGCATTCAACATTTAGTTGAACACTCATTCCATATTGAACATACCATTAAAAAGTACTTCTAGTAGAATCCCGAATATTAAGCTCCTCGGATAATTGATGGTCCGAAATTATCACAATTATATCAGTAACAGTTCAATATGTAACAATTAATTAAAAACAATTCAAATATAGTGAGTAAACATTTAGGTTAACTCACAGTACGCTCCAGATAAGTTATTACCTTGGTGAATCGGCAATGTCTAGATGTTGGCAATCACTTGTATATCTATCTTCTTGCAATACACACATAGGGTTCATAATTCATTAAGTTATCAATCATATGATTACTCAATCATTCACATATATATATAGATCATGTTTCAATGCATGCTTAATTGACTATCCAGGGTATGTATTCTTATTCACAAATCTTGATCATTCATTCATCATAGCTTGTATATATCTAGTTTACAATTAGGTTTTGCCTTAATTCATCAATCATACATCCATCAATCCTTTCCAAGCATTAAGTATTCACACAATTTTTCAATTCCCATTCAATCATACGTAATTCATTTCTTATATCCTTTGAATCACATTTGCATTTACATGAACATCTTTATACCATTAACAACTCATACTTTTTAAATTTATATACATTGATATCAATCATTACATTCCTTAATTTATAAACTCAATTAACAACTTAAACTTATCAAACACTTAATCACTCAATCAAGCAACTTTCTAGGTTCATTTTAAGCCCCAATCAAGTCCAATTATACCATTATAAAGTGTCTTAACCTTATATAGTCCAACAATT
>JAOTAW010000201.1:16831146-16852172 GCA_025629945.1 Erythroxylum savannarum | reverse complement strand
AACAATTAAGTGATGCATTTGGTACACTAATAACAATTAGTGGCACACCATATTTTTCTATCTTTTATAACATAAACATCATTTGTTGAATAATGAGCTGAAGAAATTCACTGAATTTCCGTCTCATCTTTCAATTATGTGACAGCGACGTGCATAGTTGGACAGTTTCAGAATAGTTAACGACTTTATGAAAGAGGGAAGGGGGCACATGGAGATCACGTGGTCCCCTGATAAACTTTTAATGCCAAAAAGATCGATATCATTGGGTGCAACGGTAATTGGGCCTTGTCAAAAAATGACCAATGGCGGTTTGAACCCACAGAAGTCATATGATGAGTCTCTCTATAATGGGCCCAGCCCAGAAATCCAAACGACATCGTAGCAGCTACACTCTCTTGCGATTGTGTTAGGCCTCGTGGTAGTTGTTTCGTTGGAGCGACAGTTGCGACTTGCGAGTTCCTCCTCTTAATCCTAAAAAAGAAATAGGGACCAAAAGAGAAAGACCCATTAAAATAGAAGTAAAGAGGAGAATGAGAAATCAAAAAAGAAAAAAGGAAAAAGAGATCTCTATGAGACCCATCATCACGTGTCTGATGATGATGACGATGTTGACGACGAAGAAACCACCGGAGCAGAACCAGAAGCTGAAGAAGCACGTACGAGGATATAACCTCTAACTCTTAACAACAAAAAAAAAAAAAGGAGGAGAAACCAGAAATGCAAGACCCGAGAGATTCTATGAAAAACGCAAATTCAAATCCAACACCGCCGCCCCTTGGACAGCACCCACTTCCCTTGCGGACATCGTACCACCGGCGGGCCCACTCGGAGGTGCATTTCCGGATCCCAGAAGATCCGGATCTCGGGGCCGACCCATTCGATCAAGACTCGGGAAACTCCCTCGACGACCTCTTCTGCAGCTACATGGACATCGACAAGCTTGGATCCAAACCCGCCGACGCCCCTCCCGCTCTCAAAACTGACAATGCGGGCTCTGAGCAGGCTTTGGACGACGGAGAGGGAGAGGGAGAGCGAGAGGGAGAGAAGAATGTGGGGCCTAGCAGGCATAGATATAGCAATTCGGTTGATGGGTCTTCCATTCTCGAGTCCATTGAGGCCAAAAAAGCTATGGCTCCTGATAAGCTTGCCGAGTTGTGGACCGTCGATCCCAAACGCGCCAAAAGGTAGGACTAGGAGCCATAATGTTAATGCTTATTGAAACATTTTACTGATGTTTTGGTTGAAATAGTGAATCCTTTGATCCGAGGACCAAGACACAAAGGTTATATTGTTTATGTGCTTTGATCATTTCCAAGTTCCTTAATTTATTTCTTTGCAGGATCATGGCTAATCGACAGTCTGCTGCTCGGTCCAAAGAAAGGAAAGCGCGTTATATATCAGAGCTTGAAAGAAAAGTGCAGACCCTTCAGACAGAAGCAACAACGCTCTCTGCACAACTAACACTATTTCAGGTTAAAAACACTTTATGTGTTCAATTTTGTGGTTGTAGACGCAGCGTAGGTTTGAATTTATGCTTCATACGTCCTCCGTTAGTAATTTTGTTAGCCTTTTCTTCTGTTCTCTTTCAGAGAGATACATCAGGTCTGACAAATGAAAATACAGAGTTAAAGCTTCAGTTACAAGCAATGGAGCAACAAGCTCAGCTACGTGATGGTAAATCTTAATATTGGCCATTTCTTTCCAGAATTTATTTTCTTTCACCGAGGGCTTCTTAGAAGCGAATGCTGTTGGACCAGTCTATCTATAAATATGGAGATTATATGACTATTGAGAAATGATGCATGCTCATCTCCGGAAAACATGTTTCAGTGATGAGCGGAAAAACTTGTTACTATTTTATTTTTGATCTACCATTATATCAAATTGGTGCAATACTTTCGTTGCCATAGTTTAGTGAAATTGACGTGTTGAGAAAATCAGAGTCTTGTGGTCTTTTTTTCCGTTCAAAGTTTCTGAGTGGCTCGGTGGTTGCGTAATTCACAGCTCTGAATGATGCACTGAAGAAGGAAGTAGAGAGACTGAAGTTTGCCACAGGAGAAATGATGACAGCAACAGATACGTATAATTTGGGGATGCACCATATTCCATATCCTCGATCTGCCTTCGGTTCGTCCCAGCAACATCCTGGGACAGCTGATGCTCAAAACATACAGATGACGCAGTTTAATCCTTTCCAGCATAACATTTCAAGTAATCATCATCAAACGATTGCAACATCCCGCTCACTAGCATTCTCAGAGACATTTTCGGATGATCCTCTTGGACGATTGCAGGGTCTTGATATTGGCAGTCGGAGCTCTCACCTAGTTAAATCTGAAGGCCCTTCAATGTCTGCTAGTGAAAGCAGCAATACTTGATGAGAACTTAGTGATCCAGTGTTTTTTTTTTGTCCCTGGCTTGTTTATATATTGGTCTCGTTGATTTTGACTTTTTGATGGTAAGGGGAACCCTTTAGGCGTTAAATTTGTTTTTCCTTTCCATTTTCTATTTTTGGGGAGACCAACAGATTTTTAGCATATTCATGAGGCAATTTGTACGTTGAAATTGATATTTAATTCTTTGGGGGGAGTTTGTTTACGGGCATTGAGACGTGTTTTTAGCGGAAATAGCCCCCACTCACATTGTTGTCAAATATGTTGTTCAGAAAAAAAATGGAAGTTTGGATGATTCATCTTCAAGGGTTTGTCTCTGAGCGTGTTTTTCGTCATTCGCATCATTTGCAGGTATCAGTAGTCTAGCCATTATGTATATGACCAACGCTGCATGTACCCTCTGCAGCGTTAGCGAGTCCCACTGCAATGAGACTCTTGGTTATCATAGACCTGTACGTTAGGCCATCCTTCATACTTTTTATTTTATAATCTAAGCACACGCAAAAAGTGCCACCAACGGCAGCTAAATTGGACCCATATTGTGCATCTTATTTTACAAACTGTAGACTAGAGGCGATGGACACAGTTAGCCTCCTTGCCCAGAGTTCCAATCTACAAAATTAATAATAAGAAAAACCTGCAAACTTAATAAAATATTCAAAGAAAGAGAAACAGGGTTTCTTATATCTGATATGAGACTGAGGAGCCAGATCTCGTACCATGTGCAGGAATGAACAAAGTAGACAGTAGCATCATGTCATTCTTGCATCAAAATAAACTTCCAACACCAAAATGCCTACTTTACCAGTCTTCTTCTTCCCCCCACGTCTGTAGCTCATTTTTACCATTTCCATCATCTAAACAATGGAAAACCCTTCAACTTCATCAAAACCCAAACTGAAGCCAGATCCTGCGAATTTCAACCCTCATGGCACCACCGGCCACCGACGAGCCCACTCGGAGATCTACTGTTGGATCCCGGACGACCTGGATCTAGGGTCCGACCCATTGGATGAAGACGACCTCTTCTCCACCTATATGGACACAGAGAAGCTTGGATCCAGTCCTCAGGACCGCACTTCGCCTCCAACTAATAAAAATATTCATAATTCGGGCAATGGCCCTCCAAATTCTCCTTTCCTCCCCGATGGAGACAATGCTGGTAAGCCCAGGCATCGTTATAGCAATTCCGCTGATGGGTCTTCGGCTCTGGAGTCTATAGAGGCCAAGATTGCTATGGCTCCCGAAAAGCTCGCTGAGTTGTGGAATATCGACCCTAAACGCGCCAAAAGGTGCTTCCTTTTTTTTCCATTGAATGACAATTTGGGTCATTACCCATGTGCTTTCTTTCCTTTAAGTTAGTCTCAGTGATGTGTATATATGTGTAGGATTATTGCTAATCGACAGTCTGCTGCTCGTTCCAAAGAAAGGAAAGCCCGTTATATCTCTGAACTTGAGACAAAAGTCCAGACTCTTCAGACCGAAGCTACTACTCTCTCTGCACAACTTTCTCTGTTTCAGGTTTAACATCTCTGTAATTGGCCTTTCATGTGTTTTCGATTTTTCTTTTTTGTTTTCTCATTTACATTTCTCCATTTTAGAGAGACACAACAAATCTGAGTAATGAAAACACTGAACTTAAGCTTCGGTTACAAGCTATGGAACAGCAAGCTCAATTACGTGACGGTATACCCCATCCTTCCTATGCTTTAACACTGTTAACTTGCTTTTCCTTAATCATGCCGTTGGCGACTTAGTTATGCAACATGAGCAGTCTCTCTGGTGACATCTAGGCTGTATGAATATGGATTATTGTTTGATGTTATTCTGCCACTAATCTGTTTCAGTAAGCGATTTCCTTCTTTACATTATGAATAATGATGTTACCTCTAGATTTGGGCGTAGTTTTTTGTGTTGCTTCAATTTCATGCACCATTTGAGATGCTACTGCGTATAAATTCAGTGCCTATTCTTGCTTGAAATGCACGATGAATTTGGTTTCTACCGAAAGTATGCTATAAGAAGAAGTGCCCATGTTTTCCATCCCATATCTACTTCTGACAATAGGAAGTGGCCACATTTGAGATGGTACTGTGTACAATTTCGGTAGCCATTCTTGCTTGAATGCATGAGGACTTTGGTTTCTATTGAAAGTATGGACAAGGGGTTGTGCCCATGTCTTCCATCTCATTTCTACTTCTGACCATAGAAAGTTCTTAAGTTTTTCTGTTATATCTTCTCTTATATATACAGCTCTGAATGAGACACTGAAGAAGGAGGTAGAAAGACTCAAGATTGCCACAGGAGAAATGACGAACCCTGCAGATACCTTTGATTTAGGAATGCACCATATTCCGTACACCCAATCTCCCTTGTTTCCATACCAGCAGCAAACCAGATCACTTGACACCCACAATGTGCAGAAGTCACTGTTCAATTCTTTCCAGCCTAACAGTTCTAGTTATCATCAATCTGTTAGAGCCTCATCCCATTCGCAAGCTTTCTCGGAGACATTTCCACATGATCCTCTCAGACAATTACAGGGGCTTGATATAAGTAGAAGCTCTCATCTAGTCAAATCTGAAGGGCCCTCAATTTCTGCTAGTGGAAGCAGCAGTGCTTGAGTCTCATTTTGACGATCCACCATACCCCCTTATTTCATGAAATGTACGTAACATGGACCATATTTGACATCTAAATTCCATTATTTTGACTCCATTGTGACTACTATTTTAGGCTTATTGGTTCTGCTTTCAGGGGATGATTTACTAGAATATTACATATTGATGAAGATTTTTTGTCTGTTCAAGTTAAAACTCATGACTTGGTGAAGTCTGGAATGGAGAGCTTTATTCCTGGCAGAGATGGATATTTTCATGTTTAACTTTCAAACGTTGTGATTTTGAAGAAGTTGGTTGATTGATCGATTGATGACTTTGATCTAAGCTAATTGTAGCACATTCTTCTAGCATTTCGTTTTTGGTTTGGACATTCACTTGTATCTGAATTTTGCACCGAATTATACGAAATGAGATGGGTTATTTGGAAGCCAAGAGTTGTACTAAGTGTATTGAGATACTTTCTGTCTTTTCTTTAAAGAATGGTTAGTTTCGCATGCATATTATATTTTGGTACTTTTATCCAATGGACGATATTATGTTTTTCTTGGCGGAAAGAGATGAATTTGCATTTAAACCACACTGGAAGTTTGTTAGCACCTTAGTCCAATCTCCACTTCCACTCTGATTATCAAGTTTTAGCATGTAATGAGCTCTTATCTAGACCAAACTTTGTGCAAGTATAAAATGTATGAAGCGGGTACAGTATTTGAGCTACTTGTTTAGCTGTTCACTCGCCGACCAAATCCCAACTAGTAAGATGCGATCCTCTGTTGGAGAGAAGCTCCAACCATTCAACTTCCGCTATTTTATAACGCTTCCTTCCTGATATGATGTGATGGACCTCTGCCAGTGTGTGTATTTTGAATGGCGACGTATTAATTCTTGGCCTCGGGCTCGTGATGTATCATGTAACAGTAAATGAGGCAAGAGCATTTCAGTCTATACCTTTCAATGTTGGAGTGGTCTGGCTAAACCTCCAAATCAGGCATTGAATTTCACATGGTGGGGGTCCCTAAAGTTGGGCTGCGGATGTTTGTGGATATCCTCTGTTTAGGGATCATTGACAACCTTACAGTATAGACTATAGAAAGGGAGTATCAAAAGCATCTCTCAGGCAATGGTCTATTGCATGTTCGGAGTCTGTCAAATGACTCGATTAGGAACACCAGACAAATGCTTGTGCATGCCACTTTCATTATTGTCCCAACAGACAGCATTTGGATAATCACATGCCCCTTTTGTGGATATGAATTTTCAAGCAGATGTAGTTGTCCCTCACCTATCACAAAGACTAAAATTTCTTAAGTGTAGTGTACATTATAGCAGAAGACATTACCATTTAATGCTGAGACAATGGAGTTTTCTTCGCGGTTGGACCAGGGGCAAAATGCAGGTAGCTGGCTCCTAACTACTTCGGACCAAATATGTTGACGCTTTGTAAGGTCTCCTTGCCTCCCCTTATCCCATTCTGCTCACGTTTGGTCCTTTTCATTTTTAGTTTAGTGGTCAAAACTAAAGGTTGAATCTTGAAGCTGAAAAAGGTTCTGGTTTTGATCTAAAGTGTTTTGACGTCAGGCAATTGAGAAATAATGCATTATGATAAATAATAATAATAGAAAGAAAACAGTACCATGCATGAAGGACGGATGGATTTTCCAACAGAAGAGGGGAGACAAATCCCAACTTATTGAAAAGGGGTAGCCTAAATCAGTAAATCCTACCGGCTGGCAGAAGGAAAAAATATAGTAAACAAAATGCAAAAGATGGAAGTTTTTGTAAGGCTACCATACCAATCAGACCATATTGAGGAGGGGAGGGGTGAGGGGACCCGTAAAGCCCGGGAGTTGCATGTGCTTCTAACGTGGTGGTAGGCCCCTCCTCTACTTGTTCATAATAAACAAATACAATCGACTACTTTAGCTCAAATTCGGAATTCCACAACGCATCCTATAACTAATCCCAATCGGCTATCCCTATCTATCTATATATAAATATATATATGGTTCCAAGATTTGTTAGTTACATTACAACGACCACAACCATATTAATTTGTCATACTATCATCCACTCTTACCAAAAGTATAGGAAACTCACAGCCGACTTGACCTTTTATTTCATCTTCCCCAATCAAAGGCCCTAAATATGCATACCAATCCTAATTGCGCCATATCAGGCAATCAATTTAATTACATATAATTTATGAATAACACAAAAGGCAGATAAACGCATGTGCATGGTGGGGTCAATGGCCTTCCAGTCTTTCGTTCGTTCTCCATAGTAGTCCACCTAAGAACATTTGCATGTGCTTTTTGATTCTTGCAAATCTACGTATGACTTTTCAGTATTTCCATCCATTTTGTGTTCTTGTTTTTCCATGCCCTGGCCTCAAGTGTTTCCTAGCTTCTCTCTTCTTATTATACCAAATCCACATCAATCCTTGGTAGCCTCGTATCCTTTGGCCTATATAAGGGCATGCCCGATTCTTCCTAGCCAAGCATTCTTACTTACACTTAGCAGCAACCCACTCCCTTTTATCAACTCATATCACTTGTTAACAATGGCTATTGCAGCATCCTCTGTTGCTTCTCTTCTAGTTTTCTTGTTCAGTCTGTGCCTTAGAGGCTCTTATGGGGACTATGGAGGATGGACTAGCGGTCATGCAACGTTCTATGGAGGTGGTGATGCTTCTGGGACAATGGGTAAGTTTTAAAAAAGCAGCTGTCTTTTTAACTTGGCAAAAGTGAAAGTCTTGATGTGCTTCTCATCATTAGTTAGGCAATGGCACTGAAACAACTCCAATACTGGATTATTTCTATAAAAAAGTCATAATTGTAGGTTTGCGTGCATGCCAATAAATTACCTAGTACCTACGTCATTCATTGGTTTCTGCTTTCAACTAAAGTTTATTTTTATGTATACGGATGGTTCTTTCCAGGAGGTGCTTGTGGATATGGCAACTTGTATAGCCAAGGGTATGGTACTAACACCGCAGCGCTTAGTACTGCTCTTTTCAACAATGGCTTGAGTTGTGGTTCTTGTTATGAGATGAGATGCGACAACGACCCCAGATGGTGCCTTCCTGGGTCCATCACGGTTACCGCCACTAATTTCTGCCCACCGAACTTTGCTTTGTCTAATGACAATGGTGGTTGGTGCAATCCTCCTCTCCAACACTTTGACTTGGCTGAGCCCGCTTTCTTGCAGATTGCTCAATACAGGGCTGGAATTGTACCCGTTTCATTCAGAAGGTGCATAGCTTTATTTCCATGTCTCACTTGAAGTTTGTTTTGCGTCATGCATGATGATTCTAATGATTTCATAACGTCTGAAACAGGGTGCCCTGTGTGAAGAAAGGAGGAATAAGGTTCACAATCAATGGTCACTCGTACTTTAACTTGGTGTTGATCACCAATGTTGGTGGAGCAGGAGACGTTCACTCGGTTTCAATCAAGGGGTCTAAGACAGGATGGCAAACCATGTCCAGGAATTGGGGCCAAAACTGGCAGAGCAACTCCTATCTCAATGGCCAACCCCTTTCTTTCCAAATTACCACAAGCGATGGCAGGACCGTTAGTGCCTACAATGTTGTACCAGCCAATTGGCAATTTGGCCAGACATTCGAGGGCGGTCAGTTTTAGGACGACAAAGTAAAAGAAACACTTAATAGCTTGCTGAGGTGGTTTGTAATTTGTTGGCGCACCCGCTATGCGTTTTTCTCTTCGTTTATGAATGTATGGATGCATCTATTTATGTATGTAGAACAGTAGACAAGAAATAGGAATTGTTGCATTGGTTCAACCCACATGCCTGCTTTACTACCCAACTTGATTTGGGCAATTCATTTACATATAAATGTATGATATTCTGATTGCGTCTTATCCAAAGATTTTCATGCTTATTATTTATTCCCATGGATGACGGAAAGCCCATTCTCAGTTGTTTGGGTCAGATGATAAGATTCTTCAAAATCCAATTCCAATTAGGAAACTGGGCTGATAAGGACCCAGTTGATAGGAGAACAATCAATGTCCGTAATGTAATGATGTCGATCAATGGTGCGAGAACAGCCAGCGCATCCCGATACCTCGTAGCTGCCACTCCTGCTACTGTAAGTCGCCCTCGATCAAACAAGACTAATATTAACAAAGGCGTTGGAAATCTGAGTAAGAGATCATTTGGTTATTACCAGCGCAAACCCACTATTCCTTATTTCCTCAGACTTCCCACAATATCATCAGCATCTTCATCATCGTCATCTTCCTCCTTTATAATGGCTGAATCGGCTTCTGCTGGAGTGTCTACGCAAGCTGTAGCAGATAGCTCTGCTTTCCCTTTGTCTACAACTACAGTCCTCAAAATCAACAAAGGGGACATCACCAAGTGGTTCATCGATGGCTCCTCTGATGCAATAGTATCTCTCTCCCTTTGCTTTTCGTTTCAGTGACGCCCTTAGTTTTTTTTTACTCTCTCTATTGGGTCTTTTTCTTTTCCCTTTTTCCCTGTTTCTATCAGATGAAAAGGTCGATTTTGGTGCTGCTATTCCTGATTTCGTGCATGATTCCTGTGTGGAGATTGGTGTTATTGGAATGTCTTCCGTTACTCCTATGATTAGTTTTAGTTTCACTCCTCCCTCTATTATAGTCGAATCTTTTTTTTCGGTAATGACCATTTTATGGAAGCTAAAATTGATCGTTTCACTTTGAATTAGATCTATTCGCTACCCATGAATTTACTACCTTAGGTAAGCGGCACAATCAAAAGAAAGAAAGTCGCTCTGCAATTTCGTAGTTTGAAGTGAAAATGTTATGCGACAGATTTAAGATCTATGCTTCTTATTTAGTACTGTGATTGATGATAGATGTCATTTCCGGTAAGGGCTTCATTAGTGTTTTGGACTTTTTGAGTACGAGTGGAAATGTAATTTGCAGCTAACAAGTTTCAACTTCCTGGCCATTAATGTCAAACCAATTGTGTGTTGAATTACATAAACTGAGGAGTGCATGTTTGTTTTCTTGGGATAGTGAATACGTGTACTTATTGTTATCATCATGCAAGGTTAATCCAGCAAATGAGAGAATGCTTGGGGGTGGAGGGGCTGATGGAGGTAGTCGTTTTTCACATTATCTAGACTTTTTCAGCTTTTCCTTTACCCGTGGAAAATTCAAATTGGATACTTTTTCTCAGCTATCCATAAAGCTGCCGGACCAGAACTCCGTGATGCATGCTATAATGTACCTGAAGTCAGACCTGGCGTCCGTTGCCCCACTGGAGAAGCAAGAATCAGACCGTACGCTTTCTTCCTTAGTTCTTTTTAGTGGAGTTACTGGTTAAGCATGTTTACATTTACCATAGGATCAACATGCTGACTGCAGAGGTTTCAAGTTGCCTGCTTCTCATGTGATTCACACAGTTGGCCCGGTTTATGATATTGACGCTAACCCTGCATTCTCATTGAGAAATGCATACAGGTAATATTGGAAATTTCCTTTCATTAATATGAGCTGTTGATTTACCATTCTAACATCTACCATTATGATTACAGAAACAGCTTGATTGTGGGAAAGGACAACCATATTAAGTACATCGCATTTCCAGCCATCTCTTGTGGTGCTTATGGGTAAGTTAATTACTGGCTCAAACATGTGTCCACAAGGGCAAAACGCTTGGGAAGCAATAAAAAAATATTATTATTTGTTCAATAAATGGAAAACCTTATCAGAATTATCAGTGGTTTAAATAAATGGACTGCGGTTTAATTTTATCTGTTTATGCCATAAGTGAGATGATTGCTAATTAGTTGTTCCTGATCATTTGCTTATTATTGATATACAAGACATTCTAAATGGACGGAAGCTCAAGCTATTAAGAGTTAAAGATGATGGATTTTGAACCTTTCCACTTTTGGTGTTTACAATGCAATATGGCTAAATTTTAATTACTACCTCATATTCTTTGCTTTGAAATATTTCAGATATCCTTTTGAGGAAGCTGTCACTGAAGCAATATCTGCTGTCAAAGAATTTTCTGATGACTTTGAGGAGGTATAAATTGTTTGTATTTGCTTCTTTATACAGGGGAAATGGTCAAATACTTGACTTTTGCTCTAAAATATAATTGGATCCTTATTGTTTAACTAAGCTCCTAGCATTAGAAAAGTGGACATTTTCACCCTTACCTGGATGGATTGTTAATTGAAAAAGTTTTAAGTTTTGATGATGAGGTGTCCGTAATGTTATGAATGTGAACAAATTTGCCTTTTCTGCACAAATTGTTGTCAAAAATCATAAAATTTTAATGGTATGATTTTTACTTCTCATTCAAACAGGGGTTTTTTGGGCCATACGTGACTGTTTCTAAACGTTAGGAATGGTTTTGCAGGTACATTTTGTCCTCTTCTATGATGAGATCTACAGGGCTTGGCTGAAGAAGGCAAACGAATTGCTCCAGGCTTAGTACACTGAGTTTAAGCAGCCCTCGTTTGATTTTCGAGTTATCCAAGCCTCTGTATTGCGTATATTTGGATAACATTTGTGTGCGGAACTTTACAGATTATTCGAATTAGTTCAGTTTTTATTTTTAACCGTATGAATAAAAATAAACTGCCCCGTGAAGAATTGGAAAATCAGCATTCTTCTTCTGCAACCAAATTGGAGCTGGGCCATCGACATAGCACATCAATGCGCCTCTTTCTCTACCAGTCCAGTTGACAACAACGGAGATTGGAGAATCATCAAACTAAGACCACACGGCCCAAATTCAATCAATAGGAGATGAATGATAGTTACTCGAGCAGGAAGCAATGGATTTGGAGCAACCAAATCATTGCGATCCATGAACAAGGAGAAGCTGTTAGTTCCCCAATCCTTAATTGTAAGTACATCGATAAAGAGAGCTAGGAGTTGAGCACAGTGGAAGAGGCAGAAACTTACAAACGGAAGAATAGAGGAAATCCCTCTGGCTCACTTAATGGATAAATAGTTAGTTAAACAGGCAAGCTGGTAATAGCTTTATATCGCTTCTTTTAAGACCTATAGGAATTAAAAAATGCTCAGTTTGAGGAGCTTCTGTGGGCTATTCACGAATGATTCCAACAAGAGGAGGTTGGTAGTGACAATCGCACCTACACTGAGAGGAGGGCAGACAGAAGTGCGAAGTCAATGAGTTAAAACAATGTCTTAAGTATTCTAAGTTTGAATTCACCACTTGTGATGGTTCTGATGATCCTCTTGTTTAAATTTATAAGAACAATTCTTTGAGAACTAATGGACCCGAAAGGCATAACTGTGACTTTTCAAGATTTCCCTAACCATGAATTGGTAAACCTTCAAAGAACAACATCACCTATAGTTTAAACCTCCCACGAGTCTCAGCCCATTGGGTGAGTTTGCTAACTTAAAGCAATCTGGGGCGGTGAAGGAACACCAGAGGGAGTTTTAGACATTGTTAGCGCGCACAACAGAACTTAACAAGTTAGGTTATTTATTACTGGGCTAACAAAAGGACCTCGACTGGAAGTGCTGCTGCTATAGCGGACCAACCTAGGGACTGTTATAAACTTGACCCCAGTCGGCATAAGAGTGACCACTTACTGGAACAACTCCAGGGTCGTGTCAAAATATTCTCTAGGAAGAAAAGTGCAAGAGAAAATCAAGAGGCTGTTTCTAATGTGGGAAGTGCTCCTGCACCTTCGTTTAAGAAATTAACCAAGGTAGAGATGACAAAAAGACTTTACTTCAATTAGGATGAAGCATTCTATGGAAGACATAAATATAAGAAATTGTTCTGGATAGGATTTATAGAAAAAATGGAAGGTCGATATATCTAAAATTATCCTGAATTCCAACTTGTGAGGACAAGCTCTATGTCAAAGGAAAGAAATGATGCATCTAAGAGTTTGTTTTGCAACATCTCTATTGAATAAGACAGTCAAAATATTTAGCGCAAAATCTAAAGAGAGTCTTTCTTTTAGTTTGGCATAAGCAATTCTAGAAAAGGAGTGAATATCAATAAAGAGGGTTGAGAAAACTTCCTGTGAGTCGGTCCTTGACTAAATCCTACATCATAAATCAATCCAAATCAGCAAACACAAGTAGACAGGCAAATCTAAACATGTCTCGTAAGCACTAATTTTCCTTGTCTACCAACTGTAGCCCTTTAAGAGCCGTGACTAGGATTATTACTCTACTAAAAGCAGTCTCCGTACATACAATCTCAACTTCATCTTCCTTCATGCTGTGGTCCATCAAACAATGCAACAGTTTTAAAGCATAGAACAGAGATCATAACAAGAAATACGACCAGTATGGTTAGACACCAAAATTTCATCCCACCATTTTGAAGCCTTCCTGTTGTTACCTCAGAATGCAAAACGGGGAAAGACTACACCACCCATACTCTAGCAAGTCACAAATTCTGTGAGGCTATGGAGAAAAGTTGCTTCAACAAGATTCCGAAACTCCAATGTAGCTGCTACTCTGTTGATTACAAATTTAACAAATTGAACCTCTGAGGAGAAGAAACCAAGAACCACACATGAAAAACGTTTATGCATCTTTGTCCTTGGATATACTCTGAGGGATTCTGCTAATAACATTCTCATCAACGATCTTATAATGCTGTGACAGTTTGTTATGGATCACACCACAGTACTTATCCACGTGCTCTTCATATTTGTTATACAGGGCAGGAATTGTAATGGATAAGATGGTTCCTGTTAAATTATTAAAGAAATATGCGTCAATTTTAGGCCCTCCATATTGTGAGAAATACTCGAGCAAGTTTTAAGAGAGAGATTGTATTCAATATACAAAGATTAAACAAATATAAACTGCACAGGATCACATGACTTAAAAAATTACAAGAAGCAGAAAAGTTTTCCTCAAGGTAATAAACTAAAGAGCTAAAGAAATTTGCTCATACAAGGTCTGAACCAATAAGTGAAGTGAACCAAACAACTTAAAGTCATAAGCATGATAACTAATGTAACTAAAGATAAAGCACATACCTGCATAGGCCAGAGTGAAGAAAGAGATATAGCTACCAATGACAGATAGGAGCCATAAACAGACCACCACCTGTTCAATGTACAAATATGGAACTAATTAATCAGCATGATGCACAAACTCGAGATAGATTTAATAACTAAAAGTTAATAATACAGAGGTCTGTATTTGAGTAACTGAGAAATCCTTATCGATTCAGCTGTTTGGGTACATCAACTACATCATTATATCCAGATTTGATAAAAGCAAACTATGTGCTTCTTCTTTCCCTCATTTCCAGTTACGAAGTTCTCATGAAATGCAGTGTTAGTCCAGCTATAAAGTATCCTACTATCCACTAATTAGAAAGTTATCACATGTAAATGCTATAAGATTTTCATCATTCATAATTTGTCCCCATCAGTCATTGGCTATTGCATCCATCTTAATTTTATGAAGCCATTATGTGTCATTTTTCAAGTTTCAAGCTCAACCCAGCACATGTCTTGAGAAAACAAATCAACAGACAGATGCCTCATCATCGTTGAGAAACCTCAACTTCAAAGCATAAAATTCTTTGGTTCTCTCAAAGAACTAACCTGGAAAAAAATTCTAAAATCTTTGCCAAGAGTGATGTCATGAGCCATCAGAAGCATATTGTTGATCTTAACACGAAAAGATGCTGCAGCATTGTTGACCATTTCCTCGGATACAACAAGCTCTGGTAGCGATTGCGGTTGTCTGTTAAGAGAGAAACATGTGACGAAGTATCAAGTTGCATTCAGAAGCAACTTTGCATAAGATGAAATGGAAAGGAAAAGAAATCCAAGAAGGAATCAGGCATACTTATTTACTAGGTCAGCAAAATTGGCGCGGAGAAACAGCAATACCACCAAAATCAACAAGACGTCCGAACAAATTGTCAAGAATGGTAACCCAGAACGCTCAAATATGAACCACGCAACCGTGGCAACAACAATGACACCAATGGAGACATGTCGCTTCTTCCACAGAAAGACATCAGCAGCTGCAAATAGAAGGGAAATTAGCCCAAAAATAAAGTCTCCACACGGAACTTGTGACAAAACATAGTTGTAGCAATTGGGATGGTGCTGGCCCCAGACCCCAGAAGAAAAGAGTAACACAATATCACATGATAAGGAAAAGAAACACAAGCAAGGACTGAACGTTCAGCATAACAAAACCAAATTAAGGCCAAAGCCAATTTCTGAAACAAAGTCCGCTATAATCTTGGTAACCCGGTAAGATAATCAAATAATTGAAAAAAAAAAGCGAAGAACAACCCAGAAACTGAAACGGGAAAAAGGAAAGAGAGAACCTTTTCCACCACCCATGTACTGATGAACAGTGACTTGTCGACCGAACAATCGATAAGCCGATGGTGTGAGAGACGAGGAAGAAGAAGTAGTTGTGTAATTTCTAGAGTCTGGCCCTCCTCCTCGGTTGTTGTCATCTACCGTATCTACTCTTCCACTCGAATTCTCCATTTGTCTCTAGATTTCCTCCAAATCTGGGAAACAAAAAGCTGTTAGATTTTGTTTCATAAATAAGCCGAAACGACGGGGCTTGAGTTTTCAGTTTTTCACTGCAGATTAATAGAGACAAACTGGTTTTTGTTGATTAATTTAACCTTATCTTTAAGAAATGGATGAGATTAATTTACCCTTTTTCTGTTCCTATTTAGACGCTAAAAAAATTGAAAAAGAAAAGCCTCCAGCTCTATCTCTAACGCATCACTAATTGAATATTCCTTCTTTCTTTTTGACTTAACAGCGAATAAGACCAATATTCATAGAATTTAATAGACATATTATTAAATTAAAGAAGAGAAAACAAAGATAAAGTGTGGCACAACATAGCAGATGGCCAAATATGTAAATCCGCCCTGACCAGAAGAACCCTAGGCCTCACTGAATCCAGGGGGTTTGCAGAACTTCTTACTTCCGAACCTTCCTTACGATTATGGTGCTCAAGGGCCTGTGTTACACAGAAAATATTATAATTATTGTTAAATAGCAACGCAACGTTTAAATAAACCCATGTCATTATTATTAAACACCAACCCATATACTAGTCACCGTCTGTACGACAATCTTATTTAGATCTGTTTGAGCAAAACTCAACCCTCAACAAACCTTCGAAGTGTTTACCTTGCACACACTCGAAGAAACAATGCTAAGAAAGCAATAAGAACAAAGGCAACAAAGAAACACAGAGATACGGTCAAAAACTAACTTTATATACTTTCCCTCAAAAGAATACAAAGAATGCTTTCTCTGATCAAGTGAGAAGAGCAGAGCTCGAATGAGCTATATATAGGCATCCTAACTTGCCTTCCAAGTTACATTCAGAATCCCACTATATCTGAACTGCCTAAGTCGTACTAGATCACTACTATCCTTATCCTTATCAGATTACATTACGTGTACCAATTAGACGACCCCCTGTCTAAATAGGACTCTAACTGATAAGATAATATAACAACAAGATAACAACAAGATAGAATTTACATCCCACTAGGAAACTAATATCCATGTCCTCGAAGAACTCTGCTATCTTCAGATGTTTAGTTCCATTGTAACTCTAACTTCTCGTCATCGCCACATCATCCAAGATCTCCCCACGATTTCTATCCGCTGATGATGTAGTGTGATCTCACCGAAGCCCACGTAGCACATTGGCCTGATCCAATGCTTCCCACAACAAGTTCGTTAGTCATGGTCCATTCATTCGAGCGTGGCTAAGTCCTTTGTCCATCAAGTCCTAGCCTGGGTTGAGTCAATCTCCACAAGGTCCGAGACTCTACCAAAATTCGTACCAAGTTCGATCCCACTCTCCCATATCTGCTTTAGTGTTTTCGCATGCCTCCCTCATACGTGAATCCAGCTAACCTCCCTCCCAAGGCCTCTCATGAAGGTAGCTGAGAAGTGCTCCGAAACTTAGGGGTCTAACACTAGTCATCCTTTGTGTCTATTCAAGACGTTACAGTAACAAATAGTGAGGATATAATATATTTGACATTGTCTTCTTCTTCTAAAAATCTCTCGGCGTATCTCTCTTCCCTTCTTTTTCTCCTTTTGCATATCTCTCTTCTTTTCTCTTTCTTCTGACTTCCTTCTCATTTTTGTTAACATAACTATTTGCACTCTAATTTACTATCATTAAAATATATATAACATTTGATATCAGAGCATATTTTCCTTGGCAAAAATGGTTGAGCTGCGTAGAATCAAAGAAAACATGAAGAATTTGATAAAGGAATGGATCAGGAATGAGAAACTATTCCTAGAATCACAAAACAGAGCAAAAAGGATGGAGAAGGATATGTTGGAACTTAAAACTATGTTCACACAATTCATGAAGCTACAAGGAGTGAAACTAGGAGCGATTATTCTAATTACTCTGGAGTTGAAACTTCATAGTTAGTCTTCTTTATTTTTTGAACTATCTCCCCATTTCCAAGCCGTAAATTATTATATGATTGAGCAATATGCTAATGATATTAAAAGCCCTTGTGAGGGAAATGGCTTGGTGCCTATGTCCTCTCTCTCACCAATATCGGTGCAAGCACTAGTTGAAAAAGGTAGGGGCGTCTTTATGGTGGATTTCGTTATGGAAGGAGTCTTAGTTGTCGTTTTGAAGAAAACTATTGCCCCAATTGAGTGTGTTAAATTCTTGACTCAAAATTAAGATGAGATAAGTAAAGTTAGTCGGCTCTCTGAACCATATAAAGGTATATCTGACTGCTTTGTTAGGATCATCGAGGATGAGGGTGTAATTACTCTTTGGAGAGGTAATACTACAAATGCTATCAGATATTTTCCCATCCAGGCCCTCAACTTTGAATTCAAATGACGCAAAGGCTGCTAAAGTGAGAGATGAAAATAAGTTCATATGGTTGTTTATTTTTTGCCCTCTCTATAAACCTCCTTGATGATAATTTTTGTTAAACCTTGTGGTCAAGGTTTCTAAAGGAGAAGGAAATATTACATATAAAAATATTACAATCATTGCTAAATATTAACTCAACGTTTAAATAAACCCACACCGTTGTTATCAAACACCAGCCTTTATACTAGTCATCCCTTACATCTATTTAAGACGTTATAGTAACAGATAGTGAGGATATAACATATTGGATATTGTCTTCTTTTTCTAGAATTCTCTATGTGTTTCTCTCTTCCCTTCTTTCTCTCCTTTGGCGTATCTCCTTATTTTCTCTCTCTTCTGATTTCCTTCTCATTTCTGTTAACACAACTATTTGCACTCTAATTCATTATCATCAAAATATACATAACAAACTATTATTAGCATTGAGATTATGCGACTTCACCATATGAAACACCACTAAACTTACATCACCAATTACAACAAGGCCCTTGATCAACCATGACGCTATGCAAAAGGGCGATTTCTCTACCCTCCTCAAACTTGAGAGTGCGATCAAGTTCAACAAAGGAGGCTCTCTTCTTCTCTTCCTTGCTTAATTCTTTTTTTTAGATCTTTAAACCCACCATTTATTATTTGTAGGCCATGTCAACCACTCTGTTTTTTGGAAGAATCTTGCTCTTACTAGTGTACGTTTAGTCTTTTATAAATACACCAACTCGCTTCTATGATTTCCCTACCTAATGTCTTAGGCATGATAGAAAGGAGGTGGCGAATTGAACCGTCATATGGCTCACTAGGCTGGGCCATTGATGCCAATTTTGGTTCTTTGGAGGCCCTAATACAGAAAATGAATGTGAAAGGTGCAACTTTGCTACGGATCAAGATGGGTGGTAAGATTTTATTCTCAAATTTTCCAATTTATTTTGCATATTATACTGACCTTTTTTTTAATACAGTGGCTAACTGTGGACAAGGAATCAAAGAAGCTTGTCATTGAGACAACCATAAACCAGGTATCTAAGTTCATACAATCTTTTAAAAATGATGGTTTAAATGTTCATCCTGCTTCTATAAGATTCCTCCTGCCATAGGTTTATTAACCATATATTTACTGTGATAAAGAATCTTTTATCTGGTTCTTGTATGAGCTGTTCATTTCAACACTAATGCATGAGGTTTTAGGTTGGTCATTGCTATTTTCTTATTCTTCAATTGCTTGGGAAGCTTCTCAATTATGGAAGCTTTTTAGCAATTAATGAATGGATGCTTAACATATTTTCATGTGCCCTTTGAACTAGCACAGGATCCACTAGTAACTAAAGGGCTAACTTGATGAAAAAAATTAACAAATTATAACCCACAGGTAAAATAAACAAGGAAATAATATATATAAATGCAATATGGTTCACTCTTTAATTTAGGCTACGTCTACTGGACAAAGTAAGTTTTCCATTAATAAAAATTAGCAAGTACAGAGAGTGAAAAATGACACGATAAAATAGTGGCACTCACAAACAAAGTGTTTCTCAAATTTATTATCCCTAAGAAAATATCCTCACTATTTTGTCATTCACCTTTTTAGGAAAAAATTTCATAAAATATCTCAAAAATCACTTTTTCACAATCTTTGGAACACATAAATGGCTCCTTAAACTCTCTTTAAATTACCACATATCACCCGTAAATGCACATATCATACACACTAAAAAAAGAGGGAGGGAATGTCTATTTATAGATCCTCCACCACCTAGATTGCTTAATGCAAGTTGTTAACAGCTTGCTAATGCAAGCTATCTTTTTTTTTAATCTTCTGGAGCATTATGTGGCAGTACCTCATGTAAGTTGGTATTGCCTTACAATTATTACCATTAAAAATGTTGCTCTATTCACCACTGAAGCGAGATTTATTGCTGCAATTGAAGCATGCAAAGAGCTCCTATGGATAAGGAAGTTCCTAGATGAACTTAGTTTTCGGTAGGATAGATATCGACTGTTTTGTAACAATTAGAGTGCTATTCACGGTGGGAAGAATTCCTCCTTCCATTCAAGATCAAAGCATATTGATGTGAGATATCACTAGATTAGAGAGGTGTTAGAGAAGAAGCTATTGCAGCTTAAGAAGCTTTATACGATGACAAAAGTTCTACCAAGGGAAAAGTTTGAGTTCTGTAGATCATCTACAGGAGTGATAGTAAACCCCATATAGTCAATAGGAGGAGAATTGTAAGATGGCACCGACTTATATGGGGTACCGCCATATAATGATTTAGAAGATTAAAAAAAAAGACAACTTGTATTGTTAAGCTGTCAACAGCTTGCATTAAGCAAGCTAAGCAGTGGAGGGTCTATAAATAAACCTTCCTTCCCTCTTTCTTTAGCTTATATGATATATGCATATATGGGTGATATGTGGTGAGTTAAAGAGAGAGTTTACGGAGTCATTTGTGAGTTTCAAAGATTGTGAGAGAATGAATTTTGGGGTAATTTTAGGAAACGTTTTTGTAAAAGGGTGAGTAACAAAATATTAAGGATATTATCTTAGGGATAATAAATTTAGGAAACACTTTGTGTGTGAGTGTCACTATTTTGCAGTTTCATTTTTTACTCTCTACATCTGCTAATTTTTATTACTGGAAGATTTCTTTAGAGTTTGACCCATGGACATGGCCTAAATTAAAGAGTAAATCATGTCAAATATATGTGTATTTTTGTCTAGTTTATTTTACCTGTGATATAATTCATTAATTGTTGACCGTCACAACTTTGGTTCCCTTACTTGGTATTGATGTTTGGGAGCATGCCGACTACTTACTATTATTTATAAATGCAGTCATCAAAAACCACAATACCAAGATCCACATTCTATTTAGAGCATTAAATACACAATAAATAACATACCTCTAATCTTGGGCTTAGAATCTAGATGCATTCTCTCTATTGAAGACACCATAACCTATCAATATTCAACAATTCTTGTGCAAGAGAGAAAGCTTATGGTAGAAGACCCAACTTTCACCACACACACACATTTTCACCATATGTTATGTTTATAACATGTTCAACCCTAATGGGTAGAATGAGGCTAATTGTATCATTTCATAAATGTGATGAACTATAAT
>JAOTAW010000201.1:16811144-16831046 GCA_025629945.1 Erythroxylum savannarum | reverse complement strand
CATAATCAATAAGCAAGAGCAAACGTAATTCGTCCTAACTTCCTTTACTATTCTAACCCCTAATTTGGGGCGTTACATATTCTCTTCAAGAAAGGCGTGTTCTTCTTGTTGTTACTTCAAGGATTGAATCACTTATCAAGGTAATCGCTTGTGGCGTGTTCAATTCTTCTGTTTTCTTTGGGTTTGGGTCTCAATTTTGTATAATTGAGGTTTAAGCTAGCATGTTCTTAAAATAGAAAGATTGAGGTTTTGATTCAATAAAATTATGGGGTTCAAGAACCTTGTTTCTTGGAGTTTCCATAACATTTTGAATCTTTAATTCCATATTTGATAAAATCTTCCAGTATCCAAATGTTAAGATAAATGATCATATCACGGAGCTGATTATGATCTGTAAGATCTTTCAAGATATTGTGTAATCATTTCTAATAAATTATGTAAGTTCATAAGGAAGGTTTCTATAAGAAAATATGATTTTATTTCATTTTGAAAAATATATCATTACTATATTTGAATTTTGAAATAGATCTAATTTGAAATTTAAAATATTATAAAGTCATCATCAAAATTATTAATAATAAATCTTGAGCTAACAACTTCAACCCCAAGCAAAGAAGTGAATAAACTAGAAGCAGAAGCAAAAGTAAAATTTGAAGAACACACGAAAGCGAAAGAAAGAGAGAGAGAGAGTTATGTGGAAGAGATGATTGAGGAAGCTCCAAAGAGATTGTGAATAGGAAATTTGTAAAAATTAAGGGAACTTAATAAAATAAATTATATTATAAAATAATTATTAAATTAAAAATAGTAACCTTAATTTTTAAATACATTAATGGGTCTATTATATCCCATTAACAAATATATTTTAAAATATATGTATTAAGATGAAATATTTAATTTTATTAATTTTTATTTATTAAATGTTTATTTAAATATTTAAAAAATTAAAATTAAACGCTTGTCAATATTGAAATTAAATTTTGTTAAAAATTTTAAAATTAAAAATACCTTTTAGTCATAAAACTTGTGACATCATGTGATAATTCGATTTCAACTTCTTATTAATTAATAACATGGTGATCAGTAGCATGCTAAAAGTAGTTTCTGGTTTCACGGTTCATATTATGGAGGCGACCAACCAATGAGATTACATTTATCATACCCGCGAAGAAAGGACCAGATTTTGGTTACAAATTAACAAGTGAATCATTCAAAACAAAAAACAAAAAACAAAAAAAGAAAAAGTGGGCTTGCAACAAAAGCCCAACCTTATCTATAAACAAAATATTCCTAAAGAAAGCTTCGTAGACGTAGCACAGTTAAAGGGCCCCCAGCCCCTGCCCCTTTGGTTTAAGAAAAGAGTTACTGAAGTTGCTGAAACTATAAATTGAAAATACCCTAACACACCACATCTCATTCAGCTTTCACTTGCAGTTGCAGCCAAAACCCTAGCAGGAGCCTTCCAGCGGCCATGGTCAGTTGGAAAATCTTTCAATTAAATAAATAGAAATCATAATCTCCATCTTTTAGACCCTAACCATCATTGGTTGATTTTGTAACAGACATTCAAGCGCAGGAATGGAGGACGCAACAAGCATGGGCGTGGTCATGTCAAGTTCGTTCGCTGCTCAAACTGCGGCAAATGCTGTCCCAAGGCACTTCCATATTCTTCTAATTTTCTTGTTAAAAATTGTATTTCGATATGATTTATTTTGATATGCGTGGTTTTGTATGTATGTCTAATGGAAAAGGACAAGGCAATCAAGAGGTTTCTAGTGAGAAACATCGTCGAACAAGCTGCTGTTAGGGATGTTCAAGAGGCCTGCGTTTATGATGGTAAATATCTAATCAACGTCTATTGTGTTTTGGTTGGTGAATTTTTCGACTCAAACTCAATTATGATATTTGGATTGTGGTCCAGGATATGTCCTGCCAAAGCTGTACGTGAAGATGCAGTACTGTGTGTCATGTGCCATTCACTCCCGAGTCGTCAGAGTCCGCTCCCGCACCGACCGCCGGAACCGTGAGCCCCCACAGCGTTTCCTTAGACGCAGGGTACACATCGTGTTTCTTTTTCTTCCCACATTCTTCTTATGATTGTCCCAATATTTAGTTTATTCAATGTAATATATTTACGAATGGTCGCCCAAATTATCAAGTTCTTAGGGTGGTTCACCAACATCTTGGGGGTGTTTGAGATTGAGTAATGCTGAACTTTTTTAATTGAACTATATCACAAGAATCAGGCTATATTGTTATATTAATTCGTTTTGCAGGATGACATCGCAAAGCCTGGGCAACCTGGTCAGCCTGGTCAAGCATCCCGTCCTGCTGGCGTTGCTGCTAGGACTTGAAAGAAATTTTCTTTCCTGCTAGGGTTGACTCGTATGTTTTGGCATTTTAATTAGGACTGTTTTGATAAATTACTATCGTCAGGCTGAAAGCTCTTTTTGGAAATTGTTTGCAAATTTAAGCAAGGCTTTATAGAACATTATGTTCCTCTATTATTTCATGTTCAATTTTGTGTTTTCAGTGTTTGAATGGAAGTGTTGTCAGAAGTTAAGCCACCAATACCTTTGTATATCCAATTCTGGACAAATATTATGGCTGCCTAAATCCAATGAAATTGTTTTTTCAATTTTTCTGCTAGCCACGCCGTCATTGCTCCTTAAATAGCTAAAACTTTAACATCTTTCATCAACAAGGATAGGGAGGTTTTGTGTTAGATTCTGTTGCTGGATCGGACTAGGTTCAGTTGTGGTGTCCAAAAACAGTCAAGTTTGCCAAAACGTTTAGGCTTCTATACTTCTGTCTGCAATCCTCGTATCTGTGATTGTTACATGTTTCCTTGTGATTCTTAATTTCATAATTAGATTGGTATAATATTACAAAACTTTTGCAAAGGTAGAATATTGAATGGCTATCTTAGAATGTGAACGCGTACAAGGGTGGAGAGTAAATAATAAAGCCAAACTTAGTGCATTAATGTGGAATTATGTTTGTGGCAATCTATTCCTGACTCCATCTTGAGGCATTTGTAATGGTAGCTATATCGTTTGAATCTTCCAAGTCCAGGGTTTGAATCTTGGCATTTTCAGATACAAAAATGTTGACCATATCAATTGGCATCGTTGACATTGAGAGCACCTTGTAGTTCCTTTGCAATTCTAATGCACATTGGCATGGGGCAGTCTGTTTTAATTGCATTGGTGGATATGTGTGAACGCGTTGCGGCATATCCCTCCTAAGACCACAGAACCAACTAGATAATTAATTTTCTGAGAAGGTAATGGTATCTTTGTGTGTATATATATATATAAGCAAATACCTTATGCAAGGCACTCATCATGGCCCCAATTGAAGGAGAATTCATTTTTGCACGGCTTGCCATCTGAAACATTGGACAATAAAATTTAAACTTTCAATGCAGTTTTAATAGAATCCATTTTGGAGAAGTAGTTTTGCAAGAGAGACCTCATCCATTTTGATGTATCCAGGAGGTAGTCTGGGGTCACTTTCCTCCAACATTCGTCCCAAAAGCTTTTCCAGATCAATTCCTGCACCATTTCCTATCCATCCCCATTGCTGAGCGAGACTCCACATCTGTTTGATGTAATTGGCGCTATGAAGAGGACCTGTCCATAGAGGGCCCGAGATACTCAACGGACTAGATTCCTGAAATGGAAATACAATTAAGTATAAAGCCTGAATAACCTCGTCTTCTTTTAACTGTTCAGAAGAAGTTATACCATACCTCCACGCTCTTGCAAGAGCAATTCATCCGACCCAGTTCATTCCAGGAAAATGTTCGAGTGTTCCCACAATTATTGCAGTAAGCTATGAAACCATAGTGCCTATAACAGATATCAGTAAGCTTCAAAAATAAAAATAATACAACCAATAACTAACCTGATTTCTCGTGGCTTCCCACGATTTACTTGGACAAGGACCCTAAAGACAGGTCCATGATATGAATAATAAGAAAAAAGGGGGATCACATGATAACCCAGAATAGATGCTTCCCTGACGGCACCACCTATAAGCATTCGAAGACCAATCTCGTTCGAATATGGAAGAGGCCTCACGTAGGCTCCATAAGCAGCTAAAGAACTAACAATACCAAGACAGAAACGCCATTTACATAAGCCAACCAACCATTGTGATTGTGACTGGTAAAATCATTTTGTCGAACATTGCATGTTCGTTTATTTGGTGGTACAAGCAAACTCACCAGAAAGGCCGGTGACCGCCAGAGGAATAGCCATCAGTGGAAGTCAGATAAAGCAATCCACCCAATCTCAGAGCATTCATCGCAGACCTCAAAAACATAGAATCACTCCCAAACGAGTCGATATCAATCAAGTCGAAGAAATCCTTCTGCAAGTAGCATTCCGTCAGAATTCTGTTAGCGTCAAAATGAGAAACAGCCCATCTTCTTTCATCTCGAAAACCTCTTTCCACTTTCTTCAGATTCCCCAAAACAACCCCTCTTTGCTCGTCATTTGCGTCATTTGCAAGCACAAAGTCAGCTTTTGCTTCGATCAAGTAGCGACAAGAGCGAATTCCGCAGCCGCACATTGCGTCAAGCACGCGTAATGTGCCATTCGATTGCTTGTAGAGTGATGCGGCTAAAACCCCCAAGTCGCGTCCTGTAGCGCTTTCGTGACGAAAGAATGCGTTTCCCGTCTCAAATTCTATGCCTCTTTCGGTTCGGGCCAGAAATTTGAAGTCACTTTTGCTGGTTTCCAGTGAAAAGTTTGCAACTTTAGGGTTTTGGAGAATGGGAAAAAACTGAGAAAGAGACAGTGGAGTAAGGGACAGAGACAGAGTAAACATGGCGGGAAAATTGGTTTTGTTTGTTTTAGGTAAGTTAAGGCTGCAGTTCTAATGGATTTTTTTATGGCCCATTTGGGTCATTTAAAGCCGATTTAAGATTTTTGCCATGTGAAAGAAACCCAAGTCAACGTCGCGTTTTATTCTGGTCGTCGTGTTTCTTCGATTTTGGGGATTTTATTTTTGAGTGTCATCTTTCCCTCTCCAGGACTCGGGAGCCACACCAGTCGTTTTCTGGTGCAAGGAAACCTTGATTTTGAGACTAACTAAAAAGAAGAAGCCAAAGCAATTCCCAGTTCATGAAGGTGAAAGAAAGCCTTTGAGTGCTTGCAATGTAGTGATGTTTGCCAGTTTTTGTTCTGTCACTGGTTGTCATGCCTCTGTTATACATAACTAGATTTCGTTTTAACCAACCTTGTTTCCAAGGACCAATTTTCGCTCATTTTTTGAACTCCCACGTTTTCATCTTATGTTGGATGGCTGATAGCCATACCTATCAGAAAAGTGATATCAGGTGTTTGATCCGGTTATGTCAAGGAATTAAGGTTGGCCTTGGTTGCTGATTTTTTTTGCGCCACCGGACATTGGGATCCATCTCCACAAGTCTTCTTTGGCCTTGCCGTTGATCAACATTTAAACCTTTGTCTTTTTCTAGGTGTTTTCCTGAGATGGATTCCTGGTTTTCCTCTATTTGTTTTGTTATTGGTGCTATTTTTAAAATATTTTTGCTTTTGCAGCCAAAGATAGTTTCCCAAGTTCAAGCTTGACAGTTAAACGGGCCAGGCTATTGAGGCTGATGACTGCATATATTTACCTTTTTATCTTTCTGTCAATGCCAAAGTTATGAACTCTCAAAATGCTAGTCAATATGAATTCGTATTTCTTCTTATATTTTGGCTGTTACTTTGTTCAGTTTAGGACCTATAAGCAGATAAAAACACTACTAGGGAAAGCAACTTTTGATTTATGTCTTGTTGTACGCTTGTCGTAGAGGCTGATTCCCAGCTCTATGTCTATCTTATGCTCAACCCACGTCATCTATTGTCTCTTGACCTGCATTTGCACAAGTGATTTCGGTTACATGCAGTATAACTTTATTCAGATATCAAGTAGCTTGAATTGCCTATGGCAGTTCCTAGAACTTACTGTAAACCAGCCTCTTTTCTACTGTTTTCTTCCGTTTTGGTTAATATGGCATGTTCATAATGGGGGGCTGAGTTTTCCAATCTCTCGTAAGCATCTCATATGATTGTCTAACTCCGTTTCTGCTATATCATTGCTCATTTCCCCAGAAGAAAGTTGATGATGAGTTTTGGCAGGGACAACTATGGCTTCCATCTTTTGGCTTGAAGGCATTTAATTGGTGATATCTGGAAAGGGAAGCTGATATAGCAATGTGAGTGGCTATTAGTGTATACCTAACCACACTCCTTTTGGTGGATAGCATAAAGATTGTAGAAGCTAGAATGAAAAATAGTTAATAATTTTGTAATTAATGCTGGCTTTTCCATTGTGCAAATATGGAAATCCACCTTAATTTTACTTGTATAGTTTTATGAAAATTAACTTTCTTTTTCCTTTGGCCATTAATGAAGAAAGACAAATTTTTTCAAGGGAATATCTGCAAATTTATGACAACCTGCTTTTTGTGTTGGCTGTAAATCTCTATTCAATACAATTTCCAATGACTACTGAAATTCAGTCAAGACTCAAGAGAAACATTTATTCAAAAGTTTCCCTCACATGACCTTTTGAGATTCATCAACTCCTTGATATTAGTCTCTCAACCATCTCCTAGAGTTGGCTTGAAGTTCAGAAAAACAATAGAGTGGCAAAGGAAGAAAATTCCTCTCCTCTCTTATTGATATCATTTTCTGTCCTCAACACTGATATTTATCCATGCAGGGGAATTTCTACCTTCAATTTTTGGCCTTGTGAATCTAATACTCGCTCCTTTTGAGATGACCCGAAAATTCAACATTATCAAATCATCCAAATGTCTTGTTAGTGGCAGTTTTGATAACTTAACTAGTTTAGAGCATCTTGCTCCCTTTTCCTCTCTCTCTCTCTCTCTCTCTGTTTCTTTCAAAAATAAGCATTGAGATTCTTTCAATAAATGACACTCAGTGTCAGAGTGTGCAGTCAATGTGGAAAGTACATTCACTATTTGGTTACAATTTCTCAATTAGTGGGTTAATTGCAGGTACTTCTTAGGATTTTTCATGTCTATTCATCATATGGTTTTGATTTGTTCTCATCAATTCTATCTATTTATTCTTGTTTTCACTTAATGCCATATTATCTCTTTTCTTCTGATCCTATTTCTTCTACCTACTTTCTAAAGGTTTCCGATATTGATTGTCGTATTTGTCAATGGGACATTGTATCTGTGTGGGAGTGCATTGGAACTGAAAATTTTGGCCTCTTTTCATCATGGGAGATCTTCAAAGAAATCTGTCACCATCCAACTCGTCTTCGTCTCTGTTTGACCTCCATCGGTTGTCAGTTGATTCAGAACTCTGGATGATGGCTGAGCAAAGGATCCTTGAGGTACTATATGTAATTGAACCAGTTTTTGCTTCTGATCAGAGGAGGAGAGAGGTGATTGAATATTTACAGAAGTTAATTAAGGGCTGCTATGCAACTGAGGTAAGAACTGTTTCCTTCTCTCTTTATATTTCTTCTCAGTGGAAATTTCATCTATAATCTATCTCCAACTTCTTTTATACACAATAGTATTTAAGTGCCCCAGATTTCATACTTGTGAACTTTTTAGTTGACTGGGATAATCAATAAACTTCTCTAAAGTCTGATGTGATTTCTTACAGCAGAATACTGACTTTTTCTGGGTTGGATGCTCTGCAGTTTCCACTATGCAATAAGCAAGCTTGTCTTAAGTTGTTAATATCTACCTGAATATATTTAGTTTAATTTGTTATTGTCTGTAAACAATTGAAGTTTGTAGATCTTTTGAGCACCCGGACCACCTCCTTGCACATTCTTCTTGTACCTGACATGTGTCATATCTCTTCTACTATATGTGGCATGCTGCACCTTGTGATCCTTCTGCACTATCTATTTGGTCCCTTACATCAATGGAAGTCATCTAGTTGGTAAAAACAGTGATTGTGATACTAGTCACCCTTCAAGGAAAATTCAGCTTGTCTATACATCATATTATCAGCTTTGTGCTGTTATTGCCTGACTAATTTCGATGTTGCTTGAAAATTTTTAACTTGACAAATGAGTATGTTGAGCAAAATAGCCATTTTAGTTTTCTTTCTGGAATTTTATTATAGAGAGTTGGTCAGGTTATGTGTTCCAAGGCCAATGTGAGAGTCCGTTGCTTTAATAGATTAGATGATTTAAGTTGCAAAAATATGTAGAATATGTCCCTTTTTCTTATTTTTCTGTATTTTGGACCCCATTTGCATTGAAGAGTGTTGTTATGTAGATTGATGACTGATCAATCAATCTGCATATTGGTTTATGCATTGACCTTAAAAGTAAAATGAGGTTGATCTAGATTGCTATGCACTTGGTACAGGTTTTTGCCTTTGGTTCTGTACCACTGAAAACCTATCTTCCTGATGGAGACATTGATCTGACTGTAGTCACCCATAAAGGCATGGAGGAGGATTTGGCTAGAGACATCTGCAGTATCCTTAAATGTGATGAGAATGATGCAGAGTTCCAAGTGAAGGATGTCCAATATATTCAAGCACAGGTTAAATTTCTCAACTCTTATTAGCAATCTGTTGACTTGACTTGGCTAAGCAAACATTGACATTTTCCTTTGTAGCATAAGTATGCATGCCTGTATGTGGGCATCAGTCTCATAATTTCAAATTCTTCAAGTGCCTGTTGATTAGTTGTGAACAAACTATACTTCTATTATCGTTTCCTTTTGTGTAAATGGTGAAACATTACGGTCTCTGCCACCATTTTGTACATGATTTCACACTCAGATAATAAAGTTCCTGAGTAATTTGGGTGCTTTACAAATTGTCTCTTCACCTTTGACACTCTGATTCGAATTGCTTTTAGGTACTCTCAGAATTTGAGCTATGATATGTAGGATGCTTCTCAATACCAAAGAGTGCCTACTATTTATCCCATCATCTATTCACAACTCATATTCTTGATAAGTGACAATCCTGATGCTTCTGTGGCTCAAATTTGATCATGTGAAAGTCATATAGAAGCTAAGATAAGATCCTTTTTGTAGATTTGTTCATATAATGCTTTTTTCCTTAAGTTGAAGTGTCTGGACTTCTTGTTTCCACCAATACAAAATTAAGTTTACAACTAATTTGTTCCACAGCATGGTGCTTCACATGGAGCCAATTTTACTTCTATGTTAGTTTTAGGTTCTGGAGTTCTTTGTCAGCATGGAGTTTTAATAGTTCAGTGAGCTACAAGCTACTGATCTCTGGTTATCAAGTTATTCTTCGTTTGACGAGTGAAATGTTACAAAGCTTATCTTTGTTATGGGGAAACACAAAGCAAGACTGCTGCGAAGTTCAGTTTATAGCCATTGTAGTTGACAAATTGTTACTACCACCATATCAGTTGTCGCCTTCCAACATAATTTTATCTAGTAAAAGCAGTGAAGGGCTTTCTGATTCTAGAAACTTCGAGAAAGAATGTACCTTTTTGTTTAACTTTAATATGTCGTCCATCAAGTTCCAAAAGTCCCCCATGCCTTGAAGTTAATGTGAGCGTTTATTGGGGTTCAGTGTAAATCTGGAATCAATCCTTGCAAGATCTATACTTGTATTTGATTTCACAATGTTGTGGCTGTCTGTGAAGGTGAAAGGAAAACTTGGAACCTGTTATCTCTTGATCTTGGCCTTACTGGATTTCAATCTTTCTTGTAACTTGTAACTTCTTGACAATGGAATAAGCTTTGTAATTCCCATTTTTGTAGACACTATCTAGAATGATAGTAGATGGAACCCTATGCGGTGCTCAGTTGACAAGTAATGGAAGTAAGTTGCTGTGGAACTTTCTTCCAACAATACAACTACAAAATGTCTTCTACAAAGTTGACAGTTAAAACTAATATAGTTGTCATCAACTGCAATAAAATTAGTTATAAATCACATAGCTTCTAGAAATGTGAATTCTACTGTTGGTTGAATCTAGAGATAACAGAAGTCCCCTTACTTCCGGAATTCTAAAAGTAACACTTGTTAGAATTACTGTAGATTTTGGATTTTTTTCCATTTGAGATAATAATACGACCATCCCCAAGTAGACAGCAACAATTAACAACAAATTTAATATTTAATTAGCATGATCAGTAACAAATTTTGATGCAAATAATGCTGTTATTATTAGCCTATGAACTTGTTATGGAAGTTGAATTCCTCTAGCAATCATTCTGAAGTGATTGAACAATTTCTGTATGAATATGCTGAATTTCGTAAGAATATTAAAAATTATATACCTATTTTCTGCAAGCTAGGCTTGGTGATGGCACGAAATAAAGAGAAGTAAAAGCTGTGTTTTTCACCACAAATTCATTCTTGAGTTGAAACTTTTTGTTCATTCTATTATCACTTTATCTTATACCTGTAGGCCATTTACTATCTGGATTTATGGGGGGAAAGTTTTGCTGGTTTTACCGTGCAGATTAATACTTAATTAGTTTCATTTGTCATTTCACTTTCCACCGAAATTGACTTACGTAGACTTCTTTATATGTAAAGGAAATAAATGTTGGCAATTTCTCTTTATGAAAAAGATTTTTCCATATATTCATGTGTATTCTTTGAATTTGGAGTTGCAAATGGCAGGTCAAAATTGTAAAATGTTGTGTCAAGAACATATCAGTGGACATCTCTTTCAATCAAATGGCAGGTCTCTGTGCTTTATGCTTTCTAGAGCAGGTATGATCCGACCACTTATTCTCAGGTCTAGAATATGTGTGGATACGTAGTCAAAATATTTGTAGTACCCATCACAGGTTGAGAAGAAGCAAGATGGGAGGTATGGGTGTTTTAGACAGTGCCGGTACAGAGTTATTAATGTGTGGGAATAGATGGTGATACGGAAGGTTTAGAACTTTCTTACGTCTGTTTAACATGGCCTCCTTAGTCTTGCTTCTGCATGCTGTGATAACAATTTGTTGGATGCTTTTCTGGCACATTTGCAAGAACTTTCTTTGTAAAAATTGTGAGAAGATCTGATTTAATCATGTCAAATCACTAACACAAATAGCAGAAAATGTGAAGATGTGTGCTAATTATCGATTCTTTACATCTCTGTTAAAGACCCATAAGAATGTACTTTGGTGTTTTTGGTACTTGTAGTATGAAAGAATTACTGTTGCTATCAATGGGAAATTGTTTCTCATTTTAAATTGAAAATGGAGCTGATTAAATTTGCACCAATGCAATGGAAACCATATGTTTGGGACACAGTAAGAAATGATAGATCTGTTTTTAGTTATTTATTTACAAGGTTAAGAATTTTAAGAAAAGCCAGCGAAGATGTAGATAAGGTTAAGAATTTGAATAAATGGGTCATATTAACACTTTCTTCAGCTCCTAAGCAGTTTCTCTTTGTTGCAAAACTGGTCCGCTTTATAATTAGCAGTCGATTTGATGTATGTAGAACCCGAATTCCTTCTCTTTGTTTCTTCTGGTTTTTTGTTTCTATGTTGGCCAGTGACTAGTCGTTTTTCTTTGATTTAAGCAATCAATTGTTTCCACTAGTTTCTTTTTGTTTGCAAATTTTTATGGTTATAGAATTTTGTGATTAAACAAACCTCTGGCTCTCCCCTTGCCTCTCTCTCTCCTTCCCCTTCCTCTCCCTCATTTAATTTCTGCAATCATTGATCTTACAATAATACAATCTCTTTCTCTATGCATTCTTGAAAAAATTTTCCTTATTAAGCGCCAATTCTTTTATAGGTTGACCAACTTATTGGGAAAGAACATCTTCTCAAGCGCAGTATTATCTTGATTAAAGCATGGTGTTTTTATGAAAGCAGAATCCTGGGTGCGCATCATGGCTTGATTTCAACATATGCATTAGAAATAATGGTCATGAATATTATTAATCTCTTCCATTCATCACTACCTGGTCCTTTGGCTGTAAGTAATCTTTATTACAGTATCTCCTTGTGGAATCAGGAAATACGCAAGTGATGCTCTTTATTCTCCAGGTCCTGCAAAAATTTTTGGAATACTATAGCACTTTTGATTGGGACAATTACTGTGTCAGTATCAGTGGGCCTATTGCCATATCTTCCCTTCCAGAGATATTGGGTAAGTAGCATCACAATGTAAAGACTATCCAATTAATTCGTTTGTTTACTAGATTCCCCTCTTTCCTGTTATTATTGAACAGGCCCACCAGAAAACCAAGGGAATGAACTTCTGCTCAGTGAGGAGTTTGTGAAAAACTGCAGGGAAATATATGCAGTTCCAATAAAAGCACTAGACAATGGGGTCCATCAGTTTCCTGTAAAATTCCTCAATGTAGTTGATCCTCTAAAAGACAACAACAATGTTGGTCGTAGTGTCAACAAAGGTATCTAATATAAAGAAAGTTAAGTATTAAGTACCTATTTCCAATAATGAAGTCCCAAAAGATGCTTTATTAAGCACATGTAATCAAATATTATATTTAACCTAAATATTTGATTACATTTATCAACAATTCAGAATTTATTTCCATGTTTGGGGTTCTACATTAAATTGTCCTTCATAATGACTATTTCGACGATCCACCTGCTTCCAGGCAATTTCCATCGGATAAAGTGTGCCCTTTCCTTTGGGGCTGGAAAGCTAGGAGAAATTCTAATGCTGCCCGGGGAACACATGGGTGCTGCACTAGAGAATTTTTTCACAAACACCCTGGAGCGGAATGGGAAGGGAGAAAGGCCTGATGCATCTGTGCCAGTGCCTGCCTTTGGCACTGGAAGATCAGAGGCATCGGGTCTCAGTGGAGACTATGAAACTCACTGCTGCGGTCTGGTACATGGCCAGTGGTTTCATGATTATACATTACCAACTATTCTTCAGCGCAATCCATATTTGCCTTCTCAAATTCAACGAGAAAGTCTCAGGGGTTCCCAGTTTAAGTTGCCAGAATGCAGGGAGGAGGGATTTCTCCGTAATTCCAAGCGTGGATTTGATCCTAAAAGGCCAGTCTTTCACATTTATACTCCTCAGATATCTGCTTTAACTTGTGGCATTGGCAAAATGGGAAAGTCACGAGGAACAGGCACATATATTCCCAATTTGGTATGTTTGTTGTGGTTTTCTAATCTTTACTTAAGCTTGTCCATTCCATAATCTATATCATTTAGCCAATGCAGACTCAGTATATCTACCGAAGGCAACCACCCTTTACAAGGATGAGGAAGTTGGATTATTCAACTCCTAGTCAATTCGTCAGACCATCCAAAAAGATTGACCAGGTTGAAGATCCCCCCATGACCGGGAAGATTAGAAATGGTATTTTTGCTAATCTTTCTGAT
The DNA here is from genome assembly GCA_025629945.1 of Erythroxylum savannarum. Taxonomy (NCBI): domain Eukaryota; kingdom Viridiplantae; phylum Streptophyta; class Magnoliopsida; order Malpighiales; family Erythroxylaceae; genus Erythroxylum; species Erythroxylum savannarum. The sequence continues at coordinate 16,817,719 of JAOTAW010000201.1, read as the reverse complement.
GATGATTTTGCAACAGAGGTGGAAAAGAATATAGATGGCAACTGCATAGATCTTTCCCTGGATCAATTCCCGCTTCTTTCTAGTATTAAGAAGTCCGTGACTTCAGAAATACGGTCAAGTGATCAGTCCGTTAGAAAGGTCAGGGATTGGTTTGCTCCATTACAGAGGATTGAGTTTGGTTCTTTCGGCCACTTCCCATCAGAAGCAGTGGCTTCGGCAATAGCAAGGAAGCAAGAAGAGTTGGGAATTGCAATGGATTTGGAGACAATGGCAGCTGACCAGAAAATTGGGTATGACGATGCTCAAATGTACGCCATTTGGTACCAATTATATAAGCATACATATGTAGCATGTAGCATACTCCACATTTGGTGATGATTCAATAATGGAGATATGGGTGTTGCAGGGTTTTCAGACAACAATTCCAACTGAAAAATGACGATGACTTTCCCGCTTTATGCCACTCTGGGCATTATTAGCAGCTTTACAGCCAAGCCAAGAGGCGTTCAAAGGATGGATGTAATTGGAAACCACAGTTAAAGCAATGCACTAACATCAGAGATAGAGAGAGAAAGAGAGGTCATTTCAAGTTATTTTTCTTTTCTTATGTAGAGATGTCTACCCATTAGGGCCTTGGCGGGTGATTATTAAAGTCGGACTGTTATAACAGCAGTACTTTTCATGTTTGATTGATCTATTCCTACCCAGAAACAAGTTAAATTCCCTTTCAAACAAATCCTGGGTTTAAGGGATTTGAAAGGAAAAGGAAAAAGAGTGTTATATTTCTTTTTCTTAGTTTCAATTTAATCCTCTAGCGACCTTACAATTATCTTGTTCTACTTTCTGTTTACATCCAGAGTCTGGCATGGAAAACAACTTACACTGCATAGAATCATAATGGAAATGACCACACACTGTTTTACCGTACTAGCTAACTACTACAAGTATTTCTTATAAAATAGCTAGAAGTGCCAACTTTAACAATGGCCTTTGTAAAAGAGCAATGAAAGTGAAGGGCAACTAAATTTGAGAGGTGATCCCCTGTCCATTGGCCACATAAGTGGATGGCTAAGATCCACTTGGACAGGGTTGGTACACGGTAAAATGGACAGGAGATTTAGGGTGACTAAATTTGTGCACGAGCCACCGTCTCCGGAGTGAAGATGTAAATGTTGCAATCATGAGAATCAACTTTGGCCCCGAATGATCCCGTTGCATCTTCCAATACTTCTTTGTGCTGCGTCCCCAAAACGAATTCTCGAACTCAATGATAAGACTTTCAAAATATACTATCAGTAATTATAATAAGTATTCCAGCTTCCGAAGCATATCAGAAATTTAGATTAATGATTTGTAAAGTTAGAAAAATATATATATATATATATAAAAAGGCACCAAGGTTCATCTTGGAGAAGTTTTAACAGATGCCGCAGCCATTGGTACAGAATGCACAATACAAATTAAAAAATTTTGGTCTGTGAATTGTTCCTTCCTAGAGCCTAAGATATATGACTACTGCAAACACCAATATAATTTTCCAACAACGGTGGAGAGTAGAGTATTTCTGGCCAAAGAGATACAGTTTCCTCACCTGCCACAAGTCTCTTACCGAGACAGCAGTGTTGGAATCAAGACCAAGCACATCCCATGTTGCTGTAATATTTGCAGCTTTTGAACACCGATTCCAGAGGGCAACAGTCAAACGATAGTTAGACAAAGGACCCGCCCAGACCTGTAAATAACAGGCAAGAGTTATATTTCTTCATCTCTTGCTTTAGAAAAGTATGAAATGAAACGAAATAAATAAACTTAAGTGGAAATCGTTCAATTACTAGCCCATCATTCAGGTGTTACAATATTTTGATACACTAGAAATTTTGCCAATAGTCAGAACCTGTAGGCAGCCATCAGTTCCAGTAGAATATACTCTCCTCCCCTGTACACCAAGTGGGTCTGTAAAGACAATCAAAGTCCTTGCTTGCTTATTTTCCAAAAATGTTAAGACTAAAGATTCCCATCAGGAAGACATGGTTTACCTTGATCGACAGCAATGACCTCCTTATTCGTAAGAATCTCTAAAGCTTCTGCAGTAATATTTCTCACATCACAACCAATCACAAGAGGAGCCTGCACATCCAAGCATAAGTTAATCCTACTAAAAGATGATTAATGCTATATTTGTAAAAGCTTGAAATAAAGAATCTCCCATATATGACTAATTCGAGTCACAAACATTTATTACTACAAGGAAACACGGGAATGATTAAGATTGTGATGATTAGTCATTCCCTCAGCTATATGATTTTATATTCTATATAAACATCACCAGAACATCATTATATAAATCCAAAATATTAAATTGAATAATCTTATACTAATTTCCAAAAAATAATGAGAAACACAAATTTTAAGGAAACCTTCATCAAAGCCCAGATGCTAAAGTGGCCGCGATACTCTTGGTAAGTCATTCCTCCATTTCCAACTTCCAACATATCAGGATCTGCTCAAAAAGTATAGCATTAAATTGAAGATGAATCACTAGGAGTACAAGTGAAGTCCTTCATGAAATTTCAATCACTGATATCAAAATTTACCATTCCATCCACCAGGTCCAGCATAAGCTGCCCAATTATTGTTCAAATCGGCAATGGCTGTCATGCTTAATAACAAAATAATAAGAGTCCATATTTGTTAGTCTTCAAACAAGTTAATAGTTCAAAATTTATAGCAGCAATAATAGAAACTATTTCTTGATTTAAGAACTATCAGCAGATTTAGACAATGGTTCCATGGCCATTTCCCACCTTAACAACTTATAACTTTTGGATAGGAAAAAATAGTTAAAAAGATGCTTTCTATATGAATCATCACACTGAAAGGAATGAACCTTGCAGATGCTAACCCAACTGATTGAAATTTAAGTTCAACATAGGACATATGGAACTACTCAGCTAAACAAGGAAAGAAGTAAACATTGAAAGCTACATTTTGACCTAAAATGGTTTATGAATTGAAATTTTGCTCCTAAAAGTCTTCAATGATGATGTTTATTGACTGGAAGGTGAAATGGATACATGTGTGCAAACTTTAGAAAGCACTCAAAACTAGATGGACCCTTTATGTGAAGCATACTGTTGTAGCATTTACTTCTCTGATGATGTACAAGCATACTGTGCTAGCATTTACTTTTCTAATGATGTACAAGCGTATTGTGCTAGCATTTACTTTTCTAATGATGTACCAGAAACAAAAGTCCAGAAGTTAAACCTTGCCCAAGTATCATTTATGTCATCTGATATACGCCAACTATTTCCAACATTTCTACCCCATTTTGGGACGTCATCAACACCCCTGCCAAAATAAAAATAATGCAAATTAATTCACAAGTTAAACATCAGCATCTTGTCAATAAAAATCAAAGATTAACTGGATTACCATTCACAAAGTGAATAAAAAATAGGACGCCCACTTGCATTTAGAGCATCACGCATTGGAGGGTATCTGGAAAGCATCAAAAGACATGAAGTTAATCTAAAGGTTCTGAAAAATAGTTATCTTGACATCTTAAATGAGACTAAGGCAAAGAAAACCTTTCTAGTGGTTTGATTCCCAGGTTATAACAGTTGTCATACTTCAAATAATCCACACCCTGTTCACAAAGAATTAAGCATTAAATCAAAGTGATACTTTAGGAAAATAAAGGAAAAACATTTCTGACGGAAAAATGAACTCCTATATCGTGGCCTCTTACTTGAGATAAATAAGAATGATTACCTGCACCAAAAATATGGCAATGAGGAGCATGTGTTCATTTAAACATTTGATTTTGTATGTCTTTAGTGTATATCTCATGACCTTAAAAAAATGAGATCATGGCTATAAAGACATGCTGTGACTTGAGACCAGAGGGTTCTCTGGATCCAGTCTTCTACTGTAGTAATTGTCTTTCTTCGGCTTTAAGCCACAGATTTGACACCTCTAATACAAAAGCAGAACATAGGGACAAACCTTCCCCATGCAAACTTACATGTCAATAGGCAATCTTAAATAGCCATTTCATCAAGATTCAGCACAAGATAATAAGATACAAACCCACGAAGCAAATAAGTCTGCATCATCCTTTTCATGGAAAAGTGATCCAGGCCGAACTTGACAAGTGAAAACCCTATATAAACAAAAGCAAGCTTCAAAGAATAAGAAGGGTCCTAAAATTATAAAAAAAAATTGAAAAATTTTCAGTAATAATCTGAGTTCAGCTTCTGAGTAATGTTGAAATCTCTGCCGCACCCTGCATCGGAATAAATACCAAGCTTGAGGCCCTTCTCATGTACATAATCAGAAAGAGCTTTGATTCCTGAGGGAAATGTTTTTTGGTCAGGAACCAGTTGACCCTGTAAACCAACAAAAATCAGCAGTAGCAAATTTGCAACTAACACAGATTAACAAATACATTGATTTATGATATCTAATGCACATAATTCATAAGATGAGAGTGTTCCAGTTTGTGCATGGTAAATAATGTTTGTCATGTTTATTATAGTTGATTGAAATTGCAGCGCATCACCGTGATTAAAGTGAGGAAGAGAAGAAAATGAAAAAGCTTTAGTTAACCTTTAAATCTCGTATTCGCGCAGACCAGCAATCATCTGCAGTTTATTTAATACACTTTAAGTCATAAAAAGAACCAACGAGCAAAATTGTGGTGAAAACTCAGAACTGGCCGGATCAATTCAATACCTATATTGACATACACATAACCAAGATCTGCCAAGCCAGTTGAAACGAGCGCATCAGCTGTCAAAAACAGATTTGAGAACGAGTACCCAGAATGGTATTGACACATAGGAAAAAAACAGATAATTGTAATCCTCCGGATCACCAATACTGAACTCCATACCACAGGGCACTAAAGCAATGGACTGATTGACTATCCAAGTTATATTCTTTATTTCATCAATCCCAGAAAGCAAAGGAACTTGAAAACTAATAAACAATAAACAATAAACAAACGAGAACAACTCGTTTCCCACTATCATAAATGTAAATTTCCAATTATAAGTAAAAATAGAAACAAAAAAGGGATGAGCAACCCGCAAGTTAATCTTCTTAATAAGGCAATTACATTGACTTCGATGCAAGCAAAAAATGATTTCTATAAATATAAACGACGAAAGCTAGAAACCAACGAACCTGTTTCTTTGATTACCGTCTCATTGATATTACATGCGAAGAAGTTCCAGCTACTCCATCTGCAATATAATCAATTTTAGGTCTGATTATATACTAATTTTTCTATAAAAAAACAGAGGAGACATATTTTATCATCGTAAAGCCACGTCAAGTTTTTCCTTCCTGAACTAGCACCAACATCTGACACAGTTATCAATTTAGAAACAAGATAAAAATAAATGATGAAGACAGATAGAGAGAGAGAGAGACCCCATCTGAGGAGTCCGAGCCAAGCCGTTGTTAAGCTGAAAAATCCCGTAGTTGGAAGTGTCATAAAGTTTAGTGAAAGACTTGCTGTAACCAAAATTGCCTCTCTCGTATTCCTGGAGAAGAGGCCCTTTTGCCACCACTCTCCCCGCAATCGCCCCATTGTTTACCCACAAACCTAAACAAACAATCAAAACATAAATCAAAGACAATACCCGACAACTACGGCTACTCTTCGCCATCTTTAACAGGCTCAAGACAAAGAGAGACAGAGCTTGAAACACTCCAGGCACTAAGTTCAGACGAAGATATAAAGAGTATAGTGTTTTTGTTGCGTGGGGTCACAAATTGTATTTAATAATAATGGAATATGGGAATTTTCCTTTATCTGTCCACCTACCTACATTATACTTTTCATAGATGACATTTGTCCGTTTTCATCCATACTTCATTTACGATCAGTTTGGTTTTCGTTTCTGGACAGAGGGGGAACATGTAAAATATTAGCCAGGATTAGGAGTACCAACTTTTTAAGACAAGACGATTTAATATTCCATTTCAGTTGAAAATGCTTGGAAAGAGTATATCAGGAAAGGAAATTCTGCAAAAAGTTCCATGAACTAATCGTGATTTCTTATGGGCACACGCATCCTAAGTCATTCAATCTCATCCAAGTGTGATTTCCTATGTTGAACAACTACTTCTGAATCAAATAGATAGGTTGAAAAGCTTGCCTAATCCAATACAAAATGTTCTAACTCTGGTCGTCGTCGTCCGTGTTGATATTTTTCTCGTATAGTTAGGAAAGGAAGCATCAAATTAAACCATTTTTCAAATCTCATTTTGACACTTGGAAGAACATGGTCTGCATACGATTGAACACGTGTGAGACACAAGACCAACAATAGATGCTCTCTATTTCTTTTTTTGCGAACTTAACGCACTTTCCTATTATCCCTTTATTATGCACGAGAGAAGTTGGAGAATTTGTCTGGTCAAACACGGAGAAGTGCTCAAAGGGTGTGTTTAACATACCTGAGATTTATTGTGGGACATGGGAGCTACACGATATTGTATTAGTTCCGTGTTCAAAACTTGGCCTCACTATTTCTTCATATAAAATGATGCAGGCCATCACG
>JAOTAW010000201.1:16769087-16779155 GCA_025629945.1 Erythroxylum savannarum | reverse complement strand
AAAAGTTGATTGAACTCTTATTTTAGTAGTTTCTTTTCTCATAATTACAACATTTTCTTGTTATTACGTTGTTAACCTTCTTCTTCTTGTAATTCTTTTTTACAAAATCACAAGAATGCAATTGGAATGTCGAATTTTAAATTCCCATATTTGCGAAAATTGGACATGGTGTAGGGTAAAGATAAAGCGACGAGACTCAAAGATGAAGATATAGCTGAAGTAAGTGTTAAGGCTAATAGCCCAAAGAATATGACAGTGTGTTCTTCATCGGACAATGAAGATGAACTTATTGTTATTTGATATATAAGGATCCTTGGCTATTCCTTCAAACAACCATGAAATAAAAAGGTGAAAACGTCACCAAGAAAGCAAAGTTCTTACAAGAAAAAAAGACCAGCAACACTTCAGAATACTATTGAGTCAAGGTTAGGGAGCTTCGTCGTTAAGTTTGAGTCTATTTGCAAACAAATGGCCTTACAATATGCAGCTGTTACAAATGCTTTGATTGCGGAGTCTAAATTTCATTCCCTAACTAATGAGAAGAAGTAAGAGCTCATCAGTGAGCTTCTTAATATAGACATATCACAAATGGAAGTTGGTAAGTTTGCTGTGTTATTCTGTAATTATCTTGATAAAGTTCACGTTTTGTTCACTTTGCCAAGTCATTCAAAAAAATTCTTTTGTATTTGGATTCCTCTATCCAAATTCTAGTCTATGAATCATCTGAGGAAGCATATTAATATTTTTGTAAGTATTATGAGCTTATGATGCAATTGATGTTGCCTAACCAGGTTATTTTGTATTAGTTCGGGATTTTGTAGTTGTGATGCAAACAAAGTTTGTAGTGTTAACCTGGTTATTTTGCATCAATTTAATTGGAATTAGTTATAATTAATCTTAATTATAATTACGAGATATAGGTCTTATTTGTGTCCAATCAGTATTTAATTGGAATTAGTTATAATTAAAGTTAATTAGAATTAGAATTTTATTTCAATTAAATTACTAAAAGATTCAGGTCGTATTATAAATAGATTTAAACTCTAAAGGAGTTAGTATTTCTTAGTTGACGCTCTCTACAATACTTGTAGAGTTTTAAAAGTACATTTATATGGATATCATCAGATGTTAGACACATGTGCAATTACGATAGTTGTGATTAGTCAATTTTAAAACGGTTTGAACAAAATGACAAAAATTGATCAAGCTACATAATAAGGTACGATTTATATTTATTTCCATTATATTTGTGCTTTAATAATGTTATAGAATTTAAAATGATATTGGCTTTTATGAAATCAAATAAAAAGGTTTTAAAATTATTTTGCTGTGTGCAGGATCGAATCTCACTCTGATTTCTCAATAATGATGCTAAAGTTGACTTTAATTCTATAACTTGACTAGAAGTTGTTTAATTGTTATTGAAACTTATGCAATTAATTATGCATAAGTTGCAAACCCTTATTCCCTAAAGACAAATCATATTTTTTTTTGAATTTGAAAAGTTTAGAATATATAAAAAACCCCTAAGTCTTAAGATCATATTAGACTTGAACCTTAATCCTAAAATAAAATTATATTTGAATAATAATAAGTTTTTTTTATTGACTTGAAAAAGGAAACATCTAATTAAGTTGTATTAGCAAAGTGCAGCAGTGGCACACACTTGAAGAGGCGAGAAGAACTTATTTCATAGGCAGCTAAGGTTTCATTTTTAGGATTCTAGGTTTTTTGTTTTTAAGAAGCATGGTGTTAGCATTAGGAGTAAAGTAATTCAAAGGCGAAAACTAGAGTTATTTGAATACAAGATTAAAGTAATCTAAGGCTAAGAATAAATGGTGTTTAGCAACTAGGATAGTGTATCCTAAGTCTGAAATAGGATTGTTTGGCTATTAAATTATTGTAATCCAAAATCTAAATAAGTGTCTATGGCTATTAGAATAATGTATTCTGAACTTGGGTTTTGTTTTTTTGTTTTTAATTCTTGGAGTAAAAGTAATCTAATTATGGAATAGCCCATATTCAATTAATAATTTAAAAGGGTTTTAAATTGAAAAATTCAATTCAAAATTAAATCAATCATTTTTTTTAATGTGATTGAAACAAATAATAAAACAATGCAAACAAATTAAATAACAACGAGCTACCAATTAAATTTAGGGTTTTGATTAAGATTTAATACTTAGGCTTATTATTTCTTTATTTTGTTTCCTTAACTATTATTAATTCAATTATGTGTTTGATCCTAGATTTCCTAAGGTATTAATCACTCTCTCTCAAGACCTAATCAATTAAACCTAATTGAATTAAAAAAATTCTAGATTTGCAATTTCTCAATTTACAAACTCATCTCTAACTTATTGAATTAGATATGAAGTCATCTAATAGATAATTAAGTTCTCAAACAAGTTCTCTCTTCAAATAATTATTAATTTGATAATTACAGTACTATTAAACTGCCAACTCTCGTTGCACAATCTAATCTCATTACTTTTGACTCACTCTCTCAATTTATTGTCAAGTATAAGCATGCACAATTATTACAAATACCAAAATATGTATTGAAATCAACAATAATCTAAGTCTCAAAATAATTCTAGAATAAATCTTAATATGAAATTTAGAACTTCAAGAACATATTTAACATCTTGGAATGCAATTTACACATCAAGAATAATGAAATAACTAAAGAAAAAAAAGAAAAACTCTATTGGATACTTGATTAGGAAAGTTGGAATTCCTAGATGTTCTTCTTAATCTCCCTTGTTTGATCCACTTTTTGGTGTTGGCTGCTGCATTTTTTGATGTTTTTCACATTCTCAAATAGTTCTTGAGGCTTCTAGGATTCTTTCTAGGGTTTCCCCACTTAATTTGGTTCCAAAAAGAGCCCCAAAATGTCAAAAGACCAAAAAAAAAAAAAACTTGCGTGCTATAAAAGCTGAAATTCATTAGAATTGTTATCTAGGAGATACACGACCATATACTAGATCATTTATAACTTAAATTATCCATAATTGGTGATTCTGCATGGGAGGAGAGGTATACATAGCCATGCATCCCTTATTTGCTTCAAATCTTCCTTATTCTTCAATTATTTGATTTCCAACACTCACAAACAAATCTAATACCTCATGAAACATAAAATTAAGATTGTCTAAACCACACAAACACTTTGAATATAAACAAACACTCACATTAACACAATTCTAAGCCTATTCATACAATAATTATCTAATAAATAACCAAAACATACTAAAACAGCTAGGAAAACATGGTATAAACTATACCTATCATGAAGATCTTAAAATAGTCAAAGTTAATGATTTTTAAATGCGATGATTAGTTAAAGAATGCATTATTCCATAAGTTTAGAACTAAATTGAAAAAAGGTTATAAGATACTTAAAAGGTTGGATATAATCTTATAGACTCACTGAACAAAATTTTTATTTCAACAAACACTTATAGGAAAATGGTTCTAAAGATAAGTAGTTAAAGTAAGTTAAAATTTCAAATTTCAAATCTCATGATAGTACATCCAAATGGAATCAGTGGCTTTATGGATACATTTTCTATATAGTTAAAAACTTGTGAGGTATTGAAAGATTCATTTCCGTAATTTTATTATGGAGATGATTATGGATTCGTATGTTTACAAGAAGAATAGTAGGAGTATAGTTATACTCTTTAGTGAGAGAATATAGAGACATAATGCTCATAGTGTATAATAATTTATATTTTTAATTGTTGGAAATATGATAATCCAATAATAACTTTTATTCGTTATGAAAAGGTAACGACTTAATATATATATATATATATATATTGTACTATATATATATATATATTGTACTAAAGATGTTTAGTAGTTGAAATATATGATACTCAAGTATTAGTATATCCATAATTATCTATATGAATTAATATTTAAGTTCAAGGTTACATGGATGTTAACTTTAGAAGTAAGTCCTAGTTAAGGTATATTTTACTTAGAGAAATATTATTTTGAGGTTGGAAAGGTTTAAATATAGCATCAATTACTAATTAAGTCATAATACATTTTCATTTACTAGAAATGATCAAGAAATTCATTAGCAAACTTGGTATAGTTCCTTCCATTTTTTAGACAGTAATGTACTATAAAATATGAGAGATATTGGGTATGTAAAGGAGCTAAAGTCTCATCAAAGATCCAAGTATGTATTTAGATAGTTTCTCTTAGTTAGGATGATAATTTAGATGAAAGCTATAAGATTCAAGTGATTGATCACTATAGAGAATCTTATAGAAGTCTCTTACTAAACCGTTGTTCCAATAGTTGCATAATCGTCATATGATGATATGGTATAAGATACTCAAACGATTAGCTTAGTGCAAGTGGAAGATTATTGGTTTATGTCTTATAGCCAATTGGTTAGTTATTGTTCAGTGACATAATTATTTAAAGGCATTCTTTATCTGATACATATATAGAGACATATGATAAAATCTATAAGATGAATATATATCACAATAAAATTATGATGAGATCATAATTATAATATTCATATTATATTTATATATTATCTTAAATTTTTCCTAATCATTATTATATTAAGATTGGATGTTAATAGAGCATAAAAGACTAGCACACATTATATTTCTTCTTTATAAAGGAATTAATCAATCTCATAAACTAAAATATAGAGGTACTTAAAAAAATATTTAAGTGCTTGTTAAAGAACAAGTTCACTGAACTAACTCGACACGAGAATTTCATTTTAGAGCACTACTTATATATGTATAAATGTATAAATTTTCATTGTGATGATTGTATAAGTAATCTTTTGGCTTGAAATCTTCAAAATATCTCATATAGAGATTGTTATATGTTTATACTACTTATTATAGTCAATGGTAGCTTAATAAATAGTGATTGGATATGGTATAATTATACAGAGGCAACTGAGAGATGAATATAAAATTCATCACTTTAAAGTGATCAGAGAGAATGTTCTATCATTATCAATTAGTATTGATTTGAAAGGTCTTTGTCTAAGATAGATACTAATGGTGAATAATTAACATAATTAGACTCAAATAGAGTAAACATTAATTTCATACTCAATGTCTAACCAAAGTATTGTATGATGAAATGATTGAATTATATGAAAAAATCATATACAAAATAGTTAGTCAAAATCACTTTGACATTCATAATATTTGGATGGTTATAATGCGTTGGTGGAGACTAATCTTGATTTATAAATATAAATTATGTAACTAGAAAAATAAAGTTAATTTAAAGAAATTTAATTTATCTAATCTTGAATATAATTTAAGGTTATAACTTTTATCTGTTGTCAATATATTTAGGAACTAATGCGTCGGACACAAAGAATGGTTGATGAGAGCAAAATGCAATTTAATCAAGTTAGAGATAAATGTAAAATTTAAGAAACTTTAGGATTAAATATAAAATATTTGAACTAATATAAGATATTGAATCTTAATTGAACTTAATTGACATTTAATTAGAATTATCTGGTTAAATTTTAATTAAAGTTAGAATTTTATTTCAATTAAATTGTTAAAAAGTTCAAATCATATTATAAATAACCTTAAACTCTAAAGGAGCTAGCATTTCTTACCTAACTCTCTTTGCATCACTTATAGAGTTCTCTTAACATATTCAAGTGAATACCAATAAAGGTCGGATACGTGTGCAGCTATAGTGGTAGAGATGAATTAATTTCAAAAATAATTTGAAGAAAATGACAAAAAAATCAAGTTAGATAATAAGGTATGATTTTTTTTTGTTTTTTGAAAAAATAATAAGGTATGATTTATATTTATATTTATATTTATTATGTTTGTGTATTAATCATATTATAAAATTTGAAGTGTTATTGATTTTTTAAAAGGTAAACAATAAAGTTTTGTATTTGTTCTATTGCACGTAAAATCAGATCCAGTTTTGATTTCTCAATATTTACTACTTAAAATGAGCAACATAGGATTAATGAAGTCAAAATCGATTTCATTGGACTTTTTCCGTTGAAAGAACTTTCTTCGTTTAGACTTGGATCACTATATGAACTGAGAAAAGGTGTTACTAAAATACACATGGAACAATTAAAGATAGACACAAACACGTTTAATCATTGCACTCCTTATCATCTATGAAGTGGGCCATTAATATTGATTGGAAATTTTTTAAGTTGGAAAAAAAAAACAAGGAAATGTAATTTCAATCATTCTGAGCAACTAATGATCTCATTTATTATCATGAACTAGAACAGTTTTCAACTTTGAAAATGTTGCAAAAGTGTGAATGTCCAACTTTCTGTAATGAGCTACAGGAGATATCAGGTTTGAAGATCAGAATTCGATTGAGCCAAAAATAGAAAATGATCGTTAGAAGCTAGATTAAAGATCCAATATTGTGTGGTATAAGTGTAAATTATCCAATGGAGAAAAACTTTCCCAGCAGATGATTCGATCATGCCTTAATATGTATAGAGCTACTTAGCAGTTCGCATTTATTATTATCTCCAAGGAAACTAGCTATAATAACTATGCCAGGTTGGAAAAATGCTTTGAACATAAGGTATTTTCCAATTCGGAAGACAATGCAATTGCGTCTGTGATGGATTGGTCTTATTCATGCACATCTATTATGCTTATGCAGAGAACATGTAGCTTCTCATTGATAGTATGCAATCCAACTTCAACAATAATCGCCACTTTTTACCTTGCCCTGTTATTAAACAGCGACAATTTTTTATCAGAAGTTTCTACGTCTGACACAGCACCTTTCCCCAATGGCTTCAAGCCCAAGAAGCCACCTATCTACATGGATTACAATCGAGGTCAATACAAAGACATGAAAGTCCTAAAAGCATAAACTTTTGCAGACATAAAGATGTTCAATGCTCATTACTAATGGAAAGAGAGAAAAGTTAACTGAGTGACCTTACCCTACATATATTTTAATAACCAACTTTACCATCTTAAAAATGACGCTGCACTATAAGTTATTCACATCTACATTCCTGCAACCTATCCTCTCCTCTCCTCAAAATTCCACCCTAAAATCTTTAACCTGGCTATGGCAGGGAAGGAGTTTAAACTCATTATAGTGTTGCTTTTATGCATAGTGGCAACAGGTGTCGAAATACCTTGTGCTGTTAATTGTCTTGCCGGTAGTAAAGGAAGACTAGAAGGTGAAAATGTGGAAGCTGATTCAGGAGATCACTCTGGAGGTAACGGTGACTATGATTATTATTATAGAAGATATGGCGATGTTCCAAGCCCAGGTATTGGTCACTGAAGTGGGATTTGGCTTATACAACACAGTCTCTGTGTCTTATGATTCTCAGTTTACTTCCTTCTGTCCTATACATATGTGTTTGTGTCTGTTAATAAAATTCAGCAATACTAGAACACAATATGTTTACTATTCCATGTAATTAAGCTATTCAACTCAGATACAGATATAAATTCAAGTGGATTGAATATTATCTATCGAGCGTTTTGTTTCTTCTTTTTTAAAGTTATTGCTGTTATAGTTTGTGGTTTTGTGTGACAGATAAGTATTCTGTATTCTGTGCGTCATAGGCATAATCACAAATGGGGAACATCAAAACATGCATTGGCCCGATGTCCTATTATGTCTCTGGAATGGTCATGATACGATATGCCCTTGCTTTATTTGCAATAATTTAAATTTTGAAACCGTAGAAGCCAGAGCAAAGAGTCTCACCCTCACCTAACTAATGGTTACTTCAGTTATTACTTTTAAATTAAAATTTAAAAACATTAAGTTTGGCTCAAGCTTAAGATGGTTCGAATTCGGTCTGACCCAATTAATGCCGAGCTTTGTTAGAAAGAAACATGGTGAAAATATTAAATAAATAAAGTTACCTGGTCCTAATTGAGAATGTTATTTTGGGTATTTTACTCCACTAATTGGATTATTACATCAATGTTAACGTGTCTTTCTTATATGTATATTATAAAATGTAAAGCTGTCTCACCAATTATTATAAGTGTGACAGTCTCACGTTTTCAATTAATTAACATCTTCAATAGGTTACAAGAAACTTACACACTTAAAATTATAATATTTTCCGTATAGTCTCAGGTTGTAAAAATAAAAGGTACTATGTGCAATGAAATTTTTTAGTAATTCTTTTAGGATAATAATGATTATGCAGATAATATTTACTAAAAAATTGTAACGTTTGCTTTTTTAAAATGATTCAACTTGAGTTATAGGGTAACAATGGAAGAAGAAAGAGTAACAAAAATTCAATAAAGTAAGTTACATGCATAATTATATTATGTAATAGGGAAAACAAATGAGGAAATTTGTGAGTTCTCGGTTGATCAGAATCTGTTAGAGGAATTAGTTTCTATAAGTAGCAATTTAAATCCACGATACATATACCTCATTTCTAAGACAATGTTTTTTTAAAAAAATAAAAAGGAATTGTATTAATACTAGCAAATTTAGAAAACATCGTTACAATTTGTCACTTAATCTGGTTACAAAAGTAGAAACCACAAAATAGAGTAAATCAACTTAGCTAAGCGTTTATTGTTAGTTGTTGGCAATACAAACTGCTCTCATTCAATTTACTAGATTATCTGCTTGAGCCACCTTGAACTTCACTAGATGTCAATGAGTTGCCTCCATGTGTTTTGAAAAGTAGAGACTTCGACCACCGTAACTATGTATATAATTAGTAATTATCTTCCATTGAGCACCTAAAAAGTACAGTCCATTTTGAATATATGAAGCCTTTAATTTTGTCTCCTGGGGAGGCCTACTAGAATTGGCTTCCTATCCATTACCAATTCTTTCATCGTGGCCTGTGTGAGAGGGTTATTTACCATCTTGTATTCCATATGAGAGTGATCATTTAAGGAGAATACCCATTCTTTTTGGTTTTTCTTCTTGCTAATCTTCTTTTGGGATTAGACGAACACTCATGAAACCTTTCTGCTATCTCAACAAGTCTATCATTCTCTGGTTGTCTTAGTAATAGGTTACTTGTTGGATCATTATCTAGTAAGCCAGATTCATCGTCTAACTCTTCTTCCACTAATAATAAATTTTGGGTAGAGGTTATATCTTTCTACTTATTAGGTTCCTTTAACAGAGAGATGTGTCCAGATGTTATATTGGGCTTCCCACCTTCAGAATCAAGAGTTATTACTAAGTTACCCAGATTCTCATTAACAACAATTTGTACACCCACAGTCTCATCCTTATCCACCGGAGAAGATTGAACCCCCAATAATTCTTCCTAAAATCTGGTTTGAAAAGGTTGTCCTATAGGAACTCATTTCTTGGTTGAATTATGGGGCTTCTAAGGATATGTCACCTTAATTTTAGATTTTTCAATCTCCCCTATTTCACCCAACTTGAGAATTGGCAAATGATCAGGTAGTATAGTATTCCTTTTGACCTCTACACATGTTTTTGCATACCCAATTTACCCCATTATGCATGTTTAAGCATCCATACAAAGAGGCTTACCTAAAGAGCTTGCTAAAAAAACTCATTGTTGTGAGTTCAAAACTAAATGTATAATGTTGCTAGAAAGAAAGATAAATTCAGGATTAAAATAAATTTAAAAATTGCATGTATTATAATTTTTATGTAACTATATATATTAAAATTTTATATTACAAGAAGTATTCTTATTTGTTAAATTATTCAGATAATATATAATATTTGGTACAAGCTATGACAAGCTTTAGGCTTGTATGACTTATCTTGAATGATATGACAGATAAGATCACAACAGATAGACATTAGCTCTATTTCTAGCTAGGATCTAACCTTTAACTAAAAACTACAGAATGAAGACTTGAATGTAGTATGCATATTTAAAGTCACTATCGGAATCCAAAATTAAAAGCATAATGATAACATGAAGTCAAAGGAAAATTTCGTTCCAAAGGTTCTTATTACTAAACATTAAATTATGTACATCGCTAAATTCAATTAAGATTTTATTAACTTACCTAAGATATGTTCTCATTTAAATTTTGATAACTTATTTTATGATATAAATAT
>JAOTAW010000201.1:16749976-16767670 GCA_025629945.1 Erythroxylum savannarum | reverse complement strand
GATGTAGCTAGATTCTATCAAATAGATTCCTATTTAGATGGAAATGTCATATAATTGCATAAGGTAATGTAATCCTATAAGATAAGAAGTGATCTAGATAGTTGAGTAATGTTAGGATTCTAACTTGGCTATCGAGCCAAATATGTCTATAAATAGCTTATTTGATCTTGCTCCTCTCAGTGTGAGACACAAAGATTGAGAAAGCATCATTTGTATACTTTGATGAAAGTAATAAAGGTTAGCATTTTACTATATCTCTTTCATGATTTTATTGTTACCATTAATATTCTAATGCTTTCATAGTTTTCTTACAAGAGTTTGGGAGTATAACACTGCAAGGGTTGTTAGGTGTTGGAGAACAAGATTGTTAGTTGATGATCACGAGGGAAGGTTGAATCTTACTTTAACAAACCTAAATGAGATTGTCGTGTAAAGTAGTAGGCGCAACTTGCAGTATAAGTTTAGTGCTTAAAAGACCTTTATAACAACTGGTACCAGAGCTACACATTTGAGATAGCAGGAGGCAGCAATTTGATAGAACTTTTTAATAGAGTGGATGCACTCATTAAGCTAATTCCTTAAAGGGAGGAGGAGTTCACTTCCTATAACACTCAAATGGAGATGTTGGCAAAACAAATTCAATAGTTGCAGCTTCAAATAGGAGATTTGATGAAGGCATAAGAGGAGACTAGGTTTGAGGTGACGATCCCAAGGCGTGCTATTGCAACAAAGGATGTTGGACGTGTCAAGAGCATCATAGTGAAGGTGCGTGAACTCGAATTTTTCAAAGGTGTTCAGAATACGAAGGAGTTCGAGAACTTTCTAAGGGATATGGAGCAATACTTTATGGATACTAAAATACCTGATGTCAAAAAGGTCAATATGGTGGCGATGTACTTGGATGGAGATGCCAAGCTTTAGTGGCGAACGCAGACCTCTGCTGAAATCAATGTGAGTAAAACTCCCATTGACACTTGGGAAAAGATGAAGGAGTTAAAGGATCAATTTCTTTCGATGAATACTTTTTGGCTAGTGAGGGATGTCTTGAAGAAGTTGAAACAAGACGGATTGGTAAGAGAGTATGTTAAAAAGTTTAGCTCTCTAATGCTTGATATTAATAATATGTAAGATGAGGACAAGCTCTTCAATTTCTTATCTGGGTTACAACCATGGGCACAAATAAAGTTTTGGAGGTAGAATGTGAAGGATGTGGTTGGTGCAATTGCGATTGCTGATGCTTTGATGGACTTTCAAGTGACAAAGGAAACTAAGGTGAGCCCCTCAAATTTGTCCAAATGAAAAGGCAAAATTGTGGCTTCAAGAGTAGAGAGATGTACTCCAAAAAGGGCAAACTTGCTTGTTATCTATGCAATGGTCCACCTTTTGCGAGAGATTGTCCAAGAACGGAGAAGTTGAGCGCCCTGATTATCGAAGAAGAAGAAGAAGAATCGAAAGCAGCAATGAACTTGATCGCCTTGTTGAATGCAGTTAAAGGTGAGTCCAATCCTTTTAACAAGCTATTATATGTGGGAATACAAGTCAATGGGAAGGAGCTAACTGCAATGCTGGATATTGGTGCAATGCACTCTTTCATGGCAGAAAAGATGGTACAAAAGTTAAGGCTTAAGGTGTCAAAGGCCCGACGAATGAAGACCACTACGGGTAAGGCACAAGCAGTGGTTGGAGCTGCTTACAACATCCCAGTGAGTATAGGGAGTTAGCATGCCAAGTTCAAATGCATGCTCATACCACTTGAGGATTTCGAGCATATACTAGGAATCAATTTCTTAAAGGCAGCAAAGGTGGTCCTATATCAAAGTTTGGAAGTTATAATAATTATGCATGAACAAAATTCCTTTTATGTCAATTGTTATACATCCGGTGGTGGAACCACAGATGGTACAATGAGAGTAGCACATGTGTTGGCCATGAGCATCAAAAAAGGTTTAAAGAAAGGCATGGAGACCTATGTCGCTTCCATATAAGAGATTGATGGTGGCCACTTAGTGGAAATCCTTAATGTAGTTACCAGTGGATTGAGGAAGTTTCAAGATGGGATGCTGAAAGAGTTGCCTAAGACTCTTCCTCCTCATCAAGAGATTGATCACAGGATCGAGTTGGTTCTTGTAGTTGTTCCACAACAAGTGCCCCATATAGGAAGTCCCCGTTGGAGTTGAGGGAGCTTTAAAAGCAACTTGGTGATTTGTTGGAGGCAGGGTTCGTCCAACTTTCCAAATCCCCATTTAGTGCCCCAATGTTGTTCCAGAAGAACCAGGATGGAACACTTTAGATGTGCGTAGACTATCAAGCCTTGAACAAAGTAACAATTAAAACAAATATCCTATTCCTTTAATTCAATATTTGATGGATAGATTGTCGAGAGTTGCGATTTTCACGAAGTTTGATCTTCGGAGTGGGTATTAGTAAGTGCGAATAACTGAGGCAGATGACCAAAAGACAATATGCGTAACTTGGTATAGATCATACGAATTCTTATTCATGTCGTTTGGATTGACTAACTTCCCTGCAACATTTTACAACCTAATGAATGATGTGTTATATGATTTATTGGATGAGTTTGTTATGGTGTATCTCCACAACATTGTGGTGTACAACACGAGCATAACAAAACATGTGGAGCACTTAAGGAAAGTGTTCAAGCGACTAAAGCAACACAACTCTACGTGAAGATGGAGAAGAGTGAGTTTGCGCAGTCGGAGATCAGATTCTTGGGTCACTTGGTGAGAAAGGGTTAAGTCAAAAAATCCCAAAAAAAAAAGGTGAAGGCAATAGTTGAGTGGAAAATTCCCATAACAGTAAGATAGTTGTGGAGTTTTCTCTAACTAGCTAACTACTATAGGCAGTTTATAGTGGGATACTCGAAGAAAGCGATGCCATTGACAAATTTACTGAAAAAAAAAGCAAGAATGGTGTTAGTCGGATGCATATCAAGAGGCATTCAAGGTACTTAAAGTCGCTATCTCAACCGAATCAGTATTGAAGCTGTCTAAGTTTGATCTTCCATTTAAGTTACATACAGATACATCAGACAAAGCCATTGGTGTGCTAATACGTGAAGGTGGTCATCCCGTGAAATTTGAGAGCTAAAAACTTAACAATTTGAATTGGCAGTACTCATCACATAAGAAGGAGATGCTTGCAGTGGTGTATTGCCTTGAGACATGTCAAGTATATTTGTTAGGGACCAGGTTCATTTTTCATACAAATAATGTTGCCAACATGTTTTTCAAGACCCAAAAGAAGTTGTCCGCAAAGTAAGCCCCATGGCAGGAGTTCCATGCTCAGTATAACTTCATATGGGAGAATAAATCGGGGATGCACAGCAACGTGGCTGATGCATTGAGTCAAAAGGAGGTATTTGTGGCCCTATATGCCATTACTAGGGTGGAGTCGAACCTATTGGGGCAAATCAAAGCTGCAACTCCATTTGACGGCACATATTGTAAGTTAATTTCACAAGTTAAGGAAGGTGTTATGTGTAGTTTTTGGTTCAATGATGATGGGCTATTGATTATTAAGAGTAGTCAAGTATACATGCCTAGTTTTTGTAGCTTATGGAACAATTGTTGAAGGAAACACATGACTCATAGTGGATTGGTCACCCCAAAGTTCAGAGGATGATGGCGCGCTCCTAACTCGTTCCCATTATTGGCCAAAGATGGAGAATGACATTGAGGTGTATGTCAAGACATGCCTTTTGTGTCAGTTGGATAAGCTAGGGAGTGAGAAGAAAGCTTGTTTGCTACAACACTTACCCATTCTTAAAAGATTATGGATGTTAGTCTTGATGAATTTTGTTGGAGGATTTCTCCAAAGGTGGACAACGTGGTGAAAATCATGGTGGCTGTAGATCGTTTCTCCAAGTACGGAATCTTTGTGCCAGCACCAACATCGTGTCCCTTGGATGTTGTACAGGTTGATTCTGGACATCCCTTTTTAACATAATGGGTTGCAATTTGAAGTTTTTATCGTCAAATCACCCATATACAAATGCCAAATAGTAAGGATCAATGGTCTATTAGAGGAGTACTTGAGGTATTATGTAAATGCAAGTCAGCATAACTAGTTAAGTTTACTTGATATTACACAATTTTGCTGTAACTTGCACAAATCTTATGCTACGGAGAGGAGAGAGTCCCTCTGAGATAGTCTTGGGATAACAACCTCTCACTCCACTCAAGATTGCATAATAAAGGATTGGTGGCAAGTGTCATGTGGTATACAAGTTCATTATGGAGAAGTAAGAGTTATTGAAAGAGGAGAGAGATAGTCTTTGAAAAGTTTCTCGAAGGATGAAAAAGCAAGCAAACTTAAGGAGGAGGTCGTTAGAGTTCGACATGGGAGATAAGATACTGTTGAAACTTACCCCACATATTTGGAAGAAGATCTCGAGTAAGCAAGTACATCGAGGATTGGTGCCAAAGTACGATGGACTGTTTGAAGTATTAAGTAAAACATGGAATGTGGCATACAAATTAAAGTTGCCCGAGAGATTAAAGATACACCCGACTTTTCATATTAGTTTTCTCAAATCTTACTATGAGGATGCATCAGATCTAAATAGGAGTCAGGTAAAGAGAGCTACATTGGTTGTGAGAAAACAGTTCGAGGATCAAGTGGAGAAGATCTTGGATCATTGAACAATGGGGCAGTATAAGAAGAATCGGAGGAATGAGTTCTTAATCTAGGGGAAGGAAAAGCTGACCATGGAAGCTACATAAGAGAAAGATACGATTTTATGTCAGTTCGAAGATCAGGTGAACGCCTACCTTCAGATTAGTTTGATAAGGGCGTCAAATTCATCTGGTAGGGGTGGTTTGTTAGCTCCTTAACATATAAAGACACTTCATAGTTAGCTAGAAACGAACCTTAGGTGGAAGATTAGCTAGATCACACGCATGATGGTGGCATGTAAAAGCTCCAAGGTAACTTAGCAAGTTAGATCAACCATGGTGTGTGTTTTGGTAGAGCTTCGGACCTTATACGAGTTAACTTGACTAAGGCTAAGTTCTTAATTGACTGAAGACTTAGTGTATACTTAAATGAACGGACCATGAATAATGGACTTGACGTGGGTAACCACTAGATCAGAACAGTGTGTTATGACAGGCTTTGGGCTTAAATGACTTATTATCAACAGATAAAGATCATGCGGAGATCTTCGATGATGAGGCAGATAAGATTACAGTGGATAAACATCATCTCTAAAGGATAAAGACCATATAAGAGGATTATCTGAAGATAGTGGAGATCTTTGCAGATATGAATGGATCATTCCTAGATAGATGTTATCTTTATCTTGTTAATTGTGATATAGCTAGATTTTATTAGATAGAGTCCTACTTACATGGGGATGTCATCTAATTGGATAAGGTGATGTAATATACTAAGATACGATGTGATATAGGTATTTGAGTTCTGTTAGGATTCTAACTTGGCCATCGAGTCAAAGATGTATATAAATAACTCATTTGAGTCTTGTTCTTTTCAGTGTGAGATACAAAGATTGAAAAAGCATCATTTGTATACTTTGAAGGAAGTAATAAATATTAGCATTTTGTTGTATCTCTTTTGTGCTTCTATTGTTACCATTAATATTGCAATGCTTTTGTAGTTTTCTTACAAGAAAGTGAGAGTCTAACATTATAAGGATTGTGAGGCATTCGAGAATAAGATTATTGGTCGATTATTATGAGGGAAGGCTAAATCTTACTTTACTAAACCTAAATGATATTGTTGTATAAAAAAATAGGCTATTTATATGATAAGTTCAATATTTAGAATACCTTTGTAACACGTCGTTTTTTATGCCCATGCTCTTTATTCGCCTTAGATGGGGACCAATTCTTGTATTCCTTTTATGTAAGACCAATCCTATGTCATCCATGCATAGCTACAAATTTCGGTAGGTCCAATAAAATTTATGGTTAGCTGGTGATGGAAGAGGTTGGTCTTGGTTGTCAGTTTTCCTTGTATGCCTGAGCCCCCTCCCAATAAGCACTTAAGTTTTCCTTGTATGCTTGAGCCCCCTCCCAATAAGCAAGCACTTATATAAAGAGGTGAAATTAAATCCTAAATATCTCTGCACTAACCTTGCGTTAGCAGGTGGAGCACATTTAAGCATATAAATCCCATGGCCATTTTTTTTTAATATTAGAACACGCAACGTTATGTTACGATCTGATCTAATTGCAAGGTATGGGACTTGAATCCTATATTGGTTAAATACAAAATTGATATGGAATTTATAAGGACTTTGGGCTCTCTAGCCTCATAAGCTAGCTTTTGGGGTGTGGTTCTCCTAAAGTCCTTATCAATTAGTATCAGAGCCGGGCCTTGGAGTGGTAGCCTGGGAGTGTCAGCCGTGACCAACAAGGATCTCATAGTGGTCGCCCATGGAGTGGTGACCTGAAAGTGTCAGCCATGACCAACATGACCGTGACCAATAAGAACATTGATCCTTATAGGGGGACAAACGTTATGGTCTGATCTAATTGTAAAGTATAGGACTTGAATCCCATATTAGTTAAATACAAAATTGATATAAAATTTATAAAAACTTTAAACTCTCTACCTTCGTAAGCTAACTTTGAAATGTAATCCTCCTAAAGTTCTTATCACGTTAGGTCAACCTAGGCGATTATCTAATGGCTCGAATACTACTCAACCTCCCGTACAAAAGGAGGTGAAACCAAGTAAAAGTTGAGGCGAAGCTCTCCCATTCTCACCCCATTCCCCTCGTAGTAATTGGATCTATGATTTACATTAATAACTTTGGTGGGGTGAGAGTTGATTTGACAAGTAACCAAATAACTTTGGTGGGTGAGGTGAGAATTGATTTGACAAGTAACCAGAAAGGCACAACTATCTAAGTGTTTTTGGCTTTGTGCATGATACTATGACAGTTCAAGCTACTTTTCCGTAGCAGCTCAACCCTCTTCGTATTCGTAGCGCAAGAACACGTGGACTTAGATGGCGCTGTATCATGCCTGGTTGTCGTATAAGAATTGCGCATGCGTTCTCAATTCCGTCCAAAATCTTGAATTAATGCATTCCTTCCACCCACTTGGAGAATCAAAATCTAACAGAAACATGCCTTTTACGTCCCTATTCATTTCATGGTATGAATAAGCATGACTGCG
The DNA here is from genome assembly GCA_025629945.1 of Erythroxylum savannarum. Classification (NCBI taxonomy): domain Eukaryota; kingdom Viridiplantae; phylum Streptophyta; class Magnoliopsida; order Malpighiales; family Erythroxylaceae; genus Erythroxylum; species Erythroxylum savannarum. The sequence goes on along the minus strand of JAOTAW010000201.1, from coordinate 16,760,507 downwards.
TTACCTTTGAACCTTGAAAGTTGGAATCTTGCACTGTATAAGATAAATTCATCGCTTACCCATGTTCTCGTTTCCACCCTTGCATTTGTTTTTTCTTTTCTTTTTTTTCACTTTCTTGACAACATTCGACGTTGTCGGTTGGTTACACTACTTTTAACAGCTTTCTGTCCGTTCATTTAATCCACCCAAAATCTCCACTCCTCGTTGTCCTAAGCTCAGTCACCTATTTTTCTCGATACCAAATCTTCTTCACATGGTCTATGTATTTTATAAGTTCAGTTGCGATAAGTGAGCCAAAGTTCACTGGCAACGTTGGGATTTAGAATTGGAACAAAGACATCATTTTGGGTTTTACGTCGATATATGCTTCCTTGCAGATCTATACAATCATGTTCAGAAGCAGATTAATGGTATAGTAAGCCTTCCGTTTTAGTTGAAGTGTATAACTTGCTTCCAGATTCATATTCTCACGAAATGCAGAAGTGCGAAGCCAGGTTTATGTATTGAGAGTAAATGGAGAAGGCGTGTTACAGTCTTAAAGGGTGCGGAACAAGAAAATGATAAAAATGAGAAGTGGGTGAGAAAGCGAATCGTAGCGGATGTGATTAAACAGAAAAAGCATAGCGGAAATGATGGCACGGATGGGGGCTATGAGGTGTTAGTGACTAGTTTTGGACCAAAAGAGCATGTTCAATTCCTGTGACTCACATGGGTGATAGGTACGGGCTGCGTCTACCACACCATTTCTACGGCTAAAGTGGGTTACTAAAGCTTGTGAATGTTTTGGTCAAATTTAGGATTTGATTCTATTCAGTTACTAGCAAACCCAATATTCTATTTTACTTTATCTCGCTTTCCATCTGCCTAAAATCAACGACTAGAGCTTTTGTCAACAAAAGACTGTTTAAAGGTTTTCCTTTCTTGTGGATGTGGTAGGAAAATCACATTTCCTTCATGATAAGGGAGTACAATAAGAGTGTGCGTTGTGTGCGTGAGACAGCGTGGGGCATGCTACACTGTCCTCAGAATTGGCTTTATTTCAGTGGACATTGATTGCTGGAGATATGGCTGTAGAAATGTAACTGTAATTAGGTCACGTGAAAGTGCCTTTTCAGATTCTTCGCTTTGGTGTTCTTCTTTTTCCCTGTAGATAGATGTAGTAGCAGTTTATATATCTTCTTTACCACACCCTCTTCTACTAGACTACTACTTATACGGGAATTCTTTTTATTATTGTTTTTTTTAGAATATCTTTTTATTACGGCTTCACTGAAGAGGAAGATACAGTGAGGTTTTACCAAGAAAAGGAAATAAAAACAAAGATTGATTTTTTATGTATAATCCAGAAGAAATGCTGAAGAACTCTCCAGGACTCTGCATTTAAGATGCTCTTCTGAACAACTCAAGCTTTGGTTGAACATCAATGTTTTTTTTAGTTACAATCTTGTACTTGGCTTCTTTTTTTTTCTTCCATATTTTTTTAGAAAATAAACAAAGCAATGTTGTTAGTTATCTAGAAGTTTGGTTGGGATGTGACGGGGCTATGGATAGCTTGTGGATGTAATGGAAAGTGGGCGATTGTGACCCGCTCTATAAGTTAGAGGTTATGATCTTCATGTCTTCCCATAAACTTCCTATGGATCTACTTGATTGCACATCATCATTTTTGTAGGTTACTTTGAAAATTCAATCAAATATTCCTACACTTAGTGCTTTCGGGGCAGTCATTCATCTATTCTATTTCTGTGCTTCTGGAGTCCAGCTGTGGCTGTTGGCATATCTGCAGATTCTTTCTACCAGAACAGCAAGAAATTTAGATTTAAGATTGAGAGAGAGAAACAATGGATCTAGGACGTGGAAAGTGTTGGGAAACTCCAAAGGTTTGTGCATTTCACTTAGGACAGAAAAATCCTGGAATTGGTACATTTAACTGTATGCGTTGTTTGTTTAAACTTTGAACCATCTAGTAATGATGGATGAGTAATTGATTTGTGTTTGGGGACTGTGTTATTCATACGTTTCTGCCAAATGACTTGTCGGTGGTTGGACATTTCAGCAAGGGTCTTGGAAGACGCTGTTGCTATTGGCCTATCAAAGTCTTGGTGTAGTATATGGGGACCTTAGCATCTCTCCTCTCTATGTCTACAAGAGCACTTTTGCGGAAGACATTCAACATTCAGAGACTAATGAAGAGATTTTTGGTGTTTTATCAGCTGTTTTCTGGACACTCACTTTAGTCCCCTTATTCAAGTATGTCTTCATTGTCCTTAGAGCTGATGACAACGGAGAAGGTAATTTCTTGACAAGTAATGGGTTGTATCACTTTATCAAACAAGAAAAAAATTTCATGGTTCTTATTGTAGGTGGTACTTTTGCGTTGTATTCATTAATATGCCGGCATGCCAAAGTTAGCCTTCTGCCCAATAGACAGGCTGCAGATGAAGCACTTTCCACATACAAACTGGAGCGTAATCCTGAAAAAAAGAACAGCTCAAGGGTCAAAATGTGCCTTGAGAGGTACAAAAGCCTCCACACTGCTTTGCTTTTCTTGGTTCTTCTTGGCACTTGTATGGTAATTGGAGATGGACTGCTCACTCCAGCAATTTCTGGTACACTGCTTCAGAGTAAAATTTAATTAAATGGCTTGATTGGGCCTCTTTTGTAGTGACCAAATTTTCATTTTTCCATATTCTTGCTTGCAGTATTTTCTGCAGTGTCCGGTCTTGAGTTATCAATGTCCAAGGAACGCCATCAATGTAAGCTTTTCAACTTGTCATCTATACATGCTTCCTTTCCTAATGTTTTCATGTAAAGCATCTTATATTGTATGACCAAAGGCAAAAAGCAGAATTTGGACAATTGCATGCGTGAAGAGTGTTAAGGTATTGCAGGTTATAGCATTTCCTTAACATTCATTGCGATCTAAAAATGAGAGAATAAGCTTCCCAGAATTATTATTTAATGAAAAGGATGCATGTCCTGCAGGGGCAATTGGCAGTTCTGATCTACCCAATCATGAGAAATAGTATCAATACGTAGCATGAAATTATTGTCATTGTTTAAGCCTGATTATGTGACCCTTATGTTCTTGTCTATATGCAGATGCTGTTGTTCCCATCACTTGTTTCATCCTCGTGTGCCTTTTTGCACTTCAGCACTATGGCACACATAAAGTAGGATTTTTCTTTGCACCAATTATCTTGATATGGCTAATATGCATCAGTGCCCTTGGCTTATACAATATTATTCAATGGAACCCCCTTGTTTATCAAGCTCTTTCACCATATTACATGTTCAAGTTTTTGAAGAAAACACGAAAAAGGGGATGGATGTCTCTTGGTGGAATACTGTTGTGTATTACAGGTATTTTTGAATGATTATATAATCGTGGCTAATTGTCTTGTCTTTATATGTACTATTTGCGCTATGTTTAACTGGCGGTTAATTTCAAACCAAACCTTTCCTCTATTTCGCAAATAATAAGCCATCTTTCAATTAGCTTTGGTATCTGAAATGCATATATTATTTAAAAACATCTATATATGCAGGCTCAGAGGCAATGTTTGCTGATCTTGGTCACTTCTCATATGCTGCAATTCAGGTGATTCTTACATTCTTATGACTTCACCGATATCTTATCCCCAAACAAACATGTCATTGCTACCCAGCATTCCTAACTTTTGCTCTGCTTTCCTCTCCAGATTGCTTTCACCTTTTTGGTATATCCAGCGCTTATTTTGGCGTACATGGGGCAAGCTGCTTATTTATCACAGCATCACGACGACAAAAACCACATTGGGTTTTATATTTCAGTTCCTCGTATGCGTACATTATTCTTTCTAATGGAAACCATACTATTGAGAACAATCCCTATGTGGAAACGGAATGCTGACATAAAATGATTTAATGCAGGAAGTGTCAGGTGGCCAGTGCTTATAATAGCCATTCTTGCTTCTGTAGTGGGAAGCCAAGCAATTATAAGTGGAACATTCTCCATCATAAACCAGAGCCAGTCACTTGGCTGCTTCCCAAGGGTGAAAGTTATCCACACATCTGACAAGATACATGGCCAGATTTATATCCCTGAGATCAATTGGATGCTCATGATCCTATGCATTGCTGTGACCATTGGATTTAGAGACACTAAACACATGGGAAATGCATCTGGTGTGTTGACCTTAGGAAGAAATCATGCTCGTATGAATTCTTGATTTCTGTCCAATAATAATGATGCTAACTTGATCACAATTGGGGAATTGTTGGAAGATAATTTTCCCCTTAACGAACAATGTCAAACTAAGACAATAACTGTCTAATTTTGGTGCATAATATTATTTTGTTATTTTGGAACCTGGAAGTCACATTTTTTGTTGCTATCTTTTGCAGGATTAGCTGTTATGGCAGTGATGCTTGTGACCACATGCCTCACTTCCCTGGTTATCATCCTATGTTGGCATAAGCCTCCGGTTGTAGCACTTTGTTTTCTACTTTTCTTTGGCTCAATTGAATTGCTTTACTTCTCTTCTTCACTCACCAAATTCACCGAGGGTGCCTGGCTCCCTATTCTTCTAGCTCTCTTCCTTGTAACTGTAATGTTTGTCTGGCATTATGCCACTGTCAAGAAGTATGAATACGACCTCCACAACAAGGTATCACTAGAATGGCTTTTGGCTTTAGGTTCAAGTTTGGGAATAGCAAGAGTCCCTGGCATTGGCTTAGTTTTTACTGATCTCACTTCTGGCATCCCTGCTAACTTCTCACGCTTTGTGACCAACCTTCCTGCATTTCACCGTGTCCTTGTATTTGTGTGTGTCAAATCAGTTCCTGTTCCTTATGTGCCTCCTGCTGAAAGATATCTTGTGGGCCGAGTTGGTCCTCCGGCTCATCGGTCTTATAGGTGCATTGTACGTTATGGCTACCGGGACGTCCATCAGGATGTTGATTCTTTTGAAACTGAGCTGGCTGCTAGGCTGGCTGATTTCATCCGCTATGACTGGTACCAAATGCAAGGCACTAACTCATGTTCTGAGGATGATGCATCTCGATCATATGAATCATCAAGTGAGTGTCGATTGGCAGTCATTGGCAATGTTGTACTTTCTGAACCACCAGCTTATGACAATGAGGAAAGTGTACTAGCAGCTACTGTATCTGATGTGTTGCCAACAGTTCAAAGTGTTCAGCAAACTAGTGTATCTGACGGGTTTCAAACTGTGCAAAGTGTTTCAGATGTTATTGAAATGAGATCCGTAGAAATGGTTGAGAGAAGAGTTAGATTTGCCTTTGATGAATCTGAAACCAACGGAGAAACTGATATTGAAAAGCAACTACAGGAAGAGCTAGAGGATTTGTTGGCAGCTCAACAAGCTGGTACTGCTTTTATATTGGGGCATTCTCACGTGAGAGCAAAACAAGGATCATCCTTCCTTAAGAAACTGGCAATTAATTTTGGGTACAATTTTCTAAGAAGGAATTGTAGGGGACCAGATGTGGCACTCAAGGTGCCACCAGTGTCTTCTTTAGAGGTTGGCATGGTCTACGTTGTCTAAGGTTCCGATGCCTCTTTAGTTTTGTGTAGATTAAGGACCATTAAAATGTAACGTAACTTCGTCTGGCAAGAAATATAATGAAAGGTTGTTATTTCAGCTCTTTGAGTATTTTGGTGAGGAGATATTTCTTAACTTGTCCGAACCCAAGCACAAAATCAGTTGGGCCACTAAATTCTACTAGTTTGGCAATGGAACACGTAGTTTATCGTCAACCACCAAATATTTGCTCAAAATTTCTCTGAACTGGTGGTGCTGGTGCTGCTTTGCTCACTATGCACAACCATACCTGCATGTATAAAGAGGAGTAATCTTCATTTCTAGTCTTGGCCCTGAAGAGTTAGGATGGGTCTTAGAACACTTCCTTCGTCACCATCACAGAACTGTTTCCAGGCTGTTGCTGGAGTGACACATAACTTGTCAAACCGAAGGTTAAACAGGACAAGTGTGTTGAGGGTTTCAGCTAAATCAGGAGGAGGTAAGGAGGAAGAGGCAAAGGAAACAAGGCAATCATTCCTAGAAGCTCTAGATTTCTCGGGGGTTCGATCTGCCAAAGATGCCCAACTTCTTGAAGGGGCCAGAGAAAACACCAGGTCTGGTCAGAAAATGACCAGAGAACAGGTCGGCTCTTATTTCATATTGAAAATTATCAGTCAAGGATTGAGCTTGATTTATATTGTTCTTTGCAGTATGGTGCTCTCAGAAGGAAAATTGGGGGGACATACAAGGATTTCTTCAAATCCTACATAGATGGTAAAGCCAAAGAGCCTTTGTGACTAGTTTCCATTAATATTATTTCAAAACATACAGCAACCATAAGAGTTTTTAAGCTAAATTCATATGGAACTATTAGCTAATTTGTGGTGCATCTGAAAATAGTGGAAGGGCAATACGTTGAAGAAGGGTGGGTGGACAAAACATGCACGGTGTGCAAGAAAGACACGAGAGGAGAAGCGAGGCAAGTGGACAAGCTGGGGAGATACGTCCATGTGGCTTGTCTGGAGAAGCCCAATTCTGGCAACTTTTTCACCAAGCTCTTCTCTAGATGAAGAGGGCTATGCTGAGTAGCTTTGCCTCTGATGCTGTGATTGGTTTACAATGAAAAATAATAGACATAGTTGTCTGCTAAGAGTCTTTGTGATGCTATAAAAGTGGCCCTTAATTCTCTTTCCTCACAGTTTCATTCACAGTTTTACTTTACAAATTAATTACTCCTTTTATTAACAATGGTAAGTATTCTAATGTGGACGTCACCCAACGAATTCAGCCCAAAATTAATAGGTTTCTGTTTTAAAAATAAGTCATGAATTGAGGTTTTTGATGGTTTGGATATGAATTATAATATCTCAAAGAAATTCAAGTGAATTTGATATTTATAAATATTTTTTATGATTATCATCTCATAATTTTTATTTATATGATTATTGTAAAGAGAAAATGCAAAAGATTTATAAGAGTTTTGTATGTGTTCTTTTCTTATTTTTATATAAATATTTTATGTAAAATTATAATTATAATTCGTATTTATCTCTTCGTGAAATATGAATTCAATGTTAATTTGAAAGGCCTTTTTGTAGTAGGCAAGACTGTGGTGTAAACTTTATGTGTTGATATAAGTTTGACATAGATCTTTTTCCTAATTTTAATGTTTTCCAATTAATTTATAATTATTGTTCCTAAGATATTGGTAAGAAACTTTTATCTAAAGGGTTGTTTGATTCTGCTTCTGATTTTCTGTTGTGGCTTTTAGTTTTTGTTTTTTATTAAAAAACAAAAATCTATTTAATTGAAATTTGTAATATAAAATTGAAAACAAAAACTTATTTGGTTGAGATTTGTAATAAAAAACTAAAAATAAAAATATGTTTAGAAACTCAATTAACGCAACATTGTTAACTTGAACCAATAGCAAAAGTTGTCACCTTGAAATTGAACAAATTTCTCGTTACGTGTATACAGGGAATTTATTAGGCATTGAACTTTGTATCCAGTCTACAGAAAACGACAACCCAAAAATGCCGAAGAACACTTGGAAATGTAGAAAAGTAAAACAGAAAAATTAGAAATGCAAAAACGCAAACCAAAAATGCAAAAATTAAGTTAGAAAAACCAGAAAACTAGAAATATAAACTAGAAATGCAAAATCGCAAACTAGAAAACTAAAAACACAAATCAAAAATGCAAAAATGCAAAAAAAAAACAAAAAACAAAAAATTAGAAATGCAAAAATGCAAACCAAAAAACCAAAAATGTAGAAACTCAATCCAAAATACCATAAAACCAAAAACGCAAACCAGAAACCAGGAGAGCGAGAAGAGATGAGTTAGGGACTTAAGAGAGAAGAGAAGAACAAAGATGCAGGAGAGAGAGAGAAGAGATAAGTATAAGACATAAGAGAGAAAGATGAGAGTTTATACAATTGAAGAAGTTTATAAGAGAAGGAAGTAGAAATGAAAACAAAAACTTCTTGTGAAAAATTAAAAAAAACGTCTAATTTCTGTTTTCATGAATTTGTTATGGCTTTTTTATTTTTAGAAACAACATATTGCAACAGAAATAGCCAAACATGTTTTAACATATTGTTTCCTTTTTTATTAAAACCATAACAAGAAATAGAAAAATAAAATAGAAACAAACACCTTCTAATCTTTTATATTTGACCTTTTCTACTCTTTAACATTCAAGATTGATAATCAACTTTGAGTTAAAAGAAATTCATTGGACAACTTAAGTCCTTAAAATTTAATTACTTCTAATCGTCAAGTCGATAATTTACACGAGTCAAGATTTAACAATGTTTTTGTCTCTAAAACTAATTTAGTAACTTATATAATATATGGTTGTAAATGGGTCTCTTTTTAATCCATTATATAGATAGTACTAAATTATGTGCACGAAAAAGTTATTAAACATACTTAAAACTAACAAAATACTCATTATCATAATATTTCCTAGTAAGAATTGCTTCAAATTTTGTTTAGTAATTTATTTATATTTTGACTTTGTATTTACAAAGTAGTTTGATGACAGCTTGTCTTAAATTAGAAAATGACAATGATGCTATTGTTAAAAGTCTTCATATGATAACTCATTTACATATTTAAGTGTAGAAGTTAATTACTCAATTTTCTCTAAATATATAATGGAAAATTCAAACAAACTTAGTGATGTACAATCTTACATATGAATCCAAAAAAGAGTCCTTTCTAATTGAGCATTTAACCTTTTTTTTTACGTTTCCTTATACTTTTACGTGTTAGTAATTGTTTATCTTTATCTCTTTGACCTCTTTTATTTATTTTTAGGGTTAATTACTTATGGTACTTTTAGCTATTACTATTAAAGTAGATATTGTTTTAACTCACTTTTAATATTAATAATGTTATAGTGCTACTTATATAAGTAATAGAAAATATTTAAAAACTAATATATAACAAAATTTTGTTTTTCTTTAAATGGGACTCTAAAAGTTTTGTATAGCCAACTTTTCCAGGTTTTAATGGTCAATAAGACTATGATAATAAAGAATTTCTTAAGATCCAAAGAGCACTGACAAGTTGTTAAAGAAAGTGTAGTACTAGCAAGTTGTTAAAGTAAGTGTTGTAGCAATTACAACTGCAAGAGCACTTACAAATGCATATAAAAAAAAGAGTTAGATGGGCTAAAGTTGAAAGACTTAAAGGAAAATAATCACCTATTTCAAATAATTGATCGATTTATCAACTATTCTTAACCAAGAAACTTCTAGGGACATTTAAGTCTCAATGAAGGAAATACATTAAGGCTATTCTATAATGAAGCGTGCACAACTTCAAGCCTTGAAAAAGGATTTTACGACTTTATAAATGATAGACAAATAATTTGTGACTAGCTACTTTATACGAACCATGGAGATAGTTACCAAAGTATGATTTCTTAAGGAGACGATGCAAGATGTTGCCACTATTGAGAAGAAATTACATTCCTTAACACTAAAATTTGAATATGTCATCTACTTGATTAAAGAGTCCAAAGATATTGAAGTTATTTCTTTTGACAAACTCTAGAGCTTCTCTGGTCCGTAAACAAAAGTTAAATAAGAGATTAACTACAAAGGAGTAAATTTTCAAGGCTTATATACCTGCCCCGTCCTTAAACTTTAGAGGAAGATGTAGAGATGGAGGAAGGAGTGGTCAAAGTAATCAAAATGGTAATAGTCATTTCAAATCTTATAAGCAATTTACAAGTCCAAAGTAGAGTACTTCGAATGTCATAATTCAGCTATTATAGTTTTAATGTTATGCTAAATTGTCTAATAATAAAGAAATCAAATTTTGAAAAAGAGGAAGAAGTGGAAACTTTATTGATAACAGTCTAAGTCAATGAGTAACCAAAATCATATTTGTGGTATGTAGATATAGGTTGCAGTAACCATATGTGTTTAAGTATGTATTTTTTCTCTAACTTGAACAAGTACTTTCATTCTATTATACGTTTTAATGATTGTTCTAGTGTGGATGTAATGAGAAAGACTAATATTGATATAAGAATCAATAATGGTTATGTAACAACAAATTCTAATGTTTCTTATGCTTTTTACTTGAAAAGCAATCTGTTAATGCTAGTCAATTACTAGAAAAGTAGTATATAATAACTTTTGAGAAAGATGCTTACAAGATACGTGATCCTTTGAGAGGATTTATTGCTTCTATGCGAATAAGTTCAAACAAGTTATTTCCATTGAAGGTTAATAATGCTTAACTTTACTTGTTAGTGTATATTTGTGTCTTGTGACTTTGTGTTGTGTAGTAATTGTGTATGTTAAATTGTTAGTTCTTGGTGAATTATGTTAGATGAAACTGAACTGTGTAGTGTATCATATATGTTGACTCTTGATTATGGAGTTAATTTGAGTAAGAAACTAAGAATGATGATTAAAATTGGTTAATAAAAGCTTGTTAAATTAAAGTTGGAAATTAGGATTTTAGTAACAATGTTGATTAAAA
>JAOTAW010000201.1:16711911-16722352 GCA_025629945.1 Erythroxylum savannarum | reverse complement strand
GAGGGACTCATAAATCGGTAACACAATCCTATAAGATTTAACATGAGTAATTTAGTTAGAGATTTTAAGATTAGTTATTAGTAGACTCAAGGTCAGCTACTAGCATACCATAGGAGTCTCTATGGTCTAATTAATCAATAAGAAATTGAGTGATAAAAGATCAATCTATTAAGGGTTTAAGGGGATTCAAACCTAGATACTAATTTCTGATAACGATAGCTTTCTAGCTAAATTCCAGTATATCTGTGTTCATTATTTTTTCCTATTTTATTTTATTAGTCTCAGTTTTAGTTGCTTTTAATTAAAATCTAAAATTAATCCTTAGTCTAGATAATAGGGGAAGGGTGATTACTAGTATTCATAGTCTTTGTGGGATCAACCTGTACTTGTTTGTACTAACTACAGCTACACCATGCACCTGCAGTTATTACAATTCTGACTATCACAAAATAAGGTCAATCAATAAATCATTTCAGACTCTTCTTAAGAGATATGAAGTCTATCATCAAGTAGCTATACCTTATCACCCATAAACAAGTGGCCAGGTGGATGTTGTTAATTGAGAGTTTAAAAGAATCTTATACATGATCGTTAATGGTTCGAGGAAAGATTAGGAATTAAAGCTTGATGGTGTTTTATGGCCATATCAAACTACTTTCAAGACACCTATTAGTACAACACCCTTTCAACTTGTTTACGGGGAAAGCTTGTCATCCACCTATGGAGTTAGAGCATAAGGCATATTAGGTGATTAAGACACTAAATTTTGATTGGAAGATAGCTGGTAAGAAGAGACTCCTACAATTGAATGAATTAGAAGAACTAAGATTTAATGTTTATGAGAATGCCAAGTTGTATAAGGAAAAGTTTAAAAGAAGTCATGATTCTTATATTAAGAGGAAGGAATTCAAGATAACAGATGTGATTAGTTATTTAACTCAAGATTGAAATTGTTTTTAGGAAAGCTCAAGTCATGATAGAGTGGTCCTTTTAAGGTGACTCAGGTGTTCAAACGTGGAGCTTTAGAATTGGGGAATGATAAAAAGGAAAAATTCAAGGTCAATGGTCATCGACGCAAACCATATTTAGGAGCAGCATATTCACATGAAAGGGGAGTAGTTTCTTTTGGTTGAAAAATTGTTCTAAAATGGTCAAGCTAATGAACTTAAAAATTAATATGTTATGTTTTAGATAGTTTTTTAAAATAATTTTGTGTGTGTTTGTTGTATTATGTTTATACTTTTTAAGTGATTTTGATTAATAGATGTTTATGGCATGACGTGTGGTAATTTTTTGGGAAAAATACCTAAGAGGAGTCACGGTCGTGCACTTACACAATTATGTAAAATTAGAGCAAGCACTCTCTTTCATGATTGCGCAAGTTTGCATCATCATGTAACATTCTAGAAAGATCGTGATAAAGAACACTCCACATTGGTCTTGCATAATCGTGCAAGGGTCATGATATGCAAGTGTGGAATTTAAAACCCTTTAAATCCTATTTAAATGGGTCTTTCTTCTTCCTCATACCCTTTCTCTCCTTAGTCGATAGCCCACCATTTTTCCACTTGATTTCACTTAATTTTAAAGCAAATTTCACCCTTTTTTACCACTTTCTTCCATTTTTACCCAGCTTAGCTATAGATCTAGTGAGTTTTAACACTAGAAATCACTTATCCTGGTGTTGGAGAGAAAATTTTTCTATACACTTTTACTGCATTTTTTGTGTGTACCGGGTTGTTAATTTGTAGGTTTTCACATAAAAGATTTCACCAAGAGTCAAGCAACTCACAGTAAGGTTTGAACTCAAGGAAAAAGTGAAGGTATCTAGCAGTGGTGTATGAGATTTGATTGTAGATTTTAGAGTCCCATTCCTGAAAATCTCATAAGAAGAAAGAGGGCAAAAATCTTGGAGTCCCATGGTATGGAACTTTAGGACCCAAGCTCTCTGTTGGGCCCCAATTTTTTTAATGTATTTCTTTTATTATTTATTTATTCTTTATTTTGATTTAATTGTTTTGTTATTATTTTTAGTTAGTTGAGTCTTTAAATTAGCAAAGATGAATGAGGAATTGAATGGAAATTAGAAATTAGAATTTGAATGAAGTGTTAGAATTAAATTAGGTGGTGTTAAGTGGCTTAAGGTGTAGAGACATAAAAGACAAAACAAGGGCAAAAAGGGAAAGTCTTTGTAAGTAAAGGGCAAAAGTGGAAGGAATAGGCTTTTGGTGTGTTAAATTAAAAGAAGAAGAAGAGGAGTTGTCGTGAATAGCCAAAAAGAAGAACAAAACGTGAACTAAGGAGAAGAAAGAAGGGAAGATCGTAGGAAGCTTGAGAGGAAGAAGAAAGAAGAAGAAAAAGAAGAGGATTTTAACTTGTTAGAGGTAAGTTTTCATCTTTCTTATGCTAGATTCAAAAAGGGGATTAAATAAAGGTTAGGGTTTGTGTTGGAAATGAAGAAAGAAAGAAGAGAAAGATGAAATCAAATGGATTTAGGGATTTCTAAGTTAGGGATTTGGTTTTCTAGCCTAGATGGGTTATGAGTAGGTTAGGTTTAAATTTAATTTTAGCATTTCTTTGATTCTTGCTTTTATGAACTTTCCTTTGAATGTATGGATTAAATAAGAATTGGTTTAATTGAAGGAAATCAAGGAAACCTCACTCAAGAGAGAGAGGAAGGGCAATCTTGAGCTTGGATTTCAACATTTAGGTGGGTAATATTTTTATAGTTGTTGTGTGATGGGCAAATGCCCTAGGTGAGTATTATTGTTTAATTGTGTAAATGTTGAATTGTGGTGGATCTTTGCAAATGTATGATGAAAATATGAAAATTTTGATAAAATGAAAGAAGCATGTGAATGCAAATTTGTGATTGTCTAAATTGAGCATGGATTTGTTGTGATTGGACAAGAGAGAAACTCATTTTGTTAGTCACGTGCACGTTGACCTATAGCCTTTTTCCGGCTGCCCGCTTGAGGCCACGAGATCCTGAGAAATCAGACTCGTTTTGTTCACGATGCAAACCTTTTTGTTTCACAAAACTCTCGAGCCATTTGGGTGCGTCTCATCATTTATGTATGAGGATGATGCATAATAAAGTGTTATGATTGATAGAAGATTTCATGATATGCTTATGTGATAACTTTCGGTTAGTTATAAATTGTGTGATGAATTTGCGAATGAATTGAATTGCTTAATACATGTGTATTTGTGCTTGTTGTGTGGCTCATCACCGATGGCTATAAATGTATTAGCTACTGAGCCGTGTAGCTCACCCCACTTTTCCCCTCATGTACGAATCAAGACGAGCGTGAACCTTGCAAGGCATCGGAAACTTCAAGGCACTAGATACTTTTGTACTAAGTTAGTAACTAGACTTTTGGATAGCTTTACAAGCATATCAAACATTGAGCATCTCATGCATTTTGTATCTTGTTTTAAATTAGTGATGGACATGTTGATATGTAATTAAAGCTATGCTGGAATATTCTTTTAATTAGAACTGAGAATGAGATTTCAAAGATTCTTTCTTTTGTGTATGCTTGTGTGAATTTTAGGTTGTGTATGATTTTTGGGAAGAGGAATGCGCATACGCATATCCTTCTTTGTTGAAATTGCTTTTGGTTAATTGTTTTGTTTTGGCATGTTGAAAATCGAAAAGGTGTATGGAATGACTTGGTAGTGGGTGAATATGAGAAGTTGCTGTTCAGAAACTTTAACAGAAAAGCTATATCGTTCTAGGTAGAATTGGCTAAAGTTTTTTTCAGGAAAGTTGTAGATTTTCTTCTTATCTTTCCGTTGATATATAGTATGAAAATTTTGGATATCGAAGTCAAAAGTTATGATTCTTGTAAGTGGAGATGTTTTGGGTAGAAAGCAGATGATAGAAAAGCAGATGGAAGAAAGTAGACGATAGAAAAGCAGACGGAAGAAAGCAGATAATAGAAAAGCAGACGGAAGAAAGCAGATGATAGAAAAGCATATGGAAGAAAGCAGACAATAGAAAAGCAGACGGAAGAAAGCAGACGATAGAAAAGCAGAAGGAAGAAAGCGGACGATAAAAATGAGATGATACAGAAGGTAGACGATAGAATTGGCCTTTTAAGTCTTCATGAAAGTTGTAGAACTCAAAATCCTCTTTCCAATGGTATAAAAACTAAGTCAATCCAACATCGGTATAAAACGTTATGGCATTTGTACTGAGACATGTACATTCTAAGTAAGGGCAGAAACGTGTCAGAGTAGTTTGGCCATAACTTCTTCTCTAGATATCCAAATGATCTGATTCTTGAACCATTGGATTCATAAGACCTTGATCTTCATCTCCACCAAAAATTGAAGTTATCTGAATTGTATAGAGAGAGATTAAGTGAAAATAATTAGGCAGGTACAGTGAGTGTGTTCTTCAATCGTATGAACTGGTGTTATCTCACGAAACATACTTCAGTATTTTGATGTTTTCTGGATCAGTAGAGGTTTAAATGAGATTAGTTTTAGCTTGTGGTAATCTAGAGATATGGAGCTACAAATAGTATGAATAAATCGGAATCTAATTCAGTCTATAAGATGTTTAGATTTCAGATGGAAGTTATGCACAGTAGACTGTTATGGACAAGACCAGTCAAAAAATATTTGAAGTATGTCTTTTGAATCACTAAGCCTAATCGAAGGATTTTGGAGGCTTTAGAAGCTTAAGACCACGTGGAATAAGTGTACCGAAGTAGCTGATCTGAACTTCCAATTGGAACTTTCCCAATTGTTTTTAATTTCTAAGTTGGGTTATGAGTCCTCCATTTTTTTATGATTCCGAATGTTGGACTTCGGAAATAGGGTCCAACATTGTTTGGTATCAAAGCTTAGGTTTTCTCCTAGGCTTAGAATGCATAGTAGGGTGAATTGTTTTGCTATGTGATTAATTGTTGCATTATGAATTGATTGTTTTCATTAAGTGACATGCATATCATGCATACATATAGAAACTAAGATTAAAACGAATTGTAAGCTAATCATTAGTGTTTTCATTTTCCATTGAAGGAGTAAGATGCCACCTCGTAGAAGGACACGATGAGTTTTGCAAGGTTCAATTGCACCTAACTCTCCATCAAGGGAGGAGAGCACTGAAGAGTCGGTAGCCCCGGGAATTGCTGAGGCTTCCTTAGGGCAGAGTAGTGAGCCCATCAGATCTCAGACGCAAGAGTCGCCTAGTCAGTCAGAGCAAGTGCCTACTCTGGATCCAAGATTGTTCCAGGAATTTACTCAAGCCTTTGTCCAGGCTATGGGTCAGATGCCACAGCCTTCTGCTTCGGCCCCAGCTAAGAAGGGGAAACAGTTTGACAAGCTGAGGAAGTATGGAACAGTGGACTTCTATGGAACCACTGATCCTGAAGAAGTCGAGACCTAGTTGAGGAAGACGGAGAGGGTACTGGAGCAGATGGACTGTGAAGATGATAAAAAAAGTTGTTTATGCTGCAAGTCTGCTTCAGGGAGATGCTTTGCATTGGTGGGAGTGTGTACCGGAGAGCCAGTTGAAATATCTGTCTGAAGTGTACATTCAGCAGAAGTAGAGGGAATTCTTGAGTCTCACCCAGAGGGAGATGACAGTTAGTGAGTATGAGCGTCGGTTCACGCAGTTATCGAGATATGCTACTGAGATGATGCTGAGTGAGGCTGCTAAATGCCGCCGGTTTGAGTCAGGTCTGCACCTAGCCATCAGAGAGAAAGTGGTAGTGCAGAACTTCTGTGACTTTCAACAGCTGGTTGAAGTAGCGTTGAGGGTCAAAAACATCGAGAACATCAAGAGTGCAGTTAGCAGGAAGAGAAAAGGAAGAGAGCAGCCCAAAAGGGGAGGTGGTACTTCTATGCCTGATAGGAGTGCCAGAACGTTACCTGTGCAGTCTGAGAAGAGGAGCAGTGGTGCGAGCAAAGCTAGACCTATGAGGACTTCTACTGTTTCCCATCAAGCCTCTACGGTGGGAGGCAGTAGGAAGGGAGATGGGGACAGGCCACCTATTCCCAAATGTGAGCACTGTGGGAGGTTCCATAAAGGAGAATGTTACCGATTAACAGGAGCATGTTTCAATTGTGGACAAAAAGGGCACATGGCCAGAGAGTGTCCAAAGCCGGCCAGAAGAGAGTGATCACAGATGCAAGCTTCTAGGAGAACAGAGACAGTGGGACAGAAGACTGTGACTGAGGTGGGTAGCTCTGAGGCAGCTAAGAGAGTACATCCTCCAGGAAGATCCAGGGGGCAAGCACCAGCTAGAGTGTTTGCAATGACATGAGAGGATGCAGAGACCGCTCCAGAAGTGGTGACGGGTATGGTTAAATTATTTGATGATGATGCAATTGTTTTGATTGATCCGGGTTCTACCCATTCATTTGTGTCATCGGGTAGAACAAGAACTGTGAATAGGAGGAATTTGAGCCCATTGGATACTCCTTTGATGGTGAGTACCCCAATCGGCCAGTATATTATTATTAGTCAAGTTTATAAAGATTGTGAGATTTGGATTAGGGGTGAATTATTAGTGGTGGATTTGATGCCCTTGAAGATGGGGGGATTGGATGTAATTTTGGGTATGGATACATTAGAAAAGTATCATGCCAACTTAGACTGTAAGCAGAAGACAGTGGAATTCGAGTTCGAGAATGGCAGAAAAGTGGTGTTTACAAGGGACAGAAAAGCAAGCACGCCTAGAATTGTCTCAGCTCTGACAATAGAGAAGATGATGAGGAAGGGATGTGAGGCATTTTTGGCCTATGTGGTAGACACAAGGGCAGATAGAAGGAAGCTAGAAGATATTCCTGTAGTCAAGGAATTCCCGGATGTCTTTCCCGAGGAATTGCCAGGACTACCTCCACTTAGGAAAATTGAGTTTCCCATTGAGCTTCTTTCAGGCACTACGTCGATTTCAATTCCGCCTTACCGAATGGATCCAACGGAATTGAAGGAGCTCAAGGAGCAACTGGAAGATTTGTTGGAGAAGGGTTACATTAGGCCGAGCTCTTCGCCTTGGGGAGCTCCGGTCCTCTTTGTGAAGAAGAAAGATGGGTCTTTACGGATGTGTGTGGATTATAGGAAGCTCAATCAGGCCACTATTAAGAATAGATACCCACTCCCTCGCATAGATGATTTGTTTGACCAATTGCAAGGGGAAAGAGTCTTTTCCAAGATAGATTTGAGATCGGGTTACTATCAATTGAGGATAAAGGAGACCGATGTGTTAAAGACTACTTTTAGAACACGGTATGGCCACTTTGAGTTCTTGGTTATGCCTTTCGGGTTAACGAATGCACTTGCGGTCTTTATGGATTTGATGAATAGAGTCTTCAAGTCCTTCTTAGACCAATTTATCATTATCTTTATTGATGATATATTGGTTTATTCTAAGAGTGATAAGGAGCATGAGGAACATTTGAGGGTTGCCTTGGAGACATTGAGGAAGAATGAGTTGTATGCCAAATTCGATAAACACGAATTTTGGCTAAGGGAAGTTGTGTTTCTTAGGCATGTGATTTCAGAGCACGGGGTACATATGGATCTAAGAAAGATAGAAGCGGTTGTGAAATGGGAAGCACCTAAGAATATAGCAGAAGTGAGTAGTTTCTTGGGTTTAGTTGGATATTATAGGAGGTTTGTGGAGGGCTTTTCTATAATAGTAGCTCCACTTATCAAATTGATGAGAAAGAATCAGAAATTTGTGTGGACAGATGAATGTCAGAAAAGCTTTGAGGAGCTTAAGTACAGATTGACGAGTGCACCAATTTTGACTTTGCGTTTGGGTAATGATAGATACCTAGTGTATAGTGATGCCTCGAGAAAGGGATTAGGTTGTGTGTTGATGCAAGGAGATAAGGTGATTGCTTAGGCTTCTAGACAATTAAAACCTTATGAGATGAATTATCTGACACATGACTTGGAGTTGGCTACCATAATTTTTGCATTGAAGCTCTGGAGACATTACTTGTATGGAGTCATTACTAGGGTGTTTATAGACCATAAGAGTCTTAAGTATCTGATGAGCCAAAGGATTATGACTTAATGATTGATTACCATCCGGGAAAAGCGAATGTAGTATCAAATGCACTGAGTAAAAAATTGACTATGGCATATGTGGAGACAGTGTATGTTCCTTTGTTAAAGGAATTAGCCAAACTCAGGGTGACATTGAGACAAGCTGAATCTGATAGTATATTGGCTAACTTTAGAGTAAGGCCAGTATTGAATGAAAAGATTAAGGAATTGCAGGAACATGATGAGTACTTGAGCAGGCTCAAAGAAGAGATAAAAATGGTAAACCTTCTGAAATAGAGGTAAGGGAAGATGGATTGATGGTGGTAGGTAACAGATTATGTATTCCGGATATGTTAGAGTTGAAGGATGAAATTTTGGATGAGGTACATAATGCGCCTTATGCAATGCACCCAGGAAGTACGAGAATGTATAGAGATTTGAAGGAGCATTTTTGGTGGAAAGGAATGAAGAAAGAAGTTGCAGAATATGCTAAAAGATGCTTTGTGTGCTAGCAAGTCAAGGCTGAACACCAGGCACCTTCAGGTAAGCTTAAACCTTTATCGGTTCTGGAATGAAAATGGGAGAAGATTACAATGGACTTCTTAATGGGATTGCCAAGAACTAGCAGGAAGCATGATGCAATATGGGTGATTGTGGATAGGCTAACCAAGTCTACTCATTTCTTGACAATTAAATAGACGGATTCTTTGAATGTTTGGCCAAGAAATACATAGATGAGATAATCATACTTTATAGGATTCCAAGTTTGATAGTCTCAGATAGAGATCTCAGGTTCACCTCTAGGTTCTAAGAAAGCTTACAAGAGGCTTTGGGAACAAAGTTACGTTTTAGCACGACTTTCGATCCACAGACTGATGGACAATCAGAGAGAATAATGCAAACTTTAAAGGCGATGTTGAGAGCTTGTGTTATAGATTTCAAAGGCTCATGGGACGATCATTTGCCTTTAATTGAATTTGCTTATAATAATTCATATCACTTGGGAATTCAGATGGCACCTTATGAAGCTTTGTATGGTAGGAGGTGCAGAACTCCTATTTTTTGGGATGAGGAAGGTGAGAGAAGGCTTTTAAGTCCTGAATTGGTGCAAGTTACAGTCGATAAAATTAAATTGGTAAAACAAAGACTTAAAGCTACTCAAGACAGAATAAAGAGCTACACGGATGCACATATAAAAGAAATGGAATTTAAAGTTGGAGACAAAGTATTTCTTAGAGCTTCTCTATGAAAAGGACTTTTAAGATTTGGTAAGAAGGGCAAGCTTAGTCCAAGATACATAGGCCTCTATGAGATCATTGAGAAGATTGGGCCTTTAGCCTACAAGTTAGCTTTGCCAGCGGAATTGTCTAAGATTCACAATGTCTTCCATGTATCAATGTTAAGGAAGTACCTATCAAATCCTTCGCATATAGTTGAACCTTCAAAGGTCCAATTAAGGGAGGATTTGACATATGAGGAACAACCAGTGGAGATCCTAGATTCGAAGGAAAAGGTTTTGAGAAATAAGGTTGTGAAACTAGTTAAAGTCTTATGGAGGAACCATTCGACAGAGGAGGCAACATGGGAGTCTTGGGAAGCAATGAAGGATAAGTATCCACACCTCTTCAATGACTCAGGTAAGAATTTCGAAGATGAAATTCTTTTAGGGGAGGAGAGTTGTTGGATCCTGATTCGTTTTAAATTTCACTTATTCTTTTATTTATTCATTTATTTTTGTTTGTTTGTTGGTTTAATTATTATTATTTTTGTTAGGTCATTAATTAGAAATTTGAGGGAAGGATTAGAAATTGAAATCAAAAGGAAGTGTTAGAGATTAAGTTAGCTTAAGTAGTTAGCAGAGCCATAAAAGACAAGAAAGGATAAAATGGGAAAGTCTAAGTAAGTGAAGGGCAAAATGGGGAGAATGACTAAACAAAAGGGCTTGAATTAATGAAGGGAAGGGAGAGTGTCGTTAGCAGCCAAAGAGAGAAAACGTGAGAGAGAAGAGAAGGAGAAGAAAAATCGAAAAAAAAAACTAGGGAAGGAGGAAAAATCGTGGAAAGAAGAGAAAAATCAAGCTTTTTTAAGGTAAGTTCTTCATCTTTTCTTGTTGTTTATTGAAGAAATGGGTTGTGTTGTGAATGAAGAAGTTTAGAGAGAGAAAGGGGTTTTGTGTTGGGAATGATTGGAGGAAGAAGATGGGTTTCTAAGTTAGGTTTTGGGTTTTCTAACCTATATGGTTTATGGATAGGTTAAGTTTGAGCTTGATTTGTGTTAATTCCATTTTTTATGATTATGGAAATTTAGGGGATTTCCATTTGAATTGGAATTAAATGAGAATTTTGGTTGTGTTAGGAAATCAAGAGCAACTTACCCAAGAGCAAGAGGAAGGGCACAATTGAATTTGGATTTTCAAGATTATAAGGT
>JAOTAW010000201.1:16658273-16669267 GCA_025629945.1 Erythroxylum savannarum | reverse complement strand
TTCATTATTAATTTCCTTGTTTAGATTGTGAATTGTTGTTAATATTGGTATGGTTTGTTGTGATTGGAATTGTATGATGAATGTATGTGTAAGTGCAGAATTTTGTATGTTGTGGTTGAGTTGTTAAGTGTATGATGGTATTGGATTATGTGAATGAGTGTACGTGGTTTGATAAGAGTAAAACAATTTGGTGTTGGTGTTGGGTTTCTGGGTTTTGTCCGAAGACTTCCTCGTCGCGGCGAAATTTTCCTGAGGGATTTTCTCGTTGAACCTTTGGAGTTCTTCGCGGTGAAACCAAGGATTGGCCGCGGCGAACTTCTCCAGCGAGGCGTTCGCCGCGAGTAACCCGCCACTTTCCACGTTGCCAATCCTTTGAATTTGAATGCTTCCGACTTCCTGTTTGTGTGATGCTGACCTGACAGCCCCGAGCGGTTGCCTCAAGATAGGGAACAGGACCCGGGCCCAACATTTAGAGCAGCCTCATAATGAGCTTCGAGAGGTTCCTACATGAATTAACTGAGTGACTGAACAACAAATGTAATATCTAGTAGGGTGAGTTGAAGATAAAGCAATTGACCAATAAGACAACAATTTCGACTGAGATCATGAAAAGGAACATCCTTAACAAGGGACAAATTTGCCTGAGGAGCCAAAGGGAGAGACGAAGGCTTGCAACACAGTAAATCTGC
The DNA here is from genome assembly GCA_025629945.1 of Erythroxylum savannarum. Taxonomy (NCBI): domain Eukaryota; kingdom Viridiplantae; phylum Streptophyta; class Magnoliopsida; order Malpighiales; family Erythroxylaceae; genus Erythroxylum; species Erythroxylum savannarum. Next base: position 16,668,578 of record JAOTAW010000201.1, on the reverse strand, counting down.
TTCTTCTAAAAGATCCAATGCATATTTACGTTGATTTAAGAAAATGCTCGTACGAGAGTGAGCTACCTCTAGACAAAGAAAGTACTTAACTTTCCCAAGGCCTTTTAATTTGAAATGAGCTTGCAAAGAAGATTTAACAGCAGAATAAGCATCTGAACAATTGCCCACAATTAGGAGGTCATCCACATAAACCAAAATGACAGTATAAGTAGAGCCCATCATGTTGAAAAAAAGATAAGCGTCACATTTGGATTTTGTGAAGTCAAGAGAAACAATAACAGAAGATAATCGAGCAAACCATTACCAAGAAGCTTGCTTGAGACCATATTTGGACTTATATAGTTTACAGACATGAGAATCATCATGTGAAAGATAACTGGAAATTAAATGTACTTGTCCTACTTTGACATAGCTACAAAAGAGATTATTGGAAGAAGTAGGAAGCACATGCTCAGTCGTGGTGGATACAACTCGAACGAAATAATGAAACCAAGATGGAAGATTAGAAGCTCGTTTTGGTCGAGGTTCAGGAAGAGGGTGAGATTCTGTTTGGGATACTTAGGGTTTGGTTGTAGCCTCTAAAATGGGTTAGGCCAAATTTGATAAAATAGAAACTATAGTAGGCAGGTTAAGAGGGTTTTCAGCAGTGTTGGGTTTAAGAAGTGGTGTGGCCAAAGTATCCAATTCGGGTAGAGGGAGATGGGTTGGATAAAGATTAGGTGTAGTAAGTGTTGGATCATTAAAAATGGGTTCGACTAAGGAGGTGGATGGGTTAGTGGGTGTAATGGGATTGGAGACAAAAGAAAACTAGTCTTCATACAATTGTATATCCTTAGAAATCTGAAATTTTTTGGTACTAAGATTATACACTTGATAAGCTTTTTAACCCATTGGTATCCCAAAAAAAAAATCAAGCTGAAGCAAGAGGGTGAAATTTATCTGAATTGGGTTCACTGTGATGAATGTAACAAAGACATCCAAAGACGCGAAGGTGATTATATGAAGGAATCTTTTTTAACAAAATTTTAAATGGAGATTTATTATCAAGTACGGATGACAGGGTAATGTTAATCAAATAGGTAGAGATTATAACACATTCCCTCTAAAATTGGCTAAATGCCCAATTTTGGGCCAAATGTTTTTTTATTTGATTAATTTAGGGCCAAACATTTTAACCTAATCAATTAAGGTCTAAACTTTATTGGGTCTGCTTAATGTTAGGCTATTTTGGACGGAAACTTGGCATTGTCATACATGCAACGTTCTGTCTGACATATGACCCTTTTACTTTGCTATTCCTTGGTCATTGTGCTTGCTTTCATACATATGACCTTGCTAGCTACCAAGTTTTGATCTTTTCATATTTTTACTGGATTGAAATGGAACCACCAAAAATTTGCAAATTTCTTTATAACCTCCAATATTGATGATTTGAAGTTTAGAAACTAATTATTTATAAAATAAAATTAAACATATGATTACTCATAATCAATATTATTCATTGTCTCCATGTAAACAATAGAAAAACGTGACAAAAGAATCATGTACTTATTCTTACCTTAATTTCTGCAAAAATCAAAGCTCACTATCAAATTCAAAGCCTCCTCACCTTCACAATATCTTATATATAATAATTACAGGTCAGCATTTTACTAATTTCTAAAAGAAAATGGCCCTTTCCCTTGGTTGCTTCCTCTTCAATTTGCAGTGTCACAAGCCTACGTTCAAGAAACCAAGACTTGTTTCTTGTTCTCAACCCTAAAGTCTCCAACCAGACAATAACTCGTAGATCTGGGAACTAACAACCTGCTTTATGGGACTATAATTACATCTAGTCACTAATAAATGATTTCTTGGTAATGTCTTCTTATTGCTTTCACTATATCTTTTATGGTGTTGTTGGTACTTTACTTTCTACTTGTTTGTGCAAGTGGATTCGTCCATAGAACGAATCAATAAGCTCAAGGAAGATGTGAGGGCGATGTTAGGGAATAAAACAATGAATTGTTTAGATCAGTTAGAACTAATTGACACGATTTAGAGACTTGGGTTTGATTATGTTTTTGAAAATGAGATAAAAACCATATTGGAGAGAATTTATAAAGATAAAAAGCATAGTAATACTTCATCGAATAATGATTTATATAATGAAGCTTTTGTGTTCGGACTCTTAAGACAACACAATTTTAAGGTTTCGCAATGTTGGAGGAGAGATTTTTCATATCATGTACAATGAGCTCTTCATCATCAATCTAGTATACATAATAAATAGCAAAGATTTTTGACGTCTTAAGGATAATCAACAGAACTTCATGTCTATGTGAGGACAAAAAGGGGTTATTGTCTTTGTACAAGGCATCGTTCCTCATGGAAGAAGGTGAGAGCATCTTAGAGGATACAACAGATTTTGAAAGGAAGTATCTTTAAGAGAATGTGAACTACAACAAAGGTGATTACATTCACATATTAGCTAGTCATTCCCGAAGCTCCCATTACATTGGAGAATGCCAAGGTTGGCACCTAGGTGGTTCATGGATATGTATTAGAAAAAACAATCTATGAATCCTATGCTTCTTGAGCTTGCAAAAATGGTACAACAGGCTTCAGGTAGTTCACCAGGAGGATCTAAAATGAGCATTCGAGTAAGCTTGTGTTCCTATAAGTTCGACATAGTAAAATCAAAACAACTCATTTCTTAAAAGGTTATGTTTACTTTTTGTTAAGGTGGTCTCTTCACACAGACTTCAAAGAAAAACTACCCTTTCTAAGAGACAGGATAGCTAAGAGTTTCATATGGACACTTAAGGTTGTAATGAAGCCCAAGTATAGTTATTTCAGAACACAAAGCATCAAATACAGTTAACTTGGTACAACAATTGATGACATTTACGATGTATATGGCACCTTGGATGAACTTAAGCTCACCTCAGCCTTGAAAGGTTAGGGTAGTCACTCTATATTTTAACTGAATCAAGAACAACTCTAATTCGGGTTTAAGAGAATCTGATAAATGAGATATTTTTATTTGGTTTCAAGTGGGATATAAACATGATGAACCAGCTTCTATATTATATGAAGCTAACTTTCTTTGGTCTAGTCAATAATGTAAATGAAGTGGCTTATATTGCTCTTCGTGATCATAGAGTTGACATCACATATTACCTTAAGAAATCAACGCTAAACTTCATCTTTCACAGTATTAATATGCAAATAGGAATTAAGTATATAATTACTTTCTTAATTTATCTTTCTATTTCTTTTAGTGGATAGATTTATGTAAATCTTACTTACTAAAGCGCAAATGGTATGTCAGTGGATATAAGCTGACATTGCAAGAGTATAAAGACAATTCGTTGCGTGTCGTAGCACTACCAAAATAACTAGACTAAACTATAGCTAGTGGTAAGTCTAGGTCGATTCCATAGAAATTAATTTCAATTACTTTCCTAAATTATCTGTATAAGCAAGGGGTTCTTGGTTTGAAGCAAATTAGAAGACAAAGTAAAATTAAATCTATGAAAACAAATCAAATTAAACAGAAGCAAAGTGATAAAGTTGATGAATGAGTTGAAATCCAGTTCTTTGGTTTAATCTCAACCTAAGCACAATTTTGCAAATGTCGTTGAATTATTAGTTTTACACCTCTTTTAAGACTATTGATCGTGAACTAACAATAAGCTCTGTTAATTTTAGTTTTTCCTTAGATCATAGTTAATCAAAAAAAGCTCATTAATTAACCCTAACTATTAGGAAACCTAAAACAAGATCTCTAAGTTTATCCAAACAGTCACATTACAAGTGAGAAAAACAAATCAATCTAAATAACAACCACACAAGCTCGGATTATTTAACTTATGCTATATTATCTCTAATGATTTAATACTGCTAGTTGCCACATATGACCTTTAACACGACTATTGCGCATCACATTCAAGTTCTAGCTATACAAAAGAAAAGGCTAATAATGCTCAAAGGGGGTTAGGAAAGGAAAATTCACATAAATGAGTAGGCTATTTGGCTAATGTAGCTTGTGATCAACAAAGAATGTCTAACCATTTTCATAGAAAATGCATGTGATAAAAATATGGTCTCAAATAGAAAATCAATGCAAAGTGAGGATGTATATTTTATGAAGGTCATACAAAACAAAGACAGTGAGACTGATGTGAATGTGTTGATCTAATATGGCTCAAAACCTCACTAGTTTTTGTCTACCACTAGTCGCTGCTCTTCTAAATAATAATGCACATTAACCAATCACAAGAACAAAAGTACATGTTAAGGTTGAAATTGATTTTTCTAGTCAATTCACACTCTAATTATGACTAAGTAATTTTAAAAGGAAAAAAGAAAATTTTTGATTTTGTTTGTTTGATTTTAAAAACCGCCCAAGAAGTCACATAAGCAACAATTAAGCTAAAAAATGCATAAAAGCTAATATCAAACTAAGATCCCCACCTCCACACTTAAAATTTACATCTAAAAAAATGGATGAAAGCTAATATCAAACTAAGATCCCCACCCCTACATTTAAACTTTACATTGTCCCCAATGTAACATCAAATGTAAGAAATGGGACATTTAAAGAAAATAGCAATTGTGAAAATGTAAAAAGACAGAAATCAACTTCCCTTAGGTTGTCTCCTAAGCAATGCCTTTGTTTACCGTCGTTGGCTCAGCTCCACATTGCTTAGTCTTCATAATGAGGGTTTTCTAACCCTATCACTTCCACTTCCTCCACTTCGAATCCTTCATAGAAGGGTTTCAGTCGATGACCATTGAATTTGAATTTCTTGTTAGTCTGTAAGCTTTCAATTTTAACCGCACCATGTGAAAATACATTAGTAACAACAAAAGGTCCAATCCAACTAGAACACAATTTACTTGGAAAAAGCTTGAGTTATGAATGGTAAAGAAGAACTTTTGTCCAACCATAAAATTCTTCCTAACAATCATCTTTTCATGAAATCATTTCGTCTTTTCTTTGTAAAATTTTGCATTCTCATAAGATTCAAGTCTAAGCTCTTCTAATTCTTGGACTTGCAGTTTCTTCTATTCACCCACCACATCCATCTTCATATTGCATTGCTTAATGGCCCAAAGGCTTTGTGCTCAATTTCTACTAGAAGATGACACAACTTTCCATAGATTAGTCGGTACGAAGACATGCCAATCGGTGTCTTGTATGTAGTCCTATATGCCCAAAGAGCATCATCAAGTCTCTGATTCCAATCTTTACAATTTAGGTTCACCATTTTCTTAATAATGGACTTGATTTCTCTATTTGACACCTTTGCTTGCCTATTCGTCTATGGATGACAACCCGTAGACACCTTATGAGTGACTTGGTATTTCTTTAAAAGGTTTTTTACCAATCAGTTGCAAAAATGAGTACCCCGTCACTAATCAATGCTCTCGGTGTTCCAAACTTAACAAAAATGTTAGACTTGACAAATTCTGCAACAACCTTAGAATCGTCAGTCCTGGTGGCTTTAACTTCCACCTATTTAGAAACATAATCCACAGCCAACAAAATGTAAACAAAACCAAAAGAAGAAGGAAATGGTCCCATAAAATCGATGCCTTATACATAAAAAATTTCATACGCATGTATTGGAGATAAAGACATTTGATCTCTATGGGATAAATTACCTTGTTTCTGGCATTGTTCACATGCTTTACAGAACATATAGGAGTCTTGAAAAATATTTAGCCAATAAAAACCACATTCAAGAATTTTCCTAGAAATTCTATAAGCCCAAAATGACCATCACAAGCATACGAATGACAAATTTTCAAAATTGATTCATATTCAAGCACAAATCTCCTAATCACTTAGTCATAACAACACTTCCATAATTGAGGATCATCCCAAATATAATATTTCAACTCACTCTTTATCCTGTTCCGTTTAGCCTTACTCAAATCATTAGGTACCTCATGGTTCACTAGATAGTTTACAATATCAATATACCATGGAACTTTACCTTGAAGTGCTAGTAATTGCTCATCCATAAACAATTCTTGCAATGGTAGTGAATCCTCCTCCATCACCAATTGACTCAAGTGATCTGCGACTAAATTCTCTACACCTTTCTTATCTTTGATCTCCAAATCACACTCTGAGAGTAGGAGAATCCATCTAATCAGGCTTGGTTTCACTTCTTTCTTCGATAAAAGGTACCTTAATGCTGCATAATCATAATACGCAATCACTTTAGAACCAAGCAAATAAGGTCTAAATTTATCCAAAGCAAGCACAATAGCTAAAAGCTCCTTTTTAGCAGTGGAATAGTTGCATTGAGCTAGATTGAGTGTTCGGGAAGCGTAGTAAATAGCATGAGTCATCTTTCCACATTTTTGACAAAGGACAACACCCATAGTAGAATTTCTTGCATTACACATAATCTCAAATGGTTGACTCCAGTTAGGTGGTTGAATGATAGGTGCTCAGGTCAAACTCAAGGGGTACATCCTTTTGTAACAAATGATGGTGTTTCGTTGAAATCTTATTGAAGTCCTTGATAAACCTACAATAAAAACCTGTAGGGCCAAAAAAAGAATGAACTTCCTGAACATTTATGGGGTAGGGTAAGTTTCGCACAATTTCTATCTTAGCTTTATCAACTTCAATTCCTTTAGCTGAGATTACATTTCCCAAAACTATTCCTTCTTCATCCATAAAGACCTCAATAATGTGTTCAACATACTCAGATAAAATACTTACCATGCATCTTTAAAAAGTGGTATATAGCATTGTAGAGTCTAAACGACATCCTTCTATAGGCAAATGTACCAAATGGGCATGTGAAAGTTGTTTTCTTTTGATCCTCTGGAGCTATCATGATTTGATTATATCCTAAATACCCATCTTGAAAATAGTAGTGAGATCGGCATTTGATCGATGAATAGGAGTGGAAAGTGATCCTTGCTTGTAGCAGTATTCAACTTCCTGTAATCGATGCAAACTCTCCATCCATTTTGAATTCTTGTAGGTACAAACTCATTATTCTCATTCTTCACCACAGTGATCCCAGTTTTCTTCGGTACTACTTAGATTGGACTCACCCATTTACTATCTGAAATTGGATAGATTATACCAATACTAAGCAACTTTAAGATCTTCGTCTTTACCACTTCCACCATAAGGGGATTCAACTTTCTTTGTGATTCTCTTTTATGGTTTGGATCCTTCTTCTAACGGAATTCGATGCATACACGTCAAAAGGCTAATACCCTTAATGTCGGCTATGGTCCACCCTATAGTTGTGATATGGTCCTTAAGCACTCGAATGAGCTTTTCCTCTCAAAGCTTAGTTAAGTTCCTGAATATGATTACTGGAAGTGTTTCTCTTTCTCCCAAAAACACGTACTTCAAGTGCTTCGATAATTACTTTAATTTAATTATAGGAACCTGCACAACCAAACATAAAGATTTCGTATTACATATTGGCAATTCGATATTTTGAAATATATACCTTTTTGGTATTATTTGTAGTTGTTGTAGTGCTAGCAACATTTCTACCATTTCATCTTTAATGAGCAAGTTAGAATTTTGCAACATATTTTCCGTTAAACTCATGCAAAGAATGACTTTTAGCTCGTCCTTACCATCCAGATAAAAAGTGCAAAGAATGACTTTTAACTCGTCCTTACCATCCAGATAAAAAGTTTCTTGAGACAAAGCATTAATGACATCAATTGACAAAACATAATGAACATCACTATGATACCTCATAACTTCAAAAATATTAAAGCGACCAATTTCACCATCAAAGTCCATAGTCAATGTTCTTGCATCTACGTCGATCTTCGTCTTTGATGTCTTAAAAAATGGTAGACCTAAAAGGATAGGTGCAGAATTAGACGAAGGTTCTCCTCCATGTTCAACACATAAAAGTCAGCTGGGAAAACCAATTCGTTAACCTGCACTAAAACATCCTTTATAACCCCTTCTGGATAAGCATTAGATTTATCAGTCAATTGAATTATAACACGTGTTTCTTGTAACGATCCCAAATTCAATGAAGTATAAATGGGATTTGGCATAACATTAATTGAAGCTCCTAGATCTAACATTTCTGTTTCAAAGCGGGTATTACTAATATTACAGGGAATTGTAAACTTACCTGGATCCTTACACTTTAAAGGAAACTTTTTTTTGAATGATTGCGGACACGTTCTCCCCCACACTTACTTTCTTGTCTCCCCTTGATTTCCTCTTAGACGTGCATAACTTATTGAGAAATTTGGTGTATCATGGAACTTGCTTAATGGAATCAATTAAAGGTAAGTTCACCTCTACCTTTTCAAACATCTCCAAAATCTCCCTATCTTGCTCTTCTTTCTTTGATTTAGCAAACCTGTTAGGAAAAGGAGGCAAAGTATTAGAAAACTTTTAATCACAAGAGATTTAGAATTTACCTGAGTTCTAGTTTTGGCTTCTTTTGGAGGCACTTCAAGTTCTTTTTCAGCTTCTTCCTCATTTCTAATAATAGGAGTCTTGTGTGGTGCCTCTATTTCCGTACCACTTCTCGTAATAGCACTTGCAGTCTCTTTCGGGTTTACAATTGTTTGAGAAGGAAGCTTACCTAAATTTTGATTCTCTAATCGGCTCGCCGCAATAGCTATATGACTTAGTTGGTTCTCCAGATTCTGAATGATAGCTTTTGTTTGTTGTTGGAATTGTAGGGTATTATTCTGGAGCTGACTGGTATTATGAGCTAACGTTTTCATCATTTCTTCCAGTGAAGGTCCCGAACTTCATGGTTGAGATTGCCTTTGATATGGTTGTTGATAGGAACCTTGTTGTTGTCCTTGCTGCCTATAGGTGTTGAATGGGGGATTCTTCCATCCTAAATTATGAGCATATAGGTAGCTAGGATTCCTTTATGGTTAAACCAAAAAGCTTCCAAAAGCATTCACTTGTTCTGTAGATGTATCTTGCAAAGTTAGACACATATCAGTGGGATGTCCTGCCATTGTGCAAATTCCACATACCTTGACTCGTTGAGCACCACTTGCAGCCATTTGCCTAGCTAAAGATGTCAACCTAGCTATTTGTTACTCCAATGTAGCAGTACTAGCTTCATCAACTTTCAATGGGCAGCAGTCCTCTCGAATACTAAATTGTTGGGAGTAAGTAGCCATGTTGGAAATGAGATTTCTAGCTTCAATAGGCAAGCATAAGCTGCAATTAGAATTTAGAATAGAAATGTTAGAATTAAAGTAGTAAAAGTTTACAAGGGCAAATTTGTTAAGTCACTTAAGCATAAAAGACATAAGGCATAAATGAAAGGGCAAAGTGGACTTTGCACATTCATTAAGGGTAGAACTGGAAGAAGTAATTGTGGTCTTGCTCTTGAGAAGGAGAAAACGCGACTGATGGAGAGAAGAAGAGAAAATAACAAAAAAAGAGAGAGAAAGAAGTGAGTGTGTCATTCTTGAGAGGAAAGAAGGAAGAGCAAGTAGGGTTTCATCTTTTCTTAGCTTTTAAGAGTGATTTTGAGGTTGTTCAAGGAGAGAAAAAGAAAGAGAAAGAGAAGAGCTTCCATTTGAGCTAAATATCTTTTTATTTGGTGAAGATTCAAGGTAAGTTCATTTTAATCTTTTGGATTTTTGGAAGGGTTTTGGTTCATGAAGCTTAGGAAATGCATGAGTTTAAGTATTCTAGAATCAATTTTAGTAAATATGCTTTGTGGGATTCTCAATTTATATTCCTATTGAATTGGGAATTTTGCCAATATTAAAGGGAATCAAGAAAGGCAAGAGGAACAAGAGAAGAGGCACCTTTAAGCAAGTTTTTAAACAAGGAATCCAAGGTGGGTTACATGTTTATAGTTGAGTTAATGAGCCAAAAAAGTTTTTCAAATCAATAGAGCTAAATGATTTTAAGTTGCTTTATAAATGCTGCATTTATTGCTCCTTGAATGATTTATGAAATTGCTACATGTTTGGTGTATAAATCTTGTTGATGATTTATGAAATGAAAATGGAAATGGTATTTGAAATCTATCATGTTTATGGGAATTATGTTTCCGAAATGTGCCTTTTTGGGCAATATGTTTTCAAGTAATGAAATTCAGGTTTGTATGGGTTAGTGGTGGTCCATTATGTTATGTCACATGCACATTGACCATGTTAAAGGCTTATCTCACCTACCTGCTAGTGGCATGGATGTTAGCCCCGGAATTTTTTTTTATGATTAGTTAAGCATGATTAGATTAAGTTAAGTAAATTGAGTTAGCATTAATTAAAGTGACATTGATTAATTATAATAGCATTAATGAAGTTAAGTAGCATTTA
>JAOTAW010000201.1:16610351-16620458 GCA_025629945.1 Erythroxylum savannarum | reverse complement strand
TTGGTTTTTGTGTGTTTAACTTCTGATTTTATTGTAGCACTATTTCGAAAAGTTCGAGAGATCTATTCAACCCCCCCCCTTCTAGATCTTTACAGTGAAGAGTGTCTTCAATGATACATAAAGTAATGAGATCTTCAGGACAAGGTCTAATAACACTTGGACTAGATGTGACATAGTCAGTTTAGAGGGAGTTGACACTTTGACCATACTCTAAACCAAGTGGGGTATAGATGGTGAAAGGACAAATTGCATGGCAACATTACGTATGGAAGGGTTCGTAGTCAAATCACTGACTTTCTGATCGATTAGGGGTCATGACGTGTTATTAGATGCCGCTCTTGACTTACTTAAATTAAGTGTTAATTCAAGTGGCCAACATAATTGAAAACCGAATGGGTCACACACATAGGGGATCTGAAGGATGGGTAAAATGGTCTTAAATGATGATTCAAGATATGAGAGAGTATTTGAGGATTGTATCGCGATGTGATCGTGGTAAAAAACGTTACATGGAATGGATTAGAAACAAGTATTGTTGGCTTCCACTAATGAATGCTATTCATGGTCATTAACTTCTCATAACTTCCATTAATACATGTTATTCATAGTCATTAACTTCCCATAATATCCATTAATGCATTCTATTCATGACCATTAACTTCCCATAACTTTCCATTAGTGATGAAAGTTATGGAAGGCCAAATGTTGCAGAAAATTGAGATGATTTTTGTGCATCCTATGTAAGACACAAAAAAAGGAAAAAAAGTTCTTTTTCTTGTACATACACTTTTTCTCTCTAACTCTCTTAAGAGTTCTTGCCTTGCTAGCACAAAGAAAGAATTTTAGCCATCTCCTAATAAGGTTTCATCCTTTTATTTTCGTGTGGACTTTCGTTAGCGACAGTCTGTGTTGATCGTTGTAGTTTACGACAACACAACGCGGAGAAGATTAAAGAACGAATGAGATTATCAGAAAGGTATGTAAACATCTTACATTTCATGTTTTTGTTTTTTCTATATCTATATGCAAGAGTAGATCTAGTTTTTGAGGTTTTGTTTTATTTTTGTTGCATATATTTGATATATATTATGTATGAGATGCATGATCGAAACCTAACAATCATAAGATAAGGAAAACATACACTTGTTATTTCCTTTTATATTTTTTAATTTTTATTTTTACAACAAAAAACAATACTACCCTTTTCTATAATTGCATATTTTATCCTTGCATATTTCATTTATAGATATTCAATATAATGGCACCTGGTAGAAACAAGGGAAAGACGGTGGCAACAACCGAAATTGATCCAACTCCAGAACAACTATATCAATTTGAACCTATCGAACAACAACCATTGAGTTCATTCACCAATGAAGCCAGTCAGCAATACCTTAACTAGTGCTGAGGGATCTTAAATTCTGTTAATCTTAACCACCTATAATTAGACTGACGCTTAAATATATATTTATATGTTTAATGTGATTTTTTTCATTATTCTTTTATTGTCAAGTACCACTACCGATATAAGAAAAAGAGGTAGAGGTATCACCAAAGGTTCTGAGTTGCAATGCATGAATGTTGTAATGAATAACATGTTATCAGTGTATATTGACCCTAGGCAACGTCGTCCTGTTGATAAGATCCATTAGCTAAATTGTCCAGTGAGTTAGTTGTTGTTGTCAGAAATGAATTACCTTACCTTCAGCATGCTAAGCGGTTGAAGGAAGACAACTTGTTACATAATGTTTTGGACAAAGTTTCGGTAATTTTCAATTTATTTAATTATATGCAATTTTGTTTTATTGATTTAAAGATTAATTTAACTTATACGTGTTGTTAACAGATGAAACTCAATATCGTCAATATTGAGAACCTTGAAGTTTCAAGATGTGTGAGTTCACTATTGAAACAAAGGGCGAAGGATCATCGTTATCGACTTTATAAATACTACAAGTCTTTTCCTTTGAACGAGGAGGCAAGGAGATATATTCTCGAATGGATGATTACAAAAAATTGGAGTGAAATGTGTGATTATTAGGCCTCTTCCAAGGTTAAGATTTGTCTTCTTTTTCTTCACATTTGCTTCCATTAATTTTGTTACACAATTTAATGACTTTTTTTCTTTATTTAGGAAAAGTGTGAGAAAGCCAAGGTTAACAGAGAAAAAATGAAAACTCCTCACAACACTGGCTCCAAATCATTTGTTATCATACGATAAGAATTTTTAAGTTCTTTGTTTAGAAGTTATTATTATTTTAGTAAATACAATATTATCTATTGTGTTTCAATTTTTTTTTCATAAAACATGATCAGAATCAACTACAAGGAGAAGAGTGTGATATAATAACACTTTACAAACTGACGCACTACAAGAAAGGTGAAGGCTGGATGTCTGAAAAAGCGCAAAATAATTATGTAAGTATAAAATTTTAAAATTTAAGTTTATTTATTTATGTAATACTAATTGATAATATTTGAATTAAATCTCGATTTTGTGTTTTAGATTTTAGGATAAGATGCAAGAGTTGTCGCAAAGATCATTATTTGATAGAAATGAGCCCAACGTAAATGACATTTGCAACAATATTCTTGGTACAAGATCATTAACGACACTTCATAAGGAGAACCGGTCGCTTAAAGTTCAGTTAAAATGTAATAAAGAAAATTTAGATCGTACAGAAGAAAAGTTAGAACGTACTAAAGAAAAATTACAACATAATAAACAAAAATTAGACCGTACTGAAAAAGAGTTGACCAAGTTTAAAAATATGGTCAAACAAATACTTGGGTCAAAATATGTAAGTAGTAGTGACGATGAGGAGTCTTAGTTTGTACATAAGTTTTTTTCTTAACTTTTATAATTAACATTTTATTTTTATTAAAATGCATCTAATTTTTAATTATTTTAATTTTAATTTTAATTTACATAATTATAATTCAAACAATGTTAAATTAATAAGATGAATTAAAAATGTTATCAATAATTATAATTAAATGATAAATTGTTAATAAGAAAGTGTAATAAAAAATAAAAATTTGTTACTAAAATTTTTTAGCTACAAATACAAAATCGTCACCAAAACTTTTTAGCTACGTTCTGCAAAACATCTCCAATAACTTTTAGCTACGTTTTAAAAAATGTAGTTAAATATATTTTGCTACCAAAAACAAATCGTTGCTATACATTATTGTCTATACCTACACTAACGAAGTTAATTACATTTAGCCACAAAAAACAACCATCGTAATATGTCATTTGTGACAATTTTCTTTCTCCTCATCTGTACCTTTTTGCGACGGATCTGTGATCGCAATAAAATATACTGGGCGACGATTTCGTAAAAATGTCACAGATAATTACTTGCCGCGGGAATTTGGTGATCATTTCTGCATCGATTTTTTATGGTCGCTAAAAATGTTTTGTGACAAATTGTTAAAACGTGTTCTGTTGCAGTGACATAACGCTCCTAAAATATTCCAAATAAAGTAATTTTGCCATTCAATGAAAGAGCGGTCCGTTCTGGCGATCCCCCCTTTTACATAAAGTTAACATCTATTGCATTGATGCGTCTGCTGGCCAACCTTACACCGAGCGAAAGCTTTTGACTTTTCCTATTTAAATCACTCCGGTGCTATGACTGATCGAGGGAACATTTCCTATGCATATCAAGTTGATGTCTTCTGGTGGCAATATTTTAAACATAGTAATACGGCAGCAGCTATGTTTTGCTTGATGGGGTTCAAGCACGTTCTTAATCTGATTCATATGGCTAAACTTGTCGACAGATGATCATTAACTCTTACGGAGTTATTAAGAAAGATATTTAGTTAAAGTCAAATTAATAAATCTTAATAGTTTGTGCTTACAGATTTATGAGACAATATATGAACTAAATTAAATTAAAAACAGTAGTTAAAATGAAAGAATATGTAGCTAGGAAGAATGTTCGTAAAATCATAATGCTCTCTGGAGGGGACTTTGTATCGCTAACTCATCAACGTTAGTTTCCACAAATGTATAAAAACATAATAGAAAAATAATCAACTTCTCTGAAGGTGTACAATCGTTTTCCATGGGTGTCATGACAACTTGGAATTACTTATGCTACATAAGCTACTCCAAGCAAAAGCGCTCTCCAATAATCAAGAGAGGAACAATCTTGGACATTTAATTTGATATTAAATTTCAATACTCATATTAAATAGAATTATTGGTGTAAATCGCGGATTACAAATTGTAAATAAGAACAATAGAACTATGAAAGTTATTAAAATAATTATAACTAATATGCATACAATTATGGTTGATATGGATACAATTGTACTAAACTGCAACAACATATTCCAAGTACGTAACTGCAATTAATAAACATAATTTATTTCACATTTTTGATATCCTTTACTTTTGCAAAGTTTTTGGAATGCTGCTGAACTAATCTGGCCAATTTTAGCCATTTTCAAAGAAGAGAGATTGCTGTTTCTACACGGCGATGATGATATTGATTAAACCTCTTTTTTGGAACCATATCCCTTACATGGCGGCTTTAACATAGGTGAGTTCTCGATATTGACAAGAAACTAACATTACCTACCCTTGCAAACTTCAGTTTGATTATCATCATTTTCTCTTCACTTCATCAGTCTTGCATATATTATCGTCTACTTTAACTAAACTGCGTAAACCTAAAACATCTATATCATTATTTACCCAAAAAAAAAAAAAACATCTATATCATTCTTACAGTACCAAATTAGGTCTCTGACCCTGTTCGAAGCAAAGACCACATGCGGCCTTCGATCGGACATGCGTTCCAAAAAGTCAAAACACATTAAAGGATTCACACGTGGGCAAGTGGTGACATAGCTGGCAATTAATGGAATATAACCAGTTTCTCTCTGCCTGTACCTCTATAGGCTCCATTGCTGCTCAATATGTATGTTGATGGGGACAAAATTTTTGTACGTAAAATCCATGATTAAATATATGTGTTTTATATATATAGACATACATCTAGTCTCCATGATCAGAGATGAACTATAGATAAAGCTACCTAGTGTGCTCTTATTTATTTCATAGAATACCCTGAGATACATCCTCATCATTCGGTATCACCAACAAACACAGAAGTTGAAACAAAGTAACATAGAACAGCTTAGTTTCTCATTTTATTCTCTATTATGTATTCCATTTGTCTATTTCTTTTATTGGCATAAATGTTACTGGTCCACTTTCCTCCTTTACTACCTTGCCTTTTAAGCACTATTTTGCTCCTCCTAGTTTCCTTTCTCCCTTGAAATTCCTCTCTTTATCTCTTATATCTCTCTCCCACAGACTACTCCTCCATCTTCCCCAGGCAGAGCATGCCTGAATATCCAAAGAAAGGTATATGGAATTAAATCTTTAACAGCTTTCATCCACAATGCAAGAAATTAGTCTAAGGTTCGTTGTTTGCTACTTTCCTTCAACTCGTAGTTAAATACAGAGTTAATTAACATCTAGTTTTTGAATGTAATCTCATTCCATATTATTCCAGTGGAAGCAAGATTTCTACCTTTTTTTCTCTCCAAGTTCTTATAACGAGTGCTCTATGACTGCATGTGGACAGTCTTAACTTATTCCCGTATTTATCAGTCAATTTCTCTTCCGATGTGCTATGTGCTTATCTTTAAAACTTGGGTTTGGCTTGTTTATAGGGAGAGACTGGATGAGATAGGCAAAAAGATCAAGAGAGAAGCGGATGCCTCGTCTCAAAGACACATGTTGGTTCCTTCTGGAACCCTAAATACAATTACTCCCTGTGCCGCCTGTAAGCTATTGAGACGAAGGTGTGCACGAGAATGCCCATTTTCTCCATATTTCTCTCCGCAAGAACCCCAGAAGTTCGCTGTCGTTCACAAAGTCTTTGGAGCCAGCAATGTTTCAAAGATGCTAATGGTAAACCCTAGTTTTCTGTCTGCCTTGATGTTTGATGCCTTTATAAGTTAGTTATAGGATTAGCCATCTTCCTTTCCAGTAAATTCTCATTTTTAATGTGCTAAGTATATAAATAACTTTTACAGGAGGTACCAGAAAGTCAAAGGGGCGATGCAGCTAATAGTCTTGTGTATGAGGCTAACATAAGGCTAAGAGATCCAGTTTATGGGTGCATGGGTGCAATTTCAGCTTTGCAACAGCAGGTTCAAACTTTAAAATTTGAACTGAATGCAGTGAGGTCTGAAATTCTAAAATACAAATATAGGGAAGCCAACTTAACCCCATCTAATCATGT
Source organism: Erythroxylum savannarum (assembly GCA_025629945.1). Classification (NCBI taxonomy): domain Eukaryota; kingdom Viridiplantae; phylum Streptophyta; class Magnoliopsida; order Malpighiales; family Erythroxylaceae; genus Erythroxylum; species Erythroxylum savannarum. Next base: position 16,614,186 of record JAOTAW010000201.1, on the reverse strand, counting down.
AGCTTTGTTTTCCTCTGGTGTTGTTTCTGTAGCCGCACCACTACCTACTCCACCTGCGCTGTCTCGTCTTCCTCTTCCTCCTCCCCCTCCCCCTCCTACTTCTTCTTCCATGTATGCCCACCCAACCAGTGAAGCCAACTATAGCACCATTTCCACTGACCATGTCTCCTTCTTTAATTAAGTGTCTAAACTACTAAACTAAATAGAAACTGATCATCATTTATTTCTATCTTGTTGAGAAAAAGTTGCGGAAATGGTTACTTGATTGCTTGGTGTGGTTTAAAATTTATTTTGTTCTGAATTATTGTCCAAGTCCTTGATCTAAGTCCACATATGCATGTCAATATTTGGATACCACTGTTGGCTTATAAGCTTTTATCTTCTCCTCCTTTTACATAAAAAATTTCCCTTATCACTTCTCTTTTAACATTATCTTCCTTAAATAAAGAATTATATCTAACAAGCTAGTTCTGAAAGAATATCTCCATTGCACCTGGCCTGCCACGAGTCTTCTTTATGCCACCATGTCATTCTGTAGAATTAAATTATAGTTATAAAGTCCAAGAATACTGATCAATGACCAACTGACGCCCTTTTCAGTCTCTTGTTGATTGTGTTGAGAATTTAATAAATATATGTATGAGTCGTGACCCAATCCGAAATCCAGATATGCTAGCTGGATGACTACCATATACATGGAGTTTGTGCCACTTGAAGGTTCTGATTGTTGCTTAAAGTGGGGGGATACGAAAGGTATAGTTGTTTTCATCCCGAGATAGGTTAGAAACTTCCAAGATCGTGGTTACGATTGGAAAGCACGTAAGCAAAGCCAGTTTTACATTTGTCATACATATTGGTTTTTTGTGGACGTACTTGACCTTTACTACTTCAATGAACAGTTTGTATGATAGAGTTAATACTAATATTTCGTTCTATCGGGTCAGATGATCTTTTTGTTTATGTAATTAAACTACTTATGTTCTATCCAAGTTGCACACTGAAGAGTATCAGTACAACATTTTGTGATATAATTGGTTACAAATAATGGGTTACATTGAGTTTAATTTAAATAATAATATGTAATGTACCGGCAGTTGTTGGATGGTCAATGGTCTGCCAACTACATCTTGCCAAGAAATATTATTCGGTTTCCTTGGCGTGTGGATTTCAGCTGCTTGTGAAAGGCTAATACAATAATCTGAATTATTTAGACAAGCAAGCAAAGGTAGCTAGCTACCTGGAATATCACTCATTGGAAAACTCTCTCTTTACATTTTGTATTCTATTTGTTCGCTTGATTAATATCTTTCCGTAATTTTGATAAATCAGTCACTCTCATTAATCTCCTGAGATGAGATGTGATGAATCTGGTCTCATGTCATGGTTGCTTGTTATGGTTGCATCCTTCCTTGTCCTTATGCACCCCCCTTGATTCTTCATCGGAGATTTAAACAATTCAAGTTTATACTGATTCGTTTACTGCTTCAAACGAAACCAGCAGGTCTTTTCTGGTAGTGTCCAAGGCAAATTTGTTTATTCGTTTGCCTTTTGGCTCTCCCCTTGTTTTTGGGTAGCTTTTTCCACCATTAAAAGTTCCATGAAATGAAGCCACTTAAGTACTTATTAACTTACAGAAAAGAGGACGCAGCTGTTTGTATAATCAATTATGTAATCAGTGTACACTCCATCCGATGTAAAAGCGGAGAGTTTAATTTGTAAGAGCACAAGCATCTTTCGTCTCAGGTTAATAATTTTCAGCTTCCAGTTCTGATGTATTTAATGGGTTCAATTGCCAAACTAATTAGCTATTAGTTATCACCGGTCGAATTGGACCCATTGTGCTTCAAATACCCAACAAAAGGTTTGGTGCTATTTCTGTCTCGGTCACAGCCCGCTACCTAAGCTGGGTGGCCAGCTCGATCCATCCTTATCTTTTTGAAAAACATTTATAAAATGACGTTATTTTTATTGTTCCGATCAGGCCACATGCTAGGCCGAACTGTTTTAGTCCGTGACGTAGGCTGAGCCTAAATTGTCGTCCTTACAACGAACATATTTTGATTGATTTGTAATTTCAAAGGTAAATTTGATATAATATAAACTAAGGTAAAAGGCATAAATCTTTCCTGTAGTTTAAAAGTTTTTAGAAACAACCTCTCATCTTTAAAATTCTTTTTAAAAATTCTTTTTAGTTTTTACTTTTTTCATATAATCCATTCTTTTAGATTTTGGATAAAAAATAAGGACAAAACACATATAATATAAATATTAGGCATGGACTAATCAATTGCTATTTATATTATAATTCAACTTAACTTTTAAACTCAAACAAAAATAATTAAATCTACTATAAACTAATAATATATTATAATTATCTTAAATTACTAATGTAAATCGATTTTAATTCATTTAAGTTGGGTTAAAAGTTGAGTAAGATTATCATATTATTGACATTTGATTAGTTCACGTTTGATGATTATATTAGATATTTTTTATTGTTATTTTTTAAATTGAAGTGTAAGAGAAGGGGCTTTTTGAAAAATTGAAAATTAGAAGATTTTTTTTTAGAAATTTAAAGATCAGAGAATTTTTTTTCAAAAATTTTTAAATTGTAACGAAGGGTTATGTCTTTTACCCATACTATAATGATGATAATTGTTATTAAAATAATGACCATGTAGTTGGCCTAATAAATTATAATATGATATTAAAGGTGTTCTTATTTCTTACTTATTTTCAACTTCTTGAATAAAAAATTAAAAATTAAACAAGATAATACTTAAAAAATTACTTAATGCTATTAATTACCATAAGGAGTTCATGCAGCCATAAGTCATACCAAAATGTATTATGATTGGTTGCAGATTAAAAAAATTATGATAATAAATTTTATGTTTAGTAAGGACAAAATAAATTGTTTATAAATTTAGCTGGAAAATAAATTTTTTTTGAAAAATTAAGATCTGAGTGGAATGTCCTAATCAAGGGCATAATAACAAATAAAAATTACACGTTCTTTTAATATAATATTATATATATATATATATATATATATCATTTATTAAGGAAAAATATAATATGGAGTTGGTAACTGATTTATGTAAATTACGTGAATGTGTGGTTAAATTAAATCCTAAGTTTTCCAAAATTGTGTGCTCAGATTTTGAAAATAATGGTTTAATTTAGACATCATAAGCCTTAGCATAACCTATAAAGAAGATTACATGCATAGTTGAAAAGATGTCTAGTCCACGACGAAATCTTAAACTCACGTCACAACCCAAAAAGGATTATACCAATATTTAAAAAATAGGATAAAAACTTAAACGGTCAAAATAAGAAAATTAAAGATTTAAAGGTTAAACCGATATTAAACTATATAATAAACAAAATTAAAGAACATAAAATAGGATTGGAGAAGGAGACTATCTTTTCCTATTGAAGAGAATGGAGTTTAATTGAAGATGGAGACTATCAAATGAAAATTAACTGGCTTATAAAAACTAGTTAGTTGGTGAAAATCGGTTGAATAGAGCTCAGAGTCCAAAGATTAAGTAACTTACAACCTTATAACTACTAAAAATCTAAACATGTAGCCTTGTCAATAATCTCACACCATGTTATCAAATTCGGACCGGAACGGCCGGTCCGATCGGTCCGGGTTAAGCTAAAAAATCGTGTCAAATTGAATCGGTAAAAACTGGTTAATTGATCGATCGGACCGATCCAACCACTGGTTCATTAATTTTTTATTTTTATTTTTTATTTTTTAAATATTATTAATATTATATATAATTAAATATAATTATTGCATAATTATGACGTCACACCGGTT